>JANIJI010000061.1:11120000-11635243 GCA_024500535.1 Leptonema lineaticorne | reverse complement strand
CCGCTTAACCCTAAATCCCTTTCTTGGGTAATTAATTGAGCAACCGTTTCATTACTGAGGCGGTGAAGGACATATGGACACGGTCATTATTGTTTCAAGTTCAAATGTTGCCTAAAAGTCAATGAAAAAGGTTTCACAGGTCTAGCAATAAATTTTATTATATATCCGATCATTGCTATTTTTTTTTCAAAAAATGTATGTAAATCGTATATTTATTTAACGAAATCAATTTAAGTCGTTACATAGAAAGGTAATTGAAAATAAAATTTGAAACTCTTTCTATTTTCGTTGAAAAAAAAATAACACGTTGGTAATGCAATTTAAACGCAATTAAAAATGAATAAATTCTAACTTAATTGGGCGTATACGATAAAAATGCCTCGGTTTATTATTCGAAGAAATGCAATCGTAGCCGAAGCAACAATTTTCGGTTAACCTATTTCGAGTAGAACACCGCAAATTTTAGGGTTGGCTCACGACGTTGAGGTTCTATTAAAATTTGAATGCGCGCGACCGCTTAATGATTCGGCCGCTGAGAAACTCCTACTAATAACGCCGTTTATTATAATCACGAATTTTATTACTATATTGATCGCCGTTCAGAACGATGAATTATTAATTGAGTATTTTATTCTTATTTTTACATTCGATATTATATATAAAAAAGATATTAAAATACATAAATTCTAAGGATATTTTTTCAATGAACTGCTTTTTTGTATATTATTGCATAATAAATATAATTATATTATAGATATTCTTACAATTATCGATTATTTCTATTTGAATTCATATGATATGACTTCATTTCTTTCAAAATTCAAAAATAATTATTTTGAAAATAACATTTTTTCCATATAATATAATATAATTTTTTTTACACCACTTTTAAGAAAATGGCTCATTTTTTAAAATTAATATATATATATATATATATATATATATATATATATATATAAATATATATATATATATATATATATATATATATATATAAATATATATATATATATATATATATATATATATAAATATATATATATATATATATATATATATATATATATATAAACTTTATTACTATATGAGAAAAATAATGATAAATAGACGGATAGACAGACGTTATAATTACTTTACGTTAAATATACATACTACATGATTTATATATAATTATTCGTATTTTATATATAAATACATACACATACACACACAATACATCTAGTGTAAATACGTATGGCAATCCTAACGTTACACCTAATCCACGTGATCCGTTAATTGCTCGTTCAATTACGGCTTTATTGAGCGCATACACTTGCATATATGTACAATTTAAAAGGGTGGGCTGCATAATATATATATATATATATATATATATATATATATATATATATATATATATATATATATACGATTTAATTCCCATTGCACTAATTTATTCTCGACGAAACGCCCAGACGGCAATACCGACACGTGTATTAAACAGTTTTCGGTAAGTTATTACGCTGCGATGACAGCGGATTAAGGCCACGGTCACATCGAATGCGTTTGCGGACGTCGAATATTACCGTAAAACCGCCAGTCGCACTACGTTAACGTTCAATATTCAGCCTTCGAATTATTATTATATATATATATATATATATATATATATATATAATATTTAAAATGTTAATTAATTATTACATGTAAATATATATATGCTGTTTTTTTAAAAAAACAGTATTATCTCAATATAATATAAAATAAACTTACACATCTTTTGAAAAAAATAATTCACGCTCATATTTATTTTAAAAATATAATTATTGCTTAATAATGAATATAAATGAACACGTGTTTTACATACGTATATATAAAAAGAATATATATGTGTGTATGTATGTGTGTAATTCGCCTTATAACTTTGTCCTTTTGAAGCGGAATTAATTGCAAAGTCTCGGCATGTCTGTTCCCTTGAGAAATTGGGTTCTGGCGCGCGGTGCCATTACATGCGGACATTGAAAAAGCGACTGAGTCGCTCTAGACGAATTTCACACGTGTACTTACACTTATATACACGTACAGTGGGATCACGCCGGTGTAACTAGAGTTTTTAACATTTTTTTTAATTATAATTAATATATGAAAAAAATCAAAATGTTAAATAAAAAAATATATTTTTTATATATATTTAGTAATATTTTTTTAGATATTTTTAATATAAAAAAATATGTAAATATCGAGATGATGTAAAGCGTTATTCTACTATATGTATGTGTACGTATTCAATGGCAGAAAACGACAATTACCGACACACTTCCCGTGTCGGGAACCCGAATTAGAAACTGTCATTTGCAACGGGCCAACCGGGAAGAAGGAGTCAGAACACCTCACACCATGGTTCGAAGCCAAGGGTTTTTCCCGTACTCTAAGGGTTGTGTGAACTGACGCCAACTGACTGGACTTTCCATCTTTTTTTTCCTCTCACTCTATTGTTCTCAATGGTACGTTTATCCTTCTCGTTCTAATCGTCGAGCGAACGTTCTCTAGCGTATAGGGAAAGAATTGATTAAATTTATTCAATTGAATTCAATTGTGCCCGAGCGCATTTACATATGTGCTAACATTACGACTTCCGAATTAATTATACAATTTCTATTATAGATATATATTTATATAACTTCGTTTTACTTATCTTTACAGCGTAATTTTTTTTATTTATATTTTTAATAGAAATATATTGAAAATATAAAAGGTATATCAAAATCCTCTGAAAGTATATCAAAAATAAGTAATAAGAAATGTGAGTTTTGACATTTTATGGATTTTTCTTATTATATATTTTTAAACGAGTCTTTTCCTATAATTTTTTAAATTATTTTTGAGAGTATTATTGAAAGAAATAATTAAGAATCATGACATATCAATCCCAATAAAATGTTTTAATGTTTTTTGAATCCATATTTTATTTAAAAGATCCGAAACTTGAAGTTAATTGATAATATATATAAAATCAATTTTTTTATTATTTGAAAAAAAATATAATCAGCATATTATCGTGTATTCTAAAAAACAAAGCTTAGTAAATCCACCTGCTTAAAATTTTATAAATAATTTCGCATTGCTATATATATATATATATATATATATATATATATATATATATATATATATATATATATATATATATATATATATGGTATATATATATATATATTTAATTAAAATTTTCATATATCACAATCGTGCTACATTTAAAACAATACAGTAATAAAAACGGACAATTAATTTGTATCGTGCATATGAAACGATGAACATTTGGGAAGCACATAACACCGATTGAGACTGATTTATGATATCGCGTTAAAATTCAACACGGAAATAACTCTTAATAAAAAGTATGACGCGACGCCGTTTATCGTGGCATTATGAGCACGTGGAAAATTTCTCACGGACGAAGTTTTCCGAAACTGAAAAACGACACCAAAAATGTCACCTTAAATATACGTCTATTACAAGTAAAAAATATAATAATTTGAAAGCTTATAAAGCGAAACTAATTTTTCATTAGTCTTTTTTTTAATAGTTTTATTGCATATATATAAATTTAAATTGTATTTATTTTTTGGTTGAGATTTTCTTTGTTTTTAGTGATGAAAATTTGTGAAAATTTGTCAATAAAAATACTCACTTGTCTTTGATCTGGGTTCTCTGGGTCCGTCTACTGTGACTTTAATTGCTTTATTGTACGTTGTTACTTGAGGCGGTGTTGTAGAAACGGTTATCGTTAATGTGAAAGATTTTCCTGAAAAAAACATATAATTACAAATATTTATTAATACGTTATATTTTCTAAAATTTAATCATAAATCTTAAATTATGAATTTATTTTTAAATAATCTTAAAATAATTGTGATAGAATTATTATTATTTTTTTAGATTATTATTTAAAATTCTATCTAAAAGTTATGAATTACTGATAATTTAAAATAATGTGTTTCTTTTTACAAAATATATAATATTATATTTCAATAGAATTTTAACTTGAGATTGTTTTATAATAAAATTTGATATAATTTTAATATAAATTTCTAGTGAATTAAAAATTAAAATTAAAATGTGTACATTCATAAATTTTATAAAGCTTCTGAATAATTTCATAACAATATGTTACATATTATTTTAAATTTCCGAGAGAAATTATCATCATATTACTTAAATTTTATCCTTATAAGTGTTATCATATATTATATTTATATTTAAAAGATGTATATAGAATAGATATTTTACTTAATAGAGTAAAAATTATTTATATAATGTTTATAGAAAATATTTAATTTTAACTATTATTATAAAATAATTATATATATAATTAATTGACCCTTCAATTCTATACTTTATTCTCGTAAATACGTCGCAACTGAAAGAAAAGTGTTGTCGAGGGCGAAGCAGTAAAAATAAAGCAAAATTCAACCGTTTCACGGGCTGTTCGAAAAACTTTTAATCGAATCAACGGGTTGTTCAGTCCGTGCGAAACTTGAGCGGCCGCATTTTTCGATTTTTTTTTTCGTGTGTTCTCCCGTTTTTTTCCCCTCTACTATTTTTTTCTCGTTCGTTTTTCTCTCGCTTCAGGTTCGTTTTTCGTTTTTAAAGTGCTTTTCCGGCTCGAAGAAAAGCTCCGGTTGAAAACACGCGAGATCGGTATGAAAAACGCCACTTTCGTGCCGCGTCACGTTTTTCACAGAATGAAAATGGGAAAAGATTGAAAAAAAAAAGATCAGGCTGCATTTAAAACTGAAGTATACGTATGCGTGTAAATATATATGTGTGTGTGTGTGCATAAAGTTGAATATACAAATGTATGAAAGGGAAAAAGGCGGCCGTTTTCGTTTCGTTTTTCGCGTCTAAAATGTGTCGTTCTCACGTAATTATGTCGAGTTTTTGTACGTCATATATTTCGCTTTTAATTCCGTGCTATTTGACGGCGTGTAATAAAGAAGAGGATTATATTTCATTTTGTTAAACGTATCCCCCTTTTTTATGCGAACGTCTACTGAAATGTATAAATATGTTAAATAAATAAATTTAGAATTTCTTAATGAATGGTAAAATTATATATAATATAAAGCAAAAATATTTTTTATCGCTATATATCTTTGTGTGTTATATGTTTGTTAATAAGTTATTTTCAATAAAATAATTTGATTTAAAAGACATTTTATTTATTTCGGATACCGAAAAACTAATTTTAACGTAATTGAAAATAACTTTTCATAAAATAAAAACGTAATTTTTATTTTATGAAACTCAATTTTAAATTTATAAAATTTTAAAAATCATCTTTATTTTATAATGTTTGCTAAGAATAAAAAAAATATGAATATTTCACATAAAAATATCTTGATTTTTTTATTATTATATTAACATAAAAAAACATAAAACAAAAAAGTGAATAATTAAGTTAGCAAAAAATATTCAATATATTTTACATATTGGCAAACTTGCCTATTATTCAATGTATGTTTGTAGAATGAGCAATACTTTCTTTAGTTTTTAAAAAAATGATCGTATCATATTTTTTTTTACTAAATATCCTAGACATAGAGTAAATTATTTTAAAAAATTGCTGAAAAAAAAAAATATTACTACACCGATAGTTTTTTAAAAATTTTGATACGAAATCAATCATTTGAAATATAATGATAATATTTCAAATGATTATATAAGAGATTATGCATTTATGAAATTGATCTTTATAATAATAATAGTAGTAGGGAAATATAATAGTAACTAGGGAACAAAACAGTGGAGGCGACTTAACGTGGTATATGTCCCCGGTTCGATAAGCCCGTAATGAACACGGTTTGCGGGGTTGGCGGCAGTGTATTTCGGTGCGGCGATACATCAAATAAACACATGGCGCTCGGTTTTGCGTACACCTTTATCGAGGAGTAGAACGGTGTGTGGGGACTATACTGTGATGGTGGAGGAAAACGATCGGGACAAAACGCAGGGCAAACGACCCGCTATGGTTGTCTGGTTTGGGGCCCAGGGTCGGGTTGGGGTCCCTGCGGCTGGCACGGGGTTTCGCGGTGGCCCGAAAGGGACGGGGTAATTTACCCGCACTCATTGATTCCGAGGAGTCTTTTACCCCGTTCGTCTCTAACCCTCGAAACTCTTTCCCTTCGGCCGACCGTCGTCCGACCTCTCCCGTATCCGGTTTTGCGTCTGTGTAATGTGGCCAAAATGGCCAATCGCCGTGGACATTCCCGGTCCCACGTTTGCCTCGAAAAGGAACCCAATTCGACTTTTCAGTTTTGAAATTTAGACGATACGGCCACCGAAGCGGCGTCGTGTGAAGTCGACCTTGAAATCTATGGCTTAGATTAAAATTAGTTACAAAACTTTATTGTGTCGTTTTGAAATGTAGATAAATGTTTCTCATACTTTTAATTATGGTTCAATTTATATTTATAACCTTTATATTTAATATTTATAACCTTTCAATAATAAAACAATAATAGTAACGTAAATATATATATATATATATATATATATATATATATATATATATATATATATATATATATATATATATACTATGAATTTAAATTTTTTTAAATTAAAATATACTATAATCTTTATTCTTATTTTTTAAAATTTAATTAAAAAAATTAAAATACACACACACACACACACACATATATATATATATATATATATATATATATATATATATATATATAATTACTTTTATTGATACTAAACAATAATCATATATATTGTAACGATGAGAACACTACAAAGTATAAATTAATAGCAATTCATACGAATCAAGTGCTTCAATATCGTGTTTTATTTTACACAAAACGTATATTTCATAGATTTAACCGTTTGTGTTTTTTTTTTCAAAAAAACACCTGTTTTCGCTGTTTGATATCTGTTTTTGACAAAATAAATGTTCTTTTGCATGCCTACATATTAATGGCTGACATTTCAATTTACCGTGTTTTTTCATTCGTATTTTGATATAAAACCGCTTGTTAAAAGTTACATATGAAATATCTCTTAATATGATTTTTTAATATATATATATATATATATATATATATATATATATATATATATATATATATATATATATATATATATATATATATGTATAAAACAAGTGGTTTTGATTTGTTGGATAAAATTCATATGATGTACTTATTGATGAGATAAAAATATTAGTACAGTAGTATATAAATTAATGGATGACTTTCTATAAGAATTTAGTTGAAGCTATATAAAATATATTAATTAAAATTATATTTATATACTCATAATTATATTTTAATTGTAATTAATCAAAATGATATTTTTTGACTTTATATTAACTAATATATTTAAATAATAAAAGTTGTAAATTATATATACACAATTTGTTGACGTGCGGTTCGTGAAATATGAAAAATAGGATGTCATAACAATTCAACCACTTGTGAAAATGACAGAGTGAGATCTGAAAAAAAAGGTTGACGACTAGGGGGGTTAATGGGGATGCTACTAGTGTTTATGGTGGTGTGTATGGTGGTTGAGGTGGTGGTGTCTGTGATGGGTCGAGCTCGCCATCAACCCCCGCGGTGTACCATTTTCATTTGGAGCACCGCGGCCTTGATTGCCGTTTCCGCCGGAACAACCCGCCATTTTATATTGATAAGTACACTTTTACGAGACACGAAGGGGTTTAAAAACACAATTAAATCCATCGGTTCACCCTTTCGTTCGGAGTCGCCCTTGGAACCCGTTCCACGTTTGTTTTCATCAGGGATGCGAAGTCGACGAGAAAATGTCCGGTCGGTAAATGTTTGAAAACCATTTTATAACAATATATTAATAATTTAAATATTTTACAACACAAATGAATGATGATATTATTTTTTTAAATAAAAATAAATTATTAGATTGCGGATAAAATGATAGTTAAAAAATATGAAGTCATCTTATTTTTAGGTTCATATATATATATATATATATATATATATATATATATATATATATATATATATATATATATATATATATATATATATATATATATATATATATCAATTGATAAGAAATATTGTAAATTAATATTTGATATCATTATGTGATGAGAAGTGTCGTCAGTAAGAATTTTATTTTATTTAATAATATTCAATTTGATAATAACTTAGCTAAAATTTTAGAATCCGTTAATAAAAATGTTGAATTCAAAATGTATAATCGGGCACCTTAAGGTCGTGACCGTAAATATAGTACGAGTTTTGTATTGGAACTTGTAGACTCGAACACCCCTGGTTTTTCGTTCAATTTGCAGACGAAACGTTACCGGGTATGGGAAATAGAAAATGGTGTTGGTGACTGTGGCGGCGGACAACGTAAATTTCGAACAGGACCTGTATATTTGGCGAATGCACTCGCCGTTGCAATCTATTCAGTACATCGAACGTTACCGACATAAATTGATTTTCGCCATGATATTTTTCGCATAAAATGCAACTGCGCATTTTACACTTTGGCAAATATAATTTGTGTGCCAATATTTATCTCATAAATTAGCTCAATTTATTTTCGCGCGTCGATGACTTTATTATTTATTTATTTATTTTTTTTTTTTTGTAACTCGTTATATATTTTCAAACGTTAATGTAATCGTCACTAAAGTTACATGGATTTTATCGGTTGAAAACTACTAAACATGTATTTTCATACAAATTTTTGAATCGTATCAATAATTTTTCTTTTTTTTTTTAAATAAATATAACAATTTTATTAGATCTTTTCTATAATATTATATTACATTTCTTTCAAATATATAAAAGTTATATATTTAAAACAAATTTTGAATTTCTCAATACAGTTTTAAATTAAAAAGAGCATAAGTTTCATAATAATATATAATTATGATGAAAATATATATATATTAGAATTTTATTTTCATTTTTTTAATATATATATATATAGCAGATATATATAATGTTCTTTATAGAACAAAGTTAAGTGTTTCTAGATACTGATTTATTTTATGCAAGATCAAGTTGTCAAGTCTACCCTCAATATCTAAATGTTACTTTTAGTTAACTAAAATAAAGAATCATATTTCTTCAAAAACATTTCAAATAATAAGTGATATTTCCAAAATTTAAATGTATATAATAGAATTCCATATATAAAAATTAAATTTGTATTTATTTAAATAAAATCCACGTATATAAGTATATTCATATAATTATAGTATTATTGTCTAGAAAAAAAAATGTCACATCGAGAGTCTTCATAGAATATGGGTAAAAAAAATAAACCCGAAACACCCCCGAAAAAAACTACCCCAACTGCCGTTTGCTGGGTATATAATTACGCTACGGCTCACCACCGCACAAAAATGCTAACCGTAAAAACCAGAAATAAAAATAACGAGTCGGCCAACGAAAAAACCCGAAAAAAACACGTATAAACGCCAAAATCGCAACCGCCGAAAGCGTATTGAGCAACGTCAATGGGGAAAAAAAATGATACTGGCGCACAAACGCATGCACACATTTTATTTGCAGAATACCGATAAATATTTGATATTAACTATTCAATTAAAAACGATATATATTATATGAAACTATATTCTATACAATTTTCACTGAAATATTTTTCAAAAAATAATTTAAAATAAATTTTTCAATTATATCATATTAAAATTATCTAAATAATGAAAATATTTTTTTGTTGTGGTGCAATATATATGATCTTTAATTTTAATACAATATTAATAATATTATAATTGATGTATAAATTATTTTAATAATTAACAAATACCAAAAAATAATGAAAAAGAATGTTTTTATTATAAAATAATAGTCGAATAAAATTAAAAAATATTTAATAATTGAATTTTGCGAGTTAAATTGTCAAATCCATTTTCACATATAATATATTAAAGAATAATTATAAAAAAATCTATTACGATAGAAAAGATCTTATATCACAGTTTGAATCTATTTCTTCAAATGAACCATTCAGAATATATTTTAAATATTTCATATGTTAAAAGCAAAATATCTAACGGTTATAACAAAATTAATTATATCGCCGTTTTCGAATGCGCAACATAGAAATTTAAAGCGTAGCAAATGCGGTGTTTTTCCTAATGAAAATTCGCATGCGCCAAATTAATCGAACGCTTTTACACGAGAGATTTTATATATTTTCCCACCATAACGCAAAAACACTTTTGAATTGTTACACGAGATATATACGACAATGAAATTCAACTCTGCCCATGCACACAGATATATATTTAAACACTAGAAATATTGTTGTTATTGCATATTTATCTATTCAATTGATACAAATTTTGCTATATGAAATTTTAGTGCGAGTAAACGTATATATGTATATATATATATATATATATATATATATATATATATATATATATATATATATATGAAATCTGATTAAATTTGTGATAAATCTCAATATAAAATATATAGTTTAATTAATGATACCATATTTGATGACTGTTTTATTTTTATTACATATATTATAATTGTATAAATATTGCAAATTATATTGATCATATATTTTTATATTTTCGATAAAACGTACATAAAATTAAAATGTATATAACCTAAAATTATATACTATATGAACACCCTCCATATTCAAACTTTAATACGTGTTAGTGCACATTTTAAAGCAATTATATTGACCTCTCTCATGTGGCGTTCTCACGACAAACATGAATTCGGAGAGTTGCGAAGATACGGAGGGCAAAAGAGGCTTGTTCACTCCTCAGATACAAGTGATATGTCTTGCCGAAGAGGGATGCTGAAGGAGGGATTCGTATCAATTGAGAAATTGGTAAGACGCCCAGACATTTCCTCACTAAACAAGTAAGTTCCACCCGTTCGACGGAAATACTTTTAAATGATTATGCGTCGATACATTATAATATTATTTTATTTATATATATATATATATATTGATATTATTTCAAAATAAAATTATTATAATATGAATTAAATTATTAGCTTATAATTTAATTAATACGAACAATTTGATTTTTTTAACCATATAAACTAAAATGATTTTATTTGGTCGTTGGTCGAATTGTGCGAAATTAAGGTAAAATATATTTTTTTACATCACTACTTGATAAAAATATGTTTCAAGAATTAAATCTTTAACAATTTAAATCATAAATTTTGATTAAAAAATGGAACTTTAAATATAAATATATGACGTTTCATTAGGTATATGTGTAACTTTCAGATATTGTGTTTGTTGTATTGTTTATATAAAATATGTATGGAGCGATCATATGGACTCAAACGATGTTTATACATAATGAAGATAAATTATGTAAAATAATTCAATAATTCAATTTTCATAAAATATATTGATATTTTATTATTTTATATATATTGATATATAAAATAATAATATATTTTTAAATATCAAAATTAATCAATAAAAAATCGACGCAGTGTTCGTGTACAGGGTTACGATATACCCGTTAAGCTCCGCGTTAAATATTTCATTTATCTGTCGACGCACAAATGTCAGTCGGAATTTATAGTGAACGAACAGAAGGGATGAAAGATAGATGGCGGACGCGTTCCTGATATTGTTATTATGCGACACTCGGCGTTAACACATTACGCGCCGGGCGCCCCGAAACGTCGATCCGCGAGCTTTCGCCGCTACGCAGCTTTCAACCCTTTCCCGCATTTTGCGGAAACACAGCAAAACGTACCAAACAACCCCAACCTCCCCAATTTATAATTAACACGTCGCATTCGCATCCGTTGATTCACTTATTGAATGCGACCATTATGTCGGTCCGTGTCGTGTATGCGTTTTCATATCTTTATAACACGCGTTTGTGTATTATTTAATGCGTATTGTCGCCGTTATATATGCGATGTTGATGTGTAATGGTTGTCATAATTAATAATTAATATATTTTTTTAATTATTATGAACAATCTTTAAAAATATCAATTTTGTTCTATTGTAATATTATTTTAGATGTCGATTTCTTTTATATATAAAATTGATATTTTATAATTTGAAAATATAGAATTATATTATTGTATATTGTTAATCATCTTACGATTGAATATTATTAATATATAATATAAATACATATTATAAATTGATATACAAATGCATAAATTCATCAGACTATAATTATATATATATATATATATATATATATATATATATATATATATATATATATATATATATATATATATATATTATTTAATTTAAATCTTATATATGCAATACTAAACTGAGTTATAATTTTAATATAAAGACACATATTTAAATAAATATTATAAGAAATTTGAAAAAAAAATATGCAAAAAACTAGAAAATTTATGGCATTTTCTATAATATTTATTGTATTGTTTTTAAAGCAATTTAAGTAAATAAAATTTAAAAATTTCCAAAATATTCTCATAGTTTAATTCCTTATTTTTTAATTGATGTACATATATCACATAATTTCTATACAATAGCTTCTAAAATAGTATATATATATATACATATATATATATATATATATATATATATATATATATATATATATATATATATATATATATATATATATATGGTATATATGTATATACTTTGTATTTGTTTCGAGTCAATGGCGGAATTAATTTAACGAAAACGAGAGCAGTCGATTAACGGAATTTTCTCTAAGGATTATCGCGAACGGTGACGCTTAAGCTGTAAGGAATTCTCTCACTATGACGAGATTAAGAGATTTACGCTTTACTAAATTATTTCGTTCTATTTTGACAGGACGAGGGGAAAGGGTGGCGAGCCGATAAGGGAGATCGGGGGAGGACATTTCCGCCTTTTCAAATAAATATAAATAAATAAAAAGTCTAGAATCGATTCTTATCCGGTTAGTGAATATTTAGAATGCGGATACTCTTGGAAGGTATTCTGCGTGTGAGAAACGAAAGTGAACTGAATTTATGAATTTTATGAATCGTGTAAATATGATACTTTCGACCAATCCCGTAGCCCGTTTTCTAAGACGTTCTCGTAGAGGTCTACGCCTACCGTTTCTACGGAGTCTGCGTATTCGAACTTAAGAATGCAGAAGTGGTTACGAAACTGGGAACGTCTTACATACTTTGCGAACGTAAGAAAATAAGTAATGATTAAAAAATTTTTATTAAATATTTTTTCATATTATTAATGAATATATTTGATTTAAAAATGTTTTTTTTTTTAAATATGATATATCATATATTGTAAAATAAATATTATCAAATATTTTTCAATATTATTAATATAAAATTAAATCTGTAAAATAAACCTTTAAAGGGTTAACTCGTCAGGTTTTCCTTCAACTGTATTACATAATTTAATATATGAAGAGTTGTGATTTTTTTATTTTTATCTATAAAATTAAAGTATATAATATATACTTGTTTATTTTGTAAAATTAGAATTTATTTTGAACGCGTAATAATAAAATATTTTTTTTTTATTTTCATTATCACTAAATATCATTAATTTAAATCATAATTATAACAAAATGTTATCATTTGTTTTTCTATCATATACTATGTTTATTATTTATGTTATCATATCGAACTTAAAATATTAAGACAAGAAAATACTATAATAATAATAATACAATCATTAACAAGTTAAACATAAAAATTATACATTTAGGCACTTTAATATAAATATTCAATATCAGGTTCAATATAAACGATTTATATATACTATATATGTATTATAAATAAAATTATTTGTAATCAATACCTTGAATTCTAACAAAAGCGGTCATTTCAGAACAAATATATATTGATTAAAACTATTAATTATATTTGAATATACACTATAATATATATATATATATATATATATATATATATATATATATAAACAATAGGCGATTTCATAGCTTTTCGTCAACAAATAAATAAAATCGTGAAATTTATTTAAAAATTTAAAAAATATAAAAAAAATAAATATTACTATAAAAAGCATACAATATGGTTCCGAGACATAAGAGCGTTAATTACATCGAACAAGACATAGTTAGATGTGAAGTTAGACACAAATCCAATCCGCCGCCAAATCAAAGACTAGGGGTTTCTAGTGTCAGTGGCGCACAGGGACCGAGCAAATCAATAGTAATTGAGCGTCGGTCGACCGATTTGGCACTAGACATCCTAATATAGTCCCTGTGACACGTGTCAGACGCACGTGCCTCGCATTCGACTATTTGTCACCTATATATTATATATATATATAAATAAATAAACATTCGATTGCACAAAATCTCTATTAGAAAATTCGCTAACATACAAGATATGTCGAGTCTTTTATATATATTAATATATAGTTTTTCGATTTTTTATATATATTAAAAATATATTTAAAATGAATTTTAACGTTAAAACTAAATTTAATTCGTTGTACAATGCATATTCAAGATTTTTAGAGTAAATTCGTTGTATATAAAATGTATGGTAAATACATTTTTTCGTCATTATTTGAATTTAGAGTCTTATACATATTACAAAAATCAATGATTTATCATTATTTTAATCAATTTTGTTGACATTATTTCTAAAATTTTATTTATATTTTTTAATGATTTGACTTGTAAATTACAAGTTTTAATCATTGAATCTATTGTTTTTACTTTAATTATGAAAAATATCCACGTTTGAATTAAAAATTATTGTAATTAAAATTTAAAAAAAAATGTCCAAGTGTTGAACATAAATTATCAATTTGATTTTAAAACTTGAAAATAAAAGATTAAAATATAAAAAAAACATCTAACTCTTCTATACTAAAATGGTGATAAAAAAGGATTAAAACCGTGGTATATATACAAGATCTACAATTGATATTAAATTATTTTAGAAAATGAAAAGAAATATAGGAAAAGAAAGAAAAATATATATGTATAATTAAAGTTAATAAATTTATTCCATCAAAAAAAATACTTCCCCTTTTATTGAAGTTAATTTAATATTTAATCATAATTCGTAGAAAATAAATAGAACCGAATTGCATTAACTAAAACCACACTAAGCGATAATCCGACATAATGGAGACAACGTCGTTTTCCCGCCGTAAGATTTTACCAAGCTTTTACTTGAGAGGGGGGGGGGCATTATTTTCATCCCCAAATCGAAGTTTGGTAAAGAAAAAGGGGGGACACGGATACACACTTTTGCCGAAGTTTTCGTCCGGAGAAACTCGGAAAAGAAAGTTTTCCGCGACGATAGTGTGCTAAATGTTTCTTCATCCGTTTTATTTCCCGTTTAAACGAGGGTGAATAAATGCTACCGTTTATTATTATGTAAGGCGATTAGTTTAATCGCGCATTTTGCATCATAATAAATAGAAATGTTTATTTTAATTTTACCATTATATATTGTAAAATATTATATGTATAATAAGTTAACATAATAATTAATATGATTTTTTTTAATTTGTAATGCATTAACACTATTTAGTAGTAACTATATCACATACACACACACATACACACACACACACACACACACACACACACACACACACACACATATATATATATATATATATATAATGCTAGCGCCAGTGATAGGTGGAGATATAGTAATTTTTTTTTGTCAAATGTTACTTTATTTTTACAATTTAATCTTAAATGAACTTTATAACTTAAAATATTGATCCTTGTTACGTTGAAGTATTACTATATGATTTTATATAAAATATTTCAGCATTGACGATCCAATTTTGCTTCGATTTTGACAGCTGGCCTTTTAGGGCACGGCTATTAACGCAATATACAATACTTTTCGTCTGTACAACTTATATATATATATATATATATATATATATATATATATATATATATATATATATATGAATTTATATGTGATTTTAAATTTATTATTTTCTATAATTATAATATTATTTAAATTAGTTAAGATTTATTCTTTTTCATTTGTTTTATTTAAAAGAGATTTTTTTTTAAATTTTAAATTCATTTCGGTAAAATCTGATATAAAATATAATAAAAAATGTGTGTAATAAATATAATATTATATGATGCTAAAACGTACACTCGAATATATGCGTGCTGATTATCTTGATGTAAGAAAGTAAAATCAACAGCTTATCTTAGTATATGAGTAAATCAAACAGCTTAATTTTTAGTATATGAGTAAATCAAACGATTAAAAATATATTATTTATATATTAATATGTAAATAAAGGAAGAACCTAGCGTAGTCGGCGTTACAATGTGCGGTGGTCTTAATTCACCTGTAACGGTTTAGTACCGGGTGGGTATTGTAAGCATCGGTGTATTATTAAGAGTTGGCGTCTACACCTGACCAGGTGTTAGGGCTGGGTATACACACAGGGTGGGGCTGCGAAACCGCGACGGCGGCTAACCGGACTGGCCGCACCGCAGATGGCCAACCAACTTCGGCCGACAAACCTCTAACTATCGGACCTCAAACCGGACCCGGACCCAAACCCGTACCCGAAAACCCGACAGGACCGACTTCTGTCCTTCTATTAGATACGCGTGGTGAGCGGGAGAGGAAAAAGAGCTAGAAACGAGTGCGGTATATCGAGAAGGGGGAGGGCGGTGAATATATATATATATATATATATATATATATAAATATTTTTTTTTAATTTTATTTTTGCAGATTGAACAGCCCGCATTGCCGCTAAACGGCCGCAAAACGACAATGACACCTTCGGTTCGCCGGCGCGGTTTTGTACGCGTCGAAATGGCCCCAAATTCAGATTTTTTAATCTGAAAATCCTATTGTATTGATCTGTGTTTGCTTTTTGTTTAATTAAAAATGAATTCTATTCATCTGTACGATTTAAAAACGAATGTAAAAAATATTATATGGATTATATATATTTTCGACCTAATCCAAATTATAATTATGATCTAAATTATACTTAAAGAAAACACGTTGATAAATAATTAAAATCCATAATTTACTTTAGAATATGTTAAATTTAAAAAAAATGGATGTTAGGTTTACTATTAAAAATTGTAAAAAAAACATATCAATTATTTGAAATTGATTACAAAAAAAATAGAAATAATTTTTTTTATTAAATCATTGTTTTTTAAATATTTTTATATATTATCACATATAGTTTAGTTTTAATTTCAAATTTAAAGATATGAATTTTACACAAATTTTTCAAAAATACATAAACAACTTTAATATTTTTTTAAATTTAAATATACTATTTATATTTCAGGGTGTAAATATTTTATTTATTACATACTGATAAAACTGTATTATTAACTATTAAAATATTTTTTATAACATTGATACATTTTATTTATACAGAATATTTATATGAATTAGAAAATATTTTATAGTTATTATAAAAATGAAACATTAATATATTTAATTAAATAATAATTTTAGTTTGAAAAACAAAAATTAATAAATATTTTTTTCTTAAACGCTATAGTGGGCGGTCGCGTCGTCGGTTTCTTTGTCGATAAGACCCGCCCACCGCGGACAAACTCCTCCCACTTTTTTCAGCGATACCTAACTTTTTTCAGAAATAGTTGCACTCCATGCTGATTCTGAAATCGTATATAAACATATACGACCCATAAAATACGTCTAATATTTATTTCATGATCATAAAATGATATGTAAACAACGACGAAATTCGTTTACCTTAAAAATGAACTTTTTTTCATAAATATTTTGTAACTTTTTACGATTTAGGTAATATTATATAGTTAAAACTATAAGAATTTATTCGCTTCAATATTAAAACTTGATATAAATATGTTAAATATAAGTAATAAATATTCAAAAATGTATATATTGCAACCCAAATAAATTTTTATATTCTTATATTTAATTGAATTAAAAAATACACATATATGAAAATATGATTTAATATATAAATTTAAAGATAATTATATATTAAATTGACGCATTATTAATATCATTTAAAAATATTAATAAGTGTCACAAAACTTGGAAATGTTTTTCATTATGAAAATTTGAAGCTACTTTTTTACGTAAAACCGTTTCTTATTTTAATGAATTATTTGTCGTAAATAATAAATATTTATTTAAAATATTAAAATTAACTATGAATTCCCACAAAACACAGAATTTTCGCGTTATAGAAAACCGCATTAACCAAAATATATGTATATTATTGAACGAATTAATCGCGCATTTCTAATTTAAGATATGGATAATTTTCAGATATTATTAATAAATTTATAATTGAATTCGCGTTATAGGTATATAGGTATATATATATATATATATATATATATATATATATATATATATATATATATATATATATATATATGAATTCACACTAAACGATAATCTATAACAATACATTAACATCGAATTTCAATCTAATGTATTATAATATGCGAATTTGTAAATTTTATAACACAAAACACTGCACTGTTTCACACTATACGTATCGTTAATAAAATTTGTAATAATAACAATAATAATAATAATAATAATAATAATAATAATAATAAAATATATTGATAATTTTAACACTAACCTCTTCCACTTCTGCCGACGAACCTTAAATCGTTGAACTTGGCCACTTGATTCTTCATGACGGCGGTGCAATTTCTCAATTCGGCACAATAATTTTCATCGTTTCCTGCGCGCACGGTAACAACAGTACCGTCGCCCACGTCGCCTAATGCGACCACTTTGAACGCCACCGGTAACGTCTTATTGGAGCGCCAATGTGGCGGCAGAACCGTGCATACAAAATGCGGACTGCCCGTTCTGACCAGTTCGCCGGGATGTTCCGATAAGAAATCTCCCAATGTCCGCTCGGCCAAAATGTCCGACGTCATTTTCGTGTATGTTTCCTGGAGGAGGCTGGTGGCACCCTCGGGAGAGCCGGCTCCCGCGGCACCGCTTCCGGTGGAATTGTTGTTGGTGGTCAAGTGCATCTTGCCGCCGGTTTTTGTCCTTTGCGTTGTGGTGCACATAAGAGACGAATTGTCGGTTTCGTACACCGTCTCTAATCAACTATTCTGATTAACATCACATAAACTGATCTCACTGATTTTGTTTGAATATTGTCGTATTACTGGCTGTAAATTCATTCACTTTGTTTTGTTTTTTTTTTTAGTACGTGTCGCACAATTTTGTGTCAGTTTTATATTGAAATATTTAGATTAAATTCACGATTTCATTTAAAACTGTGCTTTATTTTTCACAGTTTGGTATATTAGCAATATTTATCACTTGAATTTATTACTAAATTCACCTACATATCACAAAAATATATATAATTAAATATATTATTTGAAAGAAAAAGTATGCGATTTATTTAGAAACATTTTATTATTATTTTAAAAATGATAAGTTTAAAAATTTTTCAACTGCCGACGGTCGCAAAGATTGTACGATATTTTTAATTACGAAACGAATTCATTCCTTTGTAACAAATCTTTATATTTTTTAACATAAATTGATAATGCAATAAAAATGTTATCTTTGTTTAATATAATTTTATATTAAAATTTAATGCAGTTAATATTGTAAATCATAATAATGGCTGCCATGGCTTAGATATATTGTAATATAAATCAAATGGAATAATTTCATAAATTAAAAATATTGATTTTCCATTAATATAAATTATAGCAAATGTATATCATTTAAAAAATATTATATATTAATAAAATAGCTAATCAGCTTTGAATTTTATAATATTTTTCTTAGAAGAGTTTTCCATTGTCCTTTGTAATATGAAAATAAATACATTTATTTTCAAATATTGGTATTTCAAAAAAAATAATTCTTTTAAATTTATACAATGTAATTATGAACAATTAATAATATTTCAAAAACTGATATCTATTATAGATTTAACAAAGTGTTAAATTTATCTTTAATATTCTTACAACTCAAAACTTATATCATTTATCATATTCTAATAACATCTTTTATCATTTGTATTTACGAAAAAAGATTATATATTAATATTTTTAATATATTTTATATAAGTACCAATTGAAAATCAAAGACTCATCAAATTTTATTTAATATTTGAAAACAAGATATTTATAGGTTTTATATTTTATCACATAAAAAAGAGTAATAGTAATATCAGTCTCTAACTGACTATCAAACTTTTAACTGAATGATTTTATAAGGATTTTAATAAACAGGAATATTTCTAAAGTTAGGTCATCTAAATTTAAACATATTACAATATAAAGGGGAAAAACAAATCCATTTTAAACACCCTATATCTATATTTACTTTTTCTGAGCCTTTTGATTAAGGGAAACAAAACAGTCACGACCCCACTTTTATTCCATTTGTTTAACTGATAACTCTTTAACTGATATTTACATAACATTTGTGAAGAATGATATAATAAAAATAAACAAGTAAATGTTAATTTACTATATATAATGTTTTTATACATGTGATATATTATAGTAATTTAAATGTACTCTAGCAAAACATTTTTTGACAAGAAAAATATTTTCTCACTTTAAGATAAGTTATTTACTCGTTTATAAGTTATTCTCTAGAGTCGTATTTTGTTTCTATACAAAAAAAATGCATGCTTTTATAAATTAAAGCTTTTATATTTTAACATTTTATATGCATTTACTGTTAGGTAGTTTTATATAGAATATATAGATTTATCGACCAAATTTCTAAACCTAAAAAAAGTTTTCATCAACAATTCGATTTTTTTAATTAAACAGTAGATTGAGGATACCGATCTTCTCAATTTTATAACATTCTGTGTTTATAAGAATTAAAAATTGTAACTTTAGTAATCCTTCTGATGAAGTTTGGACCAAAAAATTTTCAAAATTTCAATGTCGAAAATGCGTCATTTATACTTTATAATATTATACAGAAAAAATATGAGAGTTTGTTACAAAAAATAGTCATTATTGCTCATCGAGTTTTAGCATTAATTTAAGTATTGACCAAACGGTTAATATAGTTTTAGATAGAGGTAGAGTACAACCATTTTATATTGTAGCAAATTTGATACACTCATATTTGATTCACATTATTACACTCAAATTTGATTCACATTATTTTTCCCTAACGCATCATTATCAACTGTTTTATTTTTTTTTCGTAAAAAAATAACATACATCAATATTTTAGAAGCCGATTTCAGACATATTAAACTCAATCAAATGTAATTAAACTCAAAATCTCATTAAACATAATACAAGATTACATCGAATTATCACTAAGATACAAAATATACATTAGAAATAAACTGGTGCGCTTGTCAAATGCACGTGCATTTCGGTGTCACGTGTCGTTTCCGGTTGCCAGGCAACGCAGAGGGTGGCGACGCGCACTTGACATGCCGTCACGTAAAAATCCGACCGACCAACCCTCACCCACCCTACGGGTATTTTTTACCCGCGTGGCCTTGCCACACTTTTTTTCCGTGAATGAAAAGTTTTCCGCACGGAGCGGGGAGGGGTGCGCGAAGGGGTCGAACGATTTTTACGCGACGCAGAACCACCCCTACTCTGGTGAAAGCATTAACCCGGTGACGGTTAACGCTTTTTCGATTCACCCCCCCCCCTCTCTTCATAGCCGATTGATTCGTCATTTATCAATGAAACGCATATTCTATATATTTTTTTTTATTTATACGTAATATTTTGTTATATAAATATATGTACTATAATGTAATTTAATTATAAATAATTAAAAAAAATCAATGGTACAATGATTTTGTGATATTATATATTTTCTTTATAAATATTTACTTTAATAAATTTGAACATTAAATTTTATATATGAAAAATATTGTATATAAATATTTTTACGATTTAAATATTAAGTTATATGTAGGGGAAAAAGTATTAAAAATTTTTGTCAGTAAATAGTTTTTGTTATCATATATCGAACAATATCAATTAGAATGCGTGAAAAATAACATTTTATACTACAATTTTAATTTAAAAAAATATTAAAGTAATATATTTTATCAATAGATAAGTAAAATTTGATAACTTTGAGAAATTGTAGATTAATTATAAAACGATTTTAAGTCATTTGCATGATGAAGAATACATTAAGAAGTTAAAAGTACCATATAAATTGTTAATGAAAAATTTTATTCGTTGAATTTACATCAACAGATTAATACTAAAATATAATGAAATCAAATCATATTAAAAAAAATTATTACTAGTGATGAAAAATAGGTAAAATATAAAATTACTTCAGAACCTAGATATAAGAAATTGATAAAAGTTAATTAAATAAATTGTTTTTTTTTTTTTTAGATTATGATAACGTTTGACAACACATATTTTTGGTGACCCCTCAAAATTGTAAGAGTTTATTTGAAAAGTTTCAATGAATCCCTTGTATATTCTAAATCTCGCACTTTTTGTGTAAAGCTTTGCAAATTTTCCGCAACCAAATATATTTCAAACTTAATGTTCTTTATGGAAAGTAGACCATTGTACATTAATGTATTACAATAAAATTAGAAGCATTATTATATAATATATAGGTATTTATTATATAAAGTATTATATAATATATAGGAATTTAAAAATATTTGATATATTTTGAATGTTCTACCACATTAAAACTTTTAATTGATAAATTTTCATCTATATTTAAATATGATTTTTTTATATTCTATATCAAATAATTTTATTATTTTATGTTCAAAAAATAATACCAATGAACAATATTCAAGATCCTATAATATTTTTTCTATTGAAAGCTTTAAAACGAATATGAAAATTTTATTGTAATTAATATAAATCAAAACAGAGTTGTAAACGAAAACGGCTCAGAACGAGTTTAAATCCGCCATTAACTAAACCGTAATCCGTCTTGGAGTTATTGTAATAAACCGAAAGTGCTTTAAACCGAGAACACGACGGAACCGAGTCGAAGACAAGCGCAAATCCTTTCGCGAATTTGCAGACAATCGTCTGGCAGGAGGATTTGGACGATTTGAAGCTTTCTTCCAACCCTCAACATGACTTGGAGGGTCGATGGAGCCGGTTAATGTAAGGGGCGATTACAAATTTTAGGAGGCTGCTAATTATTTTAGAAATATTCATTCGCAGTCATTTAAAATCACGATTAAAATAATGATATTAATATATTAATGTTGTAAACTAAAAATAATTGTTTAATTATTATCTTTTGAAAATCTATTTGAGTATAAATTTATAAATAAATTCACTTATATGGAATAATATAATAATAATTTTTATTTTTCATAACCATTAATAATTATGTTCCCACTTAAATAACGATTTTTTAAAGTTATTTTATAATATTGAATTTCAGAATTCAAAAAATATTTTAGATTAAAAAACGTAATTTTTATTCATATTTTATATCATAAATTAATTGTTTTTTATTGATATATCAAAAATATTATGATTTCATCATATTCATCTATTTTAATAAGAGAAATTTATAATTGAATATTTTTATTAATTGAGAAAAACTTAACATCAAGTTGAATTCTTAAAAAAAATATGTTTGAAGTTTAGCATATAATTAAAGTCTTGTTTAAATTAATAAAAACGATATTGTTTAATAATTGCAAAAGTTATTTAAATTCAGCGATTCTAAGGTTTATATATATATTTTTTTAATTTTGATATTGATATTTATATTTAAAAAATATTATAAAATTATTATTTAACGGCGTACTATTTTAATGTTTTCTAATAAAATGATTCACAACATTGTTTTCAATAAAAAAAAAAATATTTCACCATAAAAATAAAAACAAACAGCCATATAAACCTCAAGTATAAAATTTAAAGCGTCATTAAAAGTTTAGAACGGTGAACGCCGTCAATATACAACAGTAACTATCGTGAAGCTTCCTAAAGTTGCCATTCGTCATCGTGAAACCTTAGCGTGATATTCCATCATCATCATCGTCACCATCGTCATCATCACGATCGTGACAGCCATGGCTTTCGTGCAAGAGCTCACTTTCTACTAGTACATAATATTTACTATACACGTGCGATACGTAAGTCAAAAGCTTGCTCATCAAAAGAAACCGAATTACTTCTACAAAAACATATACAATGTAAATATTTTTCGATAAAAAATGTTCATCTGCCCATTTTCTTACATAGTTTGTTAATAAAACGTTTCTTTTATGCGTTTTAAAGATCGTAAAATAGTATGAAGATGCTTCCGTCGCTCGATGTTTTATCTGACGGTAATAATACAATTTAAATATATATTCAACAGTTTTGACGTTAGTCATAATAATGATGACGATAGTGATGTAATTTTAAGTATTAAATTATATTTAGTTATTTAAAATGAATTATAATATGCATATATGTATATATATATATATTGAATACATCAGTATCGATTCGAATGTATATTTTTAAGCCTAGTTTAATCTCATAATGCTTTAGATTTATTCTATTTTTGTAATTTAATTAAAGCTTAACGAAAAATAAATATTTTAATAAAAAATTTTAGATATTATATTTTTGAAAAAATATATATATTTATGGCTCTTATAACATTTTGCTGTAATATTTGATAATAACAATATAATGGAAACAAAAGTTAATATTATTTCGTTATATTAAATCAATTTTAAAATTTTAAAATAATATAAATACTTAAAAAAATAAATAATTATCAAAGCTAATTAACAAATAATTTATAATTATATTAATAAAGTCAAAAAATTAAAGGAAAATCTTAGATTGTATTTCATTATCAATTATATTTTTCAAATTGTAAAAAATATATTTGCCGTCAATTTATATTAAATAATTTTAATTTCAAAACATTTAAGGTATTCATATATATTAAAATATTCCAATATTATGAACGTTTTGTGATCTAAATATAAATAATGTTAAAAATATTTCATTTTAAATACGACAAAAATTTGAACCATTTGAATTCAAACGTCAAAAAAATTCTAATTCAAATCAAAAAAACTTTTTTGACTTTTATTATTATTATATAAATATAATCAAGGGTTCTTGAAGAAATTGTTATTATTTCGTATTTTTTTTATTTAAAATCAAATAAAATTTATTAGAACAATAGTATATAATCAATCGACAGATTAGAAAGTTGAATATACGTAAAAAAATATCAAAATATTTATATTTTATGTATTTAATTGTTTTAAATGTTACTTTTATTTTATTCATTTGTTAAAAATAATGTTATAAAATATTAATATATTTTTTTTAATTATTATGAAATAAAACTTTTAGAATAAAAGTAAATATAATATCACTGAAGAAAATTAAATATTTTTTTAAAGGCAAAATTCGTTTGTTTTTTTTATACGAACGAAAATTTTTAATAGTTTTGATGGAATAACTTAAAAAAATGATAAATAATATTATATGTGTATATATATATATATTTTGTACACGATTCTTCAAATTACATTTTAATTACGTTCGAAAGACGAATCTTTTTCTTCGAGAATTAAAATAATAATAATAATAATAATAAATTAATAAAATAAAGTTTATCAATCCGTCGTAGTGTTATCAATTTTTACCGAACGCGGCGACGTCGCCAAAGCGGACGACGGCGATGACTGAGTATCGTTTTCACGTACCGCGCGCGTCACTGCGTGCGCGTATTGTTGCGCGAGATGAGCGCGCGCGCGTTGTGTGTGACCATGCGGCGCGCGCGGGTTGCCGAGACTGAGGTGTACCGAACCGGGTGAGCCGCCACGGCACCGGCGTGCGGTCACCGCCCCCCGACCCTCCCCCTCTACACACACACACACACACACACACACGCACACACTCGCGCACACTTTTTGACCCTTTAGCGTGTTCTCGAAAGGGACGCAACTAACGTGACGTACCACACACACACACACACACACACACAAACACTCAAAACTCGCACGTGTTATAAAGGATAGGATTTTGGATAACCGGTGAAACGGAGACAGACCCAACGTTTCGACCACTTGACACCGCGGGAACGCGCCCTAGCTCGTCGCCGTCTTCGGCGGCCAATTCTTGGTCGACCGCTCGTCTGCGGACACACGATGAGACCCAAATGTTTCGACTTCGACACGTATATACAGGGTTGACTCGGCGTATCAACCCCGTGTCGTCGCTGCGTGTTTATTATCTACGAATACGATTATAAAAAAATTGTATCTTACTATACTTATTGAAAAGTAACGTACAGCGAATTTATGCCAGTGGACATGATATACGCATATTTTATATATTTTTATTTTTCTATATGAAAAATTACAAATTATTTTTTTTAGATATACTATATAATTAAAGCATATTCATATATAACAGGTATATCAAACTCATATCATATTGCGGGCCAAGTTCAACGTTGTGGGCCGCACTGTTCCAAAAATTATTAATAAAAAAAAAACGATTATTAGAATTATTATATTGTATTTATTAGTTTTTTTCTTTACATGGAAAGTATAAATATTCCATATACATATTAGATAATGTCAATAAAAAATTCAAACTTTCCAACTACAAGCGTTACAAACTTGGTAATTGAAAAACCACTTATAATTATTTTAAATTTTAATTAATTGAAAGAAATAGCACAACTCGGCGGGCCGCGAGTAGCCCGCGGGTCTCGTGTTTGTCATGCCCGATATATACGAAACAAAAATATTTTTTTGCATAATAATTTTACAAAATTATAGATGGAAAACTTACAAAAATTTTATCTACTATTTATTAAACAATGTAAAATAAATCGAATCGGAAATAATTATTATATTTTAATAATATATATAAATCAAATTTAATTGAATCTTTTTATAAATATAAAATATCTTTCGATATAAAAATAAATATAATGTATCATATTTTATCGAAATGATTTTTTTTTTGATGCCGGTTACAAATAACATATAATAAATTTTAATTAATTATGGAAAAAATATTAAATTAATATATATATATATATATATATATATATATATATATATATATATATATATATATATATATATATAATAGAACGGTATATTAAATAAATTCGCACGGTTAACACCACCGCAAGTTTCAGGTTAACCGACGGGGTAAATGGGTGGTAACACACTAATCGACCGATTTATTTTAGATTAATAATCTGATCGACTTTTTTTTCGTTTTTTTTTTCTTGTAAATGTAAGTGGTTCGATTAAAAAGACGAGACGACTGACTCTGGGAAAAATAAAGGGAAAAAAGTGAGCGTCGAGTGTGGTCTTTTGGCCAAAATCTGGCATCGAAATCGATTTCGGCGACGACCGAAAAATAAAATGGATCGATTTAACGACGACGCAAGACAAAGTCGTAATAAAATCGATGGAAATTTTTTGAATATGTATTGAGATCGCTATTTTTTTTCGATTTATTTAGGCAGTCGTCCAATTGACGCACATATGCTATATAATTAGGTATTCCATATAATTTTTATTCCATCAATAAAGAATATTTATGAAATATACATATATTAAAAAATATCAGTGTATATATAAAACGGATTTAAAAATAATAATTTAATGATCTAAGCATGATAGTAATACAACAACGCCATCTAGTATTGGTTTTGTAACATTGTGCATTATTTTTTAAAAGTATAACTATATAAATTTTTATTTGTAATTTTTTTTTTCATTTCAATGGAATCGGTTTTACTTAGAATAAATCAGGGGTGGCCAACATGGGTCGAATTACATAATTATGAATGGCGCGCTACATCTTATTAATATTGTGTTTGATTTAATGTGTTTTAAAAAGAGCCTTTTTTTCAGAAAACTTTTGAAATATTTTCAGAAAACTTTTGAAAAATGTGAACGGTCTTGTTTCATGAAAGCTGTAATAGAAAGCATAATTGAACTTGAAGTGAAAAAAAATGACTCACGTAAAGCAAAAGGTTAAACATTCCCGGTGTAAAGTAATATTTTAAATATATTTGTGAAAAATATATTTCTATTTCTTTTATATTTATAATTTTAATACTTAATGATCAATTTAGACCATATTATAATGATAAAATTATATTATATTTTTATTAATAAGATGAGAGTGAAGTAAGAAGAAGAACTGAAAAGAATTATCATGAAATCAATGCCTATATGATGTCGATATTTACTTTTTTTTTCGAATCGATTCCGATTGGAATCGATATGGCATTATAATTTGAGGTGAAAACTTTCAGCATGCCACATCGTGTCTGAAAACAACTAGCTAGCAAAAGCCAGAACGAGAAGCAATCATATAGAGTCCGTAGCGGCAAAAAGGGACATTTGCCGCTCTGATTAAAACGAGAGTCGCACGAAAGAGATAAAAGAGCACTTGAAAATCGTGTGAGCGAAAGAGATGTGTGAATTTTGCGGTCGCAGAGGGTTGGGTTTTGTAGCCGCCGAGGGTTAAAACATACAAATAAACACGCGTTTTGTAGCGCGAGAGCGAAAGAAACGAATATATAAAGATGAAACGAGATAGAATATAAGAAGGAACAGTGACACGATTCGACCGAAGCTCTTTCTCTTTTAAATGCGGCATTTCGTAGATACGAAATTGTACTCTGAAGCGAAACGCAAAGGGTACATGTGCTGCTGAAAGTATCAACTCAGACTGATGTGTCTGTAATTGATAATCTCATATATAAGTATGGAATATTTTGGATTATTGTTTCTTATTCGACAAAATTTCTATTTTTTTTATATTTGATAAATTATCCAAAAATATTAAAAATTTCAATTTTTTATATTTTTATTCAAATTGACAAATTTTATATTTCTTTATTTTTTTCTACTTTATATCTTAAGTACATAATTATTAAAAATATCTATAATATCAGTTTTAAATTGAATAAATATTTTCAAATAAAAACTATTTTTTCAAATGATAATTTTATTACTTAATATAAATTATTTAACAAATATATATTATATATGAAAAAAATTCATATTTATAAATAAAAAATACATAATTTATTTTTTTAGAAAAGACAAATATTTCGTAAAATAATGTTAATAGAAATTAGTATTATATTTAAAAGATTAATGGAAAAACATAATATACCGTCATTTGTATTTTTAGTAAAAATTTCGTTATCATCTTTATTTAAATATTAAAGTTTTCACTGGAAGTCTTATTAATTATTCTACGTGAAAATTTTCAAGTTCAGTTTATAAAAAAACTTCATTAATATAAAACACATCATAAATACTAAATGAAACAGTCAACAAAATTTTAAATCTTTATATTGTTGTTAATTTAATTTTTTATTTAGATTAATTTAAACCGCGACTGTAAGATATTCAAATATGGCTTCAGATATACGAAGGGTTAAATTTTGCATATCGTACAAAACGAACGGAAGAAAATAATAGAAATCACTATGGTGAGCGAATTCATCTATTTTAAAGAGAGAAAAGACGTTTTGTCCACGTGAAAAGCGTTGCCTCGTCGTAGTTCTGAAACAACCCCTGAAAGCAGTTTCACCACGATTTCAGCGGGCCGACAAAGCATCCCTTGTACGACACGTTCCTATCGTTGGATGTTCCTCCGCTATCGTACAATGGTGTCTAATGAAAATTAACTAGAACAATGGGGTTCGAACCCTTCCACGGCAACGAACATACATGCATAATGCAAATATATAACAGGGGTATGCATATTCGAGGTAGGACAGTTAACTGCAACAACGTGCGGATGACGGGGTAGCTTGAGGGTTGTACGAAATAGTAGTTCTGAATATATACGGATAATGCGTTGGCGATAGTGTTTTGATGGTATTGAGACATTTTCAACAATATATTTTTAATTATTTATATTAAAAATATTTTTCATTTGCCCATCGTAACACTTAAAATAATAATTGAACTTTTTACTTAACTTTCATAACATAAATACGTTTTTTTTTTCACTAAAAAAATATTTTGATTATTATACATACATATTTATAAACTAAGTTCGACCTTAATATATATATATTTTAATTTTGAATATACGGCATTATGTCAAAGGTGTGTAAATTTACAGAACACACACGACATATTTACATTCTCCTTTATAAATTCATACGACTTCAGATGAAAATTGTAATATATCAAACGTTAAATATATTAAAATTGTATAAAATTAATATCGCTCTATTATTGTCACACAGCAATACAAAATTATATACATATATATTTGTTTTTTTTTATTTATTTTTTTTTCAGGAAAAAAATACTTCAATAAAAACACAAACAACTACGGGTTGAAAATGAGTTTGAACAAGTGCGGATCTGAAGAGAGTATATTGCGGCCCCCCAAACTCCATCCCTGAAAGCTGACCAGTGTATAATCAGATTCTAACCCCTTTCATATTACAAATAAAACGGGGAAGGTATTCCTAGGGGTGTACGGAATAGCGGCCGGCGTTTATTTCTCTTTTCTTTTTACTGCCTCCATTCCTTTCCTCTGACCGGAGGCTGTGCTAATCCATCGCGGACACTGAAAATGCATTGGCGTAACGTGATTTTTACAATATAATTTCGATTCAATATAAATAAAATATTTTTTTATGTATGAATGTGAAAATATGATTTTTATTCGTGAAATTTTATACATTTTTCTTTTATATTAAAATTATAATTCATTTTCATTTGTTTCATATTCATATTTATAAAAATATTTTTGTTTTTTTATATAGCTTTCATATTTCAAGAAATTAAAATATATTTTTCAATATTTATATATAATGTTTTAAAATTAAAATATTTAGAATTAAATATAATAGTATTAGTAAATACATATAATTACAACATTATCACTATATATTTATATTTTTTATAAAATATTATAATTAAAATATTGATTTCTTAAAGAGATAAAATAATACGAGATATTTATGTTTCAATTTGAAATATAACAAAAATGTATGAAACCTTTTATAGAAAGGAATGAGAAGTGCAAAAATTGAGAGTAAAGTTGACGATTCTCATAAAAAAAATAAATCAATACTTTAAAACTCGAAACAAATATTCAAAATAATTAATATTAAAAATTTCAATATATAATTTAAATAGTTTAAAAAATATTGATTCGAGTGTCAAAGTTATATTTTGTATTTTAAATTACTAATAAGAAATTCGAATGAAATATTTTACATTATAAACTAATAAGAAATATTAGGAAAGTTGTGTTAAATGTATTTAGGATTACAATAACACGCTCATTTATATTTTTGTATTCTTTTAATTTAAGATATATCTTATTTAGTATAAATATTTTTCTACATTGAAAAAAAATAGTATGAATTTATTTTTTATCTAATTAATTTGCGACGCCACTGTCGATTAACCCTTTCACCTCCCCCAGAAAATGCATATCTTCCTTTTTAAAGAGAAACAGCCCCGAAGCGCACATACACGAGCACATAAACTCGTGCTTTGAAAGGGCAGTATAGAACATATGTGTCCAGTGTTACACGTGCACAATCGTCGAACACGCTTTCGGCCCTTTAATTGCTGAATCGGGATTACGCGGATCAAAACGAGAATCTGACCGCCTCATCATCATAATTGGCCTTTTAAAGGAGAAATGCCTTCAGATTTACCGTTAATTAAAGCAGTCATAAAAAATCGATACGAACATTCAAATCGAAATAATCCAAATTATCTATAAGAAAACATATATTTTTGAACTTTAAAAATGTTCAGAATAAAATATTAAAATTAACTGATTTAGATGTCGTTTTTTATTGGATTATATAAATTGATATTTTTAGTAGTTTTATCAATATCTAATATATATATATATATATATATATATATATATATATTACAAATTAAAATTTCTAAGAATATGTTTTTTCTTACTCAAGAAATTCACAAATTTCGTAACGCCACTGATCTTTTTTCTTTATATAACATATCATACATAATCAATAATTAATTTCAAATACTCTAATAAATTTTTATATATTATTTTTATTAAAAATTATATATATATATGTATATTTATATATATAAAATTATATTATATATATAAAATTACTATAACTATAATAAAAATCTTTACTTACAAACCACCCTATATACTTACTTTTTTTGCATTGTATTTTATCGTCTAGTTTCAAACTTAATTTTAAGATACAAATCATGAAATTTTCTATTATTATAAAACAAGTTTTTGACATTTAAAAACAATTTTTGACACTTCTATCGAATTGTACAGAACGCAACGATTCAAATCCTTTACATAATCACACATTACATATTTTAATTATAATATTAATTTAACATAATTATTAATTTTAAAAAAGTATATTTGTATTTCAATTTTAAATCTTTTTGCGTTATTTTTTTTTGTGCTTATATATAAAATGAAATAAAAAAATATATTTACACAAAAGATATGTAATAATATACCATGCATTATCACATTTAACTTGTGTTTTAGATATGTATTTTTTTTTTACAGCAGAAAACGTATGTAGATATAACACGATCTCATAATGGTCAAGCCTCGGGCTCAACCCTTTCCCTTTCCATTATAATAAGTTCTCTTGTTCAAGAATAAAAGACACCTACTTACCATTAGCAGAAAAAGGGCTTTTAATTATTTTCGCTCTCGATTTTTATTCGAATATCTGTCCTTTTTTTTTGCCGAGCGCAATGCGAATATTCGAATTACTCGCATGCGAGAAAATTGAATACTGTTTTAAATTTAACACGATCCCTTTTCTAGTCAATGGTTAATAATAATAGATAAATTAAAACATTTTTTTTTAATTTATTAAAATTTAAAATAATATCAATATTTTTGATGAGAATTGAAATATATTTTATTGTTTCTATTGATGACAAATTGTAAATTTTCAGCATATCAATTAGTTATTTTATTTAGGATAATCCAATAATTTTCAACTAATGTGTTGTGAAATGATTCTAAATAAAATATATAATACTTGAAAAATAAATGCTTTATTATATTTTTAAATATGTCTTACATAAAAAAGTCTTATAAGAAATTTAAAAGTTGTACAGATTCTGATTTTTAAATATTATTAAGGATTTCAATACTATAATATTTAATTAGAAAGATAACCTTAAAAGGAGTGTTAAGAAAATATAAATTATCATATTTATTGATAGAGTAATTAATGAATAAATTAAAATTTTAAGATAGTATTAAAAATATTAAAATCAGAACTCAAAATAGAATATTTCACATCTCTTTTCACATCACAAAAAGGGCTAAAAATTAGAATAATCGCGGGAAAAAACTTCGTTTGTAGTCTCAAGGAATTCCTTTTACCCCTTTGTTAGAGAGAACCAAGGGTGTGTAACGGTCAGTCGACGCTCGGAATGAGGGTTCGGACTCCCTTGCGTATTTTAAAGGCTCATCCCTTCGCTGACCCAAACCTTCGCATTCAGAAAACAATGACCTGTGCTCTTCACCCCTTTGGCGCCTACGCGGCTCATCCCCCGTAGCAGAAGCTTGTTCAACTACTCTTTAGTTTATGCGTGGGGCAAAACGGTCCCCGCTGCGTAATTAATTGCAGAAAATGAACGAAACTAGATTTATGTGTGTAATCTGATAAATAATATGAGACTATTGTCTTCTCTTCGTGATTTACTACTAGTGTTTAAATTCGTTACGGGGAATTAGTATTTTTTTTTTTAAGTTGCCTCGTTTTGATAGAAGTCTTGGCTATTCGCCACATTTGTTTAAGTATTAAGATGAGAATTTAATAAAAATAATAAATACAATACTAACTATTATAGAAATATTTTTTTACGTTTTTATATTCATAATATATTTATTAATTTATCGATAACATAAGTAATGATTTTTCAAGTTTTGCAAATAGCATATCATTTTTCCATAATTTAAAAATCAAATATATTAAATATTTTAAATTATTATTTATTGCAAAATTATATTTTAGAATAATACAATCTTACTTTATTTACCTATTACATAATTTTTAAAATTTTAAAAATTTAACGCCATCTTTATATATATTCTACAAAAATTCATTTGTAAAAATTCTAATTAGTCTTTCTAATTAGAATCTCGTCAGTGTTTTTCAAAGATATATTGTATATTTAAATTCTATTATATAATTATTTAACTATATAATTATTCTATTATATAATTATTTAACTATATTTTTCTTCTTGATCTTCGAGAAATCTAAATTTTATTTTTTCCAATAAATACAAAAATAATTTATTCAATAAATTTATGGAAATGAATAAAAAGATTTGTGTTGAAAAATCGTTAAACAATGAATAAAAATTATTTAAAAATAATGACATTCGTCATTCATATGACATAAATTATATATTATTAAATAATACAATTTACCACAAATCTGATGACGCGTTAAAATTAAAAATAAAACGAAATAAATATAAACTTTTGGCAAAGTTCAAACGGGTATCTTATTTTAAACTGGCTTCCATTTAGCGGCCGTCCTTTCTCGGCCGATAAATTTCGATGCCTTAATTCGTGGCGCGTTAAAGGTCTTCAAAGGGTTAATAAAGCAAACGGGGTCCAGGCGAAACGCGGCATTGTTTTCGAATTCGCAATTTTTCCTCAACTGAACCGTAATTGATCCGTGAGATTCGCCCTCCATCCCCCCCCCCCCTAGTTTAAGAATCGCCCCTTCGGACCGAACGACCCCTTAGAGGGGTTGAATGCTATACGACGATAATAGGGCGACTTATTGGCCGAAGCAGCCCGCAGCACTCTCCATAAAGTGACCTTAGACCTAACCGAAAATCTTAGTAAAATCCCTCAAGTTATTCTGAGGTCGCACAATAGGACCTTTACGGAATGAACACGAAGACAATTGGGAACGTTGTCGGTCTGCTGACAATTAACTTCCGTCCTATTCTATTGCTTAAAATTGTTGCTATTTCTAAACTAAAATTAACCTTCTGTAAACTTAATTTATACTCAAATATAAAATTATTTCATAATTAAAAAACAAATTTTAAAAATTGATAAGAATATATAGAAATTTTAAATAACATAAAATATATTCCACAACATTGGTCATTGTGTTTCCTATTGGAATCTAACTAGATTAAGATATATTTATTTTAATTTTTTTAAAGCTTTAAATATCTATATTATAATCTGAAAAAATAAAATATTTGATAGTTCGACGAAGAATTGATAATTTTGCAATAAAATAAGTTAATATTATTAAGACCATAAGAATATTCCGATAAAAAGATATTTGCCAATAGCGTTAAAACTTGAAGGACACTCTTAACGTGAAAAAATTATTCTTATGGCAAAAGAGACAATATGAACACATTTATTTATTATGGTTATTTTTTTTGTAATAAAATTACAAAAAAAAAATACTATTACTATTGACTATTATACACTTTAAAAAATTATATATATATATATATATATATATATATATATATATATATATCATAGTATATAACCTCCTGAAATTACATTCATATATCAATTCAAACATATGAAATATAATAATAATCGAGTAGTGAATAAGTAAATAAATTAAATTTGACTAGCGGCAAAAGGGCGCAAGTTATGACACGTAACAAATACGTGCCGGAGATGGCAAATTAAATTTACCTCGTCGGCGATACAAATTTGCAAATTTCGAGTACGGGGCACCGAAGGGTGTTGTTCCTTTTGCAGACGAGCCGAGACTCGACAGGGGCACAAAAGACAACCTAGGGGATGATGGCGGTAAGGCGGAGAGTCGAGACGAGCGTTTTCTGGAATTGAGTAATTGCCTTTTACGCCTGTTTGCTTAATTGTCGGCGGCAACCTGTATAATACGGCGCGTATAAAATGTAATTTAACGGCGAAATAACTCATTGCTCAAATAAGGGCACACGCATGTTAAAATTGTATAGAAGAGAGAGGCGACGTACCAAAGTCAGGGGCGGTTAACTGCGTCCGAACGAGGGTGACCATCGCTTAAGATATTTTCCGTTACAAAAATATCTTAATTTTATGCGTGCGACAAATAAAAACATCTGTAATACAACAGTTGAATATTTGTGATTTATAACACATTTTTTTTTTTTTATAAAATTCTCACATTTATATTATATTAAATAAATGGTATGATTAATTAAAAATCACGATCAATTAAAATAGTTGATCATAATATCAATGGTATATATTATTATACCATATATTGTTCAAAATATAGTGTAATGCGGCATTAAAACTTAATGATACAGTCGTTAAACATGCACATGTGCACGTGCACATGTTCACATACATATATATATATATATATATATATATATATATATATACGCACATACACACACACATACAAAATGCTATTCGGATATATGTTCCCTGTGCAATCATTTTCCAGGCCACGTAGCGGTAATGGTCCGGAACCAAAACACTTACTAACAGTCCGACGAATGCCCACCGAATCCAACACAACATCACGACAAATTCGTCCATTTTGTACAATGACGAAGGCGATACAAAAGCGAAAGATAAATTGTCCTCGACTTTCGTATTTATAATTCATATAAATCGGCTGCAATCGAAAATTTGTCATATATGATAATTTAATAATTAAATATAATACGAAATGTTTTGTTTATATATATATATATATATATATATATATATATATATATATATATATATATAAATTAAACGTAAAAAATAATAGTAATGATATAATGAATATTAATCATTGTTATTTAAATTGTAATTTAGTTATAATATAAAAATTGATTATAATATTAATCGAATAAAAGTTAAAATATTTATAACATATTTCAACTTGAAATATATATACTAAGATGTGTTTGAATATGAAATAATTGAGAAGAATGTGTTATACGTTGAGCTGACGACTCGTTCAATTAAAAATATGAAACTTTATAAAAATATTTTTATAATGAAATTTTTTAATATCTTATTTATAAATAGAATTACAATTTTTGATTATAAAAAAAGTATCTTTTAAATAAATTAGTTATTTGAAAAATTATATATTTGTTCTGCCAAATTAAAATAATAGTTTTGTTCAATAATTATATATACATCGAATATATTATATTAAAAATTATAAACAAATGTATAGTTATAACGATTTAAAAATATTTAAAATGAAAAAAAAAGATATACAATCATTGTTTTTTTTGGAATATTTTCAAAAATAAGACAGACATAATTTTACTAAAAGTAATAAATTTTCATTACCTTTTAAAAATTAATATAACTTTAAATTTCTTAAAGAGTCGTTTATTGTTCAGTTTTATATAATAACATTAAGATTATTAGTCTTCTTCTCTAATGAATTTTAATAAAAATTATTATAGAAACAACCGAATTATGTTTATTAAAAAAAATATAATTGTTCTTTATTAAAAGAAATATATTGCAAAATTGACAATATTTACATATTGCATATTTTTAATATTATCCGTTATGTCGGATATGAAAATATAATCTTATGGACCAAAAAAAAAAAAAGAACAACAGAAACGTGCGAGTCTATAAATTACGACACTTGTGAAAACAGCTCCCGATGGAATGAATAATATAACATGCGTTTCCTCTTCAAGAAAAAAAAAAAGAAACATCTGTCCAATGGTCAAAATCTGATCATTTCCGGATCCGTGTGATGTTTTTTAAAAACAATAAATAAACGGGGAACCACACACGAACGAGAGACTTCATCGATGGCCCACACGCGAAGTTTTTCCTCTTGCACGTTTTAACCTTAGATTAACTAAAAATGACTTTTTTTTATTTCATTGTTTATATTTATAAATACAATGAATTAATTAATAGAATTATAATATATAATATAGAATTTTTAAATTTTAATAATAATAATAAGTATGTATATTTTTTAATTCATATATTGCTAACAAAAAATATTAAAGCAAAATTTTGGTTTAAAATTAGATACTTAATTCTACATATAAAAGCGATATTTAATTATTTAAATATTTTTTTTTTACAATTTTGATATAAAAGAAATATATAAGGTATTTTGAGGGTTAGTCCGTGTAAGAAATGACTACATTTTCAATATGCTAACATCTGTTTTACTAAATTAAATTTCTTTAGCACTCAATATAAAGAAACTGCTGTACATATGGAGCGGTAAATATACAAAGAAGTATATATCTGTAATTAAAAAAGAAATATATGTATATAAAAAAATGAAAGGGTTTAAATTTAAATAAAACAGAATTGTAATAAAAATACATTTTTTAATATATATTCATAATTTTATTTATTAATTATATATATTTTTTAATGTTTTTTTTATGATATTGTTGTTTAAAAGACCGCCACGTTTATATATTACTTTGAAATAAAGGTCACTATAAAAACAATGTCCCTATCATGTGAAAGATAAATAAATGTCAGTTTAAATCCGGTAATTTGTCTTCGACGCGTGACAACAGGAAATTCTATATAAATGCAGTTTAATTCGTTAGAAAATTTGACCGTTTTTATCGTTATTTTATTTTATTTTCACTCTACAATTGTATTATAAAATTATATATTTTTTTTAAATTTTTATTAAAAAAAGTTATAGAAAATTGTAGAAATCTGTTGTATCATCCGCGAATATATGACAGTTCTTTCAGTAAAAAGTTTTCTGTCGAAGATTTTTCTTTTCAATCATAGATGTCACTGATTAAAAAAATACTTTTCATTTTTAAATTTTAAATATTTTTCAATATTAAAAAATGAAAATTTTTTCGTAAAATAAATAATTGATATCTTTATAATATATATTTTAAATAAAACAAGTTTTATTTTATTTTTAAATATTTTTATAATTATTATACTAATTAAGTAATTTAAAACAGTGTAATGAATTTTAATGTATTTGCATAAAATTATTTAATTATAAAATCTGAAATAATTATCTTTTATATTTATGATATTTTTAAATATATGGAAATTTTTATCATATAAAATTAAAAATTAGTAATGCATTTTATGTTGAAAAAAATATTTATTATAAATATTGAAAAAATAACATGATGAAAATAATTTTGCTATATTATACACAATAATCAAAATTAATAACCAGTACATATAGTAAGAAATAAATATTTATTTTTTTGAATTATATTATAAGAATACATAAATAAGTTTTTTTTATACTATATTTATATTTTTTTATTCTATAAAAATAACATAAATTTCTCAACATGCTTACAACAGAATGTAACAAATCAATTCTGCAATTTAAAGCAATATCGACACAATAATTAAAGGCAACAACAACAACAACAACAACAAAAAAGGGAACCAAAGGTGTTTATGCAACAATGACAAACATATCATGAAGAATGGTGAATTTTTACGAGAGGGGGGGCCACGCAACATTCTGTCTTTTCTTTCGTCGGCACAACAATAAATAAACGTAAATAAATAAATAAAATAAAATAAATAGACAAATGTGCACAAGCCATCGGCGTCGTAATGATAATAATAGAAGTGAGCAAGGATTTTTCAATTTTGCACCAACGTACTTTCTATTAGAGTTCATTCAGACAGAAGGAACGTTCGATGGGCAAGGGCTATTTATTATACACGCAACGCTGAACAATAACCGAATATGTTTGTACGCGGATATGCCGAACGAAATCAAAAGAAATATATATATATACAGGACGATCGAGAAGTTTGGGCGTGAGTTCTGAAACAATTAAGACGCGTTATAGTACGATTTCATCTATTATGCGGTAGTTATAAAATTCTATTTATTGGCAATGTTATAGAATCATTACTCAAGATTAATAATTTTTTTATGACCATTCCTTAGTATGTCATCAAATATAAAATTTTCTTTTAAATTCATTACTATTTCAATAATATCTGAAAAGAATTATCAATGTTGTATAATTATTATTGTACGTATCAATATTCAAACTTATGAAATTAGTCCTAATTTATATATATACGCAATTTTATTTTCAAAACGCCCTGTATATATATATATATATATATATATATATATATATATATATATATATATATATATATATATATTGTTTGATTTATAGCCCGCGGCTGCCGTGATTAATAAAGGTGACAATGTCGACGCACGGCCAACGGGAAACATATGGGGATGATGGTTTTCGAAAATCGGTTTCGAAACGAAAAGAATGAAAAAAAAATACAGTTTGCGGCACGCTTTCGACGATAGCAATGCTTCTCAAACGTTCAACATTAGTAGGAAAAAAAATATGAACGAAAATATAAATATTTTTCTTTATAAACAATAGATAGATATCGCCTAAAATAAGAGTCAATTGATAAGATTTCAACAATTAATATATACTTGAAATTTTTAAAATCAATTTAAACTATTTGTATATATACGTATTATATTTAATCTGTATTACAAAGAATCAAATTTTCATAATATTATATGATGTAAAAGAAATGATGTGTATATATAATCTATTCAAAAGCTGAAATACTGTTTGAATATAACGTTGAAATCCTGATTATTTTCAATCATTTTAAACTAACTGCATTCTTCATTGATAGAAATAAATATGTTATAAATTTAAACAACCAGTATGAGAATGTTTAATTTGCACGGAGAAAGTTCAAACTTTCGAAAGCGAGAAAATCTCCATAAATCGTGGAAAATTCCCATTTTTTCCAAAGCAATTTAGTTCGTTGCTCGAAAAAAAAATTAACCGGGAGTGCATGTTGACCCCAAAAAAAGGGGGAGAGCGGGTGCAAAAAAAAAAAATATCCGCGAGTTCCCAAGCGACTGTTAAAAAGTTTAGTATACCCCGATAAAATGACAACCCCATTTTTTATGGTGGAGCGTACTAACCATTATGGCCAAAGCTTGTTATAAAAAGAGGTCGATAGTGTGTATGAGCAATGTGCCTACCAAATGGATGTGAACCCCATATATAAGAAGAAAAAAAATCGATTCGCACGGCTCCGTGGATTAGTGGATAAAATTTGCTGATCGCTTTCAAAATTTTTAGATACTATCAAATTTTTAATGATTCCAAATAATGTAAATATATTGAAAAAAGAAATATATATATATATATATATATATATATATATATATATATGTGTGTGTGTGTGTGTGTGCGTATTCTATACAAACCATAGATCAATGTTGACTATTATTTTAACTTCTGTTAGATATCTAAAAACAAATATAAAGAATATATTTTAAAATCTAATTATAGTATGTCATTTCAAATAGAGAAACATTACATAAATTAAGATTTACTATAATGTAATAAATTATTAAAAATCAATATTTTCAATTTATGTCAAATCAATTAAAAATTAATATTGAACTGAAGAGGAATGATTTTAATTATATTTTAAATATGGATATACAAAATTAAAAGTGTGTAAAATAGAGTAACGATATACAGGGTCGTATCGGAAGAGAGCCGGCCAACAACAATGGTTTTTATTTACACTATTTTTATACCCCTCCCGAATCTTTTCGGTGCGTTTTGCATTGTGTTATTCACTCGCAAATTCAGTTACAATGGAACCCCAAAGGTAACAAAAAAAAAAAAAAATGTTACCAAACGGCACGATAGGACCCCAAAAAGATAGATATCTTCATTTTGTCGATCTACAAGAGCGGAGATTTTTGACAAAGTGCCGAAAAAACATTTATATTATATATGTATATAAATATATATGTGGTGTAACAATATAAAAGTAGTTCTTTGTAATTGACAGTTTGACATTTAATTGACGTCACTTGAAAATAAGATAAATCGCAACAAACAATTAGACAAATCATTATTTTTATATTATCCAATCATTATTTATCTTTAAAAATACATATACTTAAATCTTTGTATTATTTATTAAATTATATAAAATACGAATTATTTAATAATTTTATAACTCATTTTTTTAAATTATTTAATATTATGTAGAAAAGTCTTCATTATTTATTTATTATATCAGTAATTTAATGTTTTTTTTACATTTCATGGAATTTTTAATCTAAGAATATGGAAATGCATTTAAAGTTATTTAAAAGATAAGATAATTATTTTGCATTTTATCTTAGAATATCAGATTTAAACTAATATTCATTTTATCATAGAATATCCTATTATTATCTTTATTTATACATTTTTTTAACCGCTACACCTCGATCTTTTTTTAATTTCATATAGTGTTTTCTTCTTTTCATAGCTTTCAAAATTAGTAGAATTATTAAAATTCACATTTTTTATTTTTGCTTAAGATTCCTTTAATATCTCAATTATTTTTTATTTCTAAATGACATAGGATGTACATCTAATACATACAACTCTATATTTTAAATACGATTTAATCGTTTTCTATTTTCATATTTACTAGAATTCTATATATACTATCAATTTGAATATATCAGAATTTCCTACTTTTGATTAAATTATAATTTTCCTATTTTAAAAAAAATATGTAATCGTTAATTAAATCTTTCTTATCATTTTCCGAGTCATATACTCAATTTATCTTTTTCTCTTTATATTTCAGATTTCGCTTACTATTTTTTTTTTATTAGAAATTCGAATTCTATTCGATTTCATAGAAATGAAAATAACACTTACGAGAATTGACACGTTAAATAAACTATTTTCTATATATTCATATTAAATTCATCGCATATAAATCGACTTAAAAAAACAAATTTATATTAATTAAAACAAAAAAAAACCGAATACTAAATTAGAGCATCGTTTAATTGAAGGTCTTCCTTTGTGCGATATTTATTTATTTATTTTAAGAACGCACAGTTCGCAGCTGAAATATTGATAATATGGGGTCGGATATGGGATTAAATTCGTATCTCTCTAAGCCCCCGTAATAACGACCTTTCACCTCATACACACACACACACACACATACATACACCTCTTGCCCCCCCCTCCCGACATTGCCGTGTTTAATTTGAACATGCGCTCGTATTTATGGACGAGAGCCACAGGGGGGCTGGATGCCTTTTTTTCTTCTCTATCGGACAGTATTGAATTATGCCCGGTCCGCGTCCGCTCACCGATAAATAATCAAATTATCCTTTTTACAAACAAAACACGGTTTACAATCGCACAAAGAACGTTCTGTACTATGTTTTTTTTTTCTGTATGTATGTAAGAGTGATGTGTGTTTGTGTGTGCGCGCGTTTGTCAATACGCTTTTGCGTTATCGAACTCTGTTTTCAAAATTCGATGCGATTTTCGAATCCGTTTTATGGTATACGTACTTATAATTACGATGTGGTTCTATTAATTTTACTCATACGCATTTTAGTATAAAAAGCAATAAGAAATTGATAAGTCAATTCATTTTATATGTATATAATGAAGAAAACTTCTAAATTTTAAACGTTATTCTAAATAGTGTATAAATTATAAATCTCTCTGGATATTTTAGATATATATTACGTTTTCTGGTAATTATTATATTTTTATACCTGTACATATTTAGGATATAAAAATTTGTTATCTAAAATATTAATAAATGATTTTTATTCAATTATAATCATTTCGTACATAATATTCACATTTTAAATTAAATCCTAGTTAGCGACTCAAACCCGTATAAAATTAAAAAAAATATATAAATTTCAAAAAACGGCTAAAGATTTTTAAATTATATTTACATTTCTTATATTTGAAATATTTGTTAATATGTTCATAGATAATATTTCCGTGGTATATACCTGAGTTTGTAGAAAGATAAGTCTATCTAACAGTGGAAGGAAGTAAAAGAAGATATAACGACAATCTATTTCAGATTAATATTATTTTGTTAAGAAAACAATTTCATTTTATCAATTTCCTACAACGCACAATTTAAAAGGCGATTATTTTTAATATTTCGTTTAAAAAATAAAATAATAAATATAGTCGATTTTTTTTAATACACATTTATATGCGTTTTTTTTACATTCATTTGAATTCTGTTTTGTAGCATTACACAAATAATGACAATATCAAAGCGAAATATTCTCATTTTTATTTTATTCATAAAATCGACGTATACAATAAACGATATATTTTTGTATAGTTAATTAAATAGATTATTAATTCGTATTTACCATCAAAAATATAATAACGAATATGAACTGAACAATAAACAACAAGCGACGTTTTCCGATTCACTCGTTATGCGCAATTAATTATTACCCCTAAATATGTTTTTTTTATGGGGCATGTAAATAACTATAATAAAAAATATTTCAAAATGAACATTTTATTAAAATTATTTTATTATCAAAAATATAGTAATAATAATTAATTAATTATTTTTTATTACAACTTGAATATATTGAAGAATAATTATGTATAGGTAAATAAATATCTGATATTTTATATTTAATATATCATATTTTGATTAGTATTATAAATGATCAACGGAATTTGTGTTCTTTGTGAATTTTGAGTAGCACACACGCCAAATTTAGTATAATATATATATATATATATATATATATATATATATATATATATATATATTTATATATATATATATTTTTTTTTTTCTTCACCTCTGTCAAAGTTAGTGGAGCAGAATTGGCTATTGAATACAATAGATGTCGGCATTGAATCTAGGTTATTGGACTCCAGAATAAATCCATTATATCAGTTAGCGATCGGGACAATGCCCTTATCCAGAAAGCATTATTCGATGTTCGCGTACCCGTATATGGGTTACTATTACAAGGGCATCGAGGGATCTATCAAGAATAGATAATTAGATATGGTATTATGGATAAGAGTAAAACGAACCGACCATTCGATACGGTTTACCTATTGAAAAAATATTTTTTATCACACACATACATATATATATATATATATATATATATATATATTCATAGAATAAATAGATGTGATATAATGCGTTCACCTTTATATTTTCGTGATGGGATGATGTTTTTAATAACAAATTTTGGATACAGCCGGTTCCCGATTTCCATTAAAATGCGGACGTATTGCGGTATTATCTGGAGCGGGATCCCGGTGTATTAAGGTCCGGGTTATGAGGATCGACACGGGAACCTTCTGTCGCACATTACTTTGCCGTGAAATTAATTAGGGCCTGTCACTCGTCGGATACAAAACGATCCCGGTACGTATTGTGGGTCGCGTTACAGGTGCTTAACGACCCCAAAAACCTCCCCCGTTCAATATTGAAAGTGAAGCGTTTCGATTTTACACGTTTTATGCGAAGGTTAAATGATATAAAAGTAATATAGCATAGTTCAATTTTTTTTATATAAAAAAATATATATTCCAAATAAATATTTATAATTTGATTTATTAATTTTTTTTACAATGTGTGATCTGTAGATCAAATTTTAAAATATATATATCATAAGTACACGTACTGACTGAGATTATAGAATTATTTTTTTAATAAAACACACACACTCTTATATATATATAATAAAATAAAGTTCATCGATGTGATAATATATTATTGCTGACTTTTAGTGTTATCGAATTTTATAAAGAAACGCTTTCGAAATGTCGTAATAAAAAAAAGCGTTCTTAATCGACCTTCGGATGGAAAACTATCCAAGATACAGACGAGGGAGACATCTCGTATTCGATATCTTTCCTTTTTCTCTTTTTTATTTCTTTTTTTACGGTGAAAATACACGCTTCTTCGAAGATGGTTTGAGATAACTGCTTCAGATTGAGTTGTTCGATACCACATCGGTTCACCGTCTCATTTCGGCTTGCGGATATTCGTTGCGGAAGGGGACCATAGAATAGATAACTCGAGTCAACGGAGAATAGAAAACCGTGGCCAATTGTTGGAAAAACAACCGGAAAATGCTCGAGTTTTCCGTTAAAAACACGTACGTGCGCAATCTTTGGGAATAATAACGGAGGAGATTGGATTTCATCTAAACACGTCACCACAATAAAAGGTTTCTATATTAAAACTTATACTATTAATATAATATTTTTAATAAATGTTGAGATAAATTATTATAGCTAATGATATACCTAACACATACTGTGTAATTTGTTTTAATCTTCTCAAAATTATTCAAAATATTAAAGAATAAATTTAATCGAGTAGTTTTATTTTTGCAATTATGTATAAACTTTTTACTTTTGATAATGATTTAGTTTGACTAAAATCTACTAAAAATAACAGTTTTCTTTATATTGATTAAATGATTTTGAGACAAAAAAATCGAAATATACAATATGATATATTCAAACTTTTTGTTTGAATATATATATATATATATATATTATTTTAAAAAAATTACCCGAATTTTCCACTTATAAAAAAAAAATCATAGAGGTTTTGGAATCTAAAATCGGTGACGTATCGGCAATACTCAAATCCAGCGTGATCTTCTAAACCTCGAAGGGTGGTAACATAGATTTACAAAAATTTCACTGTAAATTTTTAAAGTAACATATAATAATTACGCTTAAACATTTGTATCATTTTGATTTTTAATTATATATTTAATATAATAAATCGTTAATATTAAATTTATTATATATATATATATATATATATATATATATATATATATATATATATATCGTTGAATATTTAGTGTTAATAAAAATATAGTAATGTTTTAAAATCTTCAATAAAATCGGAATAAATAATTAATGATTCATTTTTTTAAATATTATATATATTTAAAAAAATGAATCATTAATTATTTATTCCGATTTTATTGAAGATTTTAAAACATTACTATATTTTTTATTAACACTAAATATTCAACGATATATATATATATATATATATATATATATATATATATATATATATATATATATATATATATATATATATATATATATATATGGTATATATGGTATATCAAAATTTTATTTTACTTCAACATTTTTTTTTCGTAAAATATGATATAAAAAATATAATGCTTAACAATTTTCTTTTACTTCACTTCGAACTCGTAGTGTCTCTTTAACAGAAAAATACGCCGCTAAGGGAATCGAACCCGGGCAAGTCGAGATCCTATCAGCGGGCTCAATTGCCCGTGCCAAGCACTGTGGATGTAGCAAAGATCATCTCTTCCCTTCCGCCAACAAAAAAAAAAAAAGAAAGAAAAAGAAAAAAAGACGAGGGGTAGGCGGCGAACAAAAGAAACACCCAACTTTTTAGTAGCTTCCTTTATCAGCTTGATGGGATTTGGGTGTTTCGCGTCTGCGACTGTTTATAAACGCGCATAAAGCGAAATTGAAATTTTGGTTTAGGGATGCGGCTGCCATCGCAAAACATCGCTCTCTTCCTCATCAGGTATTTTTTTATTTATGTCCTTCGAGAGAAACGCCGTTTCCTGTCCGCAAAGGCCGGCACGTTTACTTCCTAAACTTGTGCTGAATTTGCGATTTTCTACGTAGACATTTCAGATAACGACAAAAACACGCATCGTTTTATTTTATTACTTATTATTTTAATAAATATATAAAAAATATATTTTTATATTTTTTGTTCAATATATTTAAACTTCAAATTTCATGGAGATTTTTTCTATTTGACTTTTATTATATTTGTTTTTTTTTGGTTATAATAATAATATATATATATATATTTTTTTTTTGAAAAAGACGGTTATTAAAACCACATCAGGTGGGACGGTAAACGGTCGTTTCATTTATTGCGGCCAAAAGGTTAATTTATTGGTCTCAAGATGTTACCGTAAAATCGCTGACATAAGGCGAACGAAAAGCTTAATACCTCTCATTAACTAATAATATATACGTATATTATATACGAATAATATTCGTTTTACAAAGTTAAATAATGTTTATTCCGAAAATTCAACGTTTTTATTATTAAATTAACATGTAAAGAAAATTATTAGTGATTATTTCAATTGTGAAATATTTTTTTTTTAATTTCATTTGATCATTTATGATATCGTTGTCGATTGGAATATAAATTTTCTTTCTATATTATTCAATTATTTTATTTGTAATAATTATATACTAAATATAATGAAAAGAAAATTTTTTTCATAATGACCGTATAAATTGTGATAATTCAATTACTATTATCATATAATATCACCAAATTTAATCATTCTAAATTCAACGATAAGATCGCATTTACAACTGTTGATTTTATTGTCGTAAAAGTCACAATTAAAAAAAAATGATGGCAATAAAACTTTAATAAGTCCCTTGCCCTTTGAGTTTTTCATACATTGATCGCATTGACTTCTTATTTCGATATCGATATTTAGAATGTAACTTCAACGTAGATGAACTCCTTAATATGAATATAATAACCATAAAAACTAGTAATAAAGTCATTATGTGCAATAAAATCGAGTATTTATTTTTCTTTTTGGTCCAATAAAACGCGCACATGTCACACAAATGTAGCGATCGTAAACCATCCGTTAAATTTAATAATTGCACTTTTCCTTTTTGTTTACATTGTTTAATTCTAAATGTTGTGAATGCTCTAAAATTATAGGAGCAATAACATTTATTTTTCTTAAATCAAAATCTTTATTATATATATGTAGAAAATATAGAGATTCAATATCGTTTAACACGTTTGCTATAATACGACATAATCTATAAACAACAAATTAAAAACTGAGACCACGTATTACAAATATGAATTATAACCACTGTTTAATATTAACGGAATTACTATAAATTTTGTTTATCTATTAATGCCAATGTCGTCGTTTCAAATAGAAGTCGTTAGTCTGTTGGAAAAAAAAACTAATGCCTCAAATATGAGTCATATGATAATAGTTAACGTGTTAAAATTCGCGTGCCACAGTTGAAGAAGCGCTACGAAAGACTATCACAGTTGGATATTATCACTTTCAAACTTCCGATAAACATAAGCGAACGTTCGTATAAATTCTTTTATTGTTTCCACGGGGTAATTTAGTAGGCCAGCGTGAGGGTTAGGTTAGCGGTTCTCAACCGCGCCGAGTTGCCCTCACTCCGCAAGGTGATTGATTGCCCATCGCCGTAAAGAAGAACCATTAAACGGCAATTACTTTTATGGCAACATTTCCGCGGGGGTGGTCTCCACCACCACTCGACCATATCTGACTAGGGGAACCGTTTTTATTTTAGCGATATAAACCTAAAGGTGAGACAAACAGTAGGGGGGGGGAGAAGATCTATGCGACTGAAAAAAAATGAATTTATTATAATATTTTCTTACAATAAATTTTATACAAAATTATCATTGCGATTTATTGATTTTTTTGCTAATACTAAGAAAAACTTTGAACTTCTTCCAGATCACTCATACAAATCATAGAACAACAATATTTTTTTTGCAATATAATTGTAGTAAACCATCATTTAACAAAATTTTCAAAAAATGATATTTATATATATATATATATATATATATATATATAATCAGATCATTAAAAATGAATTTTATAATCAATGTTTCATTGTTAAAAGACATTACAAATCAAACTTTAATAAAGACATACGAATATAATATGAAAGCGTTTCACGCGTTCCGCTTCGTATTAAAAAAAAAAGTTGAACACCCCTATATATAAACTTTACACGTTGTATTTTTTTACTTTTCGGTTCGTGTTACCGTTTTTGCCGGAGACAGTATAATTATACCGTTTTTTTTTTAAGTTTTATTTTTTTGTTTTGTTTTAAATGTTGCGTTTCGACATCACTCATTTGTCTGTCACGGTTCACAGGTGTGTGAAATGCGCTTTTTTACATTTCCAACAAAACGTCCGAAAATGCGGTTTTAACATTTAATTTTATACAAGCGCAATTATAAAACTGATAATGTTTTAAGCGAGTGCACGTGTGCGATTTCGCCTATTTATCCCCAGCACACGCGTTATCCCGTATAAATAAATATATTGTAATAATTCGCGCGGGAGTTAATCGCGTCAAAAGTGGGACGATCGGCGGTTCAAAAGCCCGTACGTTTAACCGCTTAACGTTATAACAATAATTTTCGGTGAACATGTTTCGTCGAAAGATTATGTACACGTACACGTGTTGTTGTCGCATTCAAATCCAGGTGCGTTTCGGCGAACAGCGATCCGAATTGATCCCGATTCCTGTTTGTATTAAAAAAAAAAAAGAAGGAATACGGATCTGTAATAAAAATATTCTGATCGCCGTTCAAATGGTATCACTATGGCTTCTTATATACTTATGTATAAAAAACAGATTTCAAGAAAAAAATGGGATTGAATTCATTTTGTGTAAAAAATGGCAATGTTTACGGTAAAGGTATATGCGATCTTTATTCGTAGCATAAAAAATAGATAATCTTTCATAATCACTTAGAGAATGGCATTAAAAATACATGGGTTTTAAGTTGAGTATCGCTATAATATTAAAAAAAAAACTTAATTAACTTTTACTATTATTTTTTATGTATTCATTACTTATATTGATTTGATTGATTTATATATTTTTTTAAATTACTAATATTTTCTATTATAGTTTTTTTTATATTTTCAAAATAATAATATTAAACCAAAATCTTATCTTATATTATTTTGCCTTCTTTTAAAGAATACAAAATATTTAAAATATTTTCAGTTAATATTTTAAAACCACGCATAAAATGTTGTAAAAAAGTATATAAATGTTTATAATACTATATATTTATAAAATTGTTGAAAATACTATGTGCTTATAATGTATGAATAGATTTGAAAGCATAATAATACTTTTTACAAATTCTTCGATAGAGAAATAAACGATTAGCTAAACAAATATTTAACGCAAGAATTGTCAGGGGCAGGCATTTCAGATTCGTACATCAAATAGAAGCGATTGAATTTATCCCGTTTTCTTCTACGCGACTCCCTCGGAAGCTTGTCAAACATCAGGTTTACTGGCTTCAGTCAGTCAATATTGATTCGCACTTATACTGCAACGCTTTTCGACAATAGAGGAATTCGCTCTGGAAAAAAAATCTTATAAATCAAACAGAGGGGTCGTTTCCGATGCCGATCGTTCACCGCGCAAAATATTCCGTTAAATATCCCTTCTATATATATATATTTTTTTGTCCTTGTCTCGATTATCGAACGTCGCATTGTGCCGAATTTTTTGATAAGGGTCCGTTCGAAAGCTCCAGACACTTTACCGCCGATTTACGGCTTGTTGACATCACGAGTGGTTAGTTTCCAAAATAGAGCAGCTGGACGCCTCTTCGCGCCGTTACGGGGAATATATCAAAATTTACAATGGTCCTCGACGAGTGGCAAATTAAAAACGGTTTCAGGGCTGCAAAATTATAAAAGAGATTTTCAACTTCAATATCTAATAATTAGATACTTGAAACATTTTTTTGTACTTTAAAAGAAGAAAATATACAATAATTGTATAATACATTAAGTGATTAATCATAATGATTTTTTCATGGAATATGTCTCATTGAATAACAATTTTGTACTTAATAGACTTGCTAAAATTGTACAGATTCCAGTATCAGTAATATCTTCTATATAAAAAAATGCTATTATTTCACTATTATTGTTATTATTTTGATATTTCTAATAATTCTGCATAATTATCTCAATAAAATAAAGAAGAATCTTTTTTAAAATAAACAAAAATATCTTAAAAGAAAAAGACTAATTACTTTATAATAATAATAATGACATTACATAACACAATATGAAACACATATATAATATATAAAATATGGATGATTTTTCAGGCAGTTCAATTTTACAATTTTTTAAAATACTTTGATAATATTATTAATAATTTAAAAATATTATTGTAAAAAAAATATATTTTAGATGGCACTCCCTTGACTAAAAATCACGATTCGACTCGTACATTTCCGGCACCGCAGAACTTTTCGATTTTTAGCGCCGTCGAAAAACGGAGACAAAAAAGGAAGAAAAGCCGGAAAATACATCCGAAAGGGATTCCTCTGGTTCCCATTGTTCCGGCGTCGATGAATGAAGAGGGCTCCCTATTTCCCGGTCTCTTGTGTAACGGTGTTTTGTGCTGCTCTTCGCATTCATCCCGATAAATGGAGCTTTGGCGCCGATTCGAACAAGGAAGTGAAGAGTAAGCGACTGCCGGGAACGGGGAAGTGCGCAGGATGTACCTGATATAAAAGATGCAATTCCTCTGATGAGGTGTACCCGCTGGGTACGCTCACTGTACTATTTTAATTTTTCAAGTACAGAATGGAATGTGTTCCCTTTTTTCCTGTATGCCGCTTCTATTTATTTTCTTTTCTATTTTTTTCTTCTTCGTTTCATTTTTCGCATTTCTTTAGCCACCGATTATGTACGATACCATTGTTCATCTTTTTGCACGCTTCAGTGATTTCGGTTTTATATTAATAACGCCCTTCCGAACATCCATATCTCGATATAAATATTAAATATATCTATATCATATTCAAAATTTATTTTTTATTGATACATTTACATTTAATTTATATATAGTAATGTGTTAATCATAAACTGAATTGGAAATTGATCAGATAGTCAAGCTTCATCGCCTTACACACGTTTGTATAGTTAATGAAGCAATGTACAGTATAATGTCGATCGTAAGGTCGACCCTGTGTCTACATGCATCTCGAGTCAAAACCAGGTGACACTGTCGAATGTAATTGAAGCATCGGGTCACACTATTTACCAAGAAATAAATATTTAATACATGTATAAGTTATTTAAAAATAATAAATTGATTTTGTATTAGAGTTGTCATAAAATAATTGTCCTAATTTATTAATAATAAATAAGTCGAGAGAATTACAATTATATTTGTCCATAATATATTAATTATTAATTTAAAAATGAGTTTTTTTGAATATATTGTCATAAATAAAATAATATATTACTAGTAATATCTCAAGACAAAAATTCAAGACTTTTTATGAGAGTACCTGAACTTAAAGCATTTATTTTCGTTCAGGTATTTACTTTTTTTTTGTGTAAAAAAATGAAAATACGTGTAAAAACTTACTAATGCATTTTAAAAATAATGCTTATTTTATTTCTATAATGTTATTTTTTATATAATAATTTTTTTTTCATTAAGTATGAACATAAATCTAATTTTATCAATTTTTTTACGGATTTTAAACAAAACTTTGATTAATATTATATTTTACAAATAATTTTATTCATTTCATCTTCAAATATTGAAAATCGACCTATTTGTAATTTACTCCAAAATTAAAAACGATATATGTATTATAGTTAAAATACATATACTTATATATAATATATCATTTTCAAATGAACTACATTTGGAAGCCAGACTGTCTGTAAGGTTCCGGACACATTTCCCGTATATTTTCCTTTATTTTCCTTCAGTACTGTATGGGTTGGCACTTCCGTTCACCAGCGGCTTGTTTCTACCAGAAAAAAGGGAATATCTCACACTTTCTCATCATATCTTTTTCAGCTCGTGTTACTGAAACGTCTACAAAAAAAAAAGAAAAAAAAACACACGACACATATACATATCGGGAGCATTTCATCAACACCTCCTACGGTGGTAACCTTTTCTTTTTTTTACCCTCCTTTTTTTGCCGGTCATGTCCGCATTTTTTACACCATTCATATACGTGCCTTTTTTCACATGTACGAAAAAAAAATGAAAAAGACTATCTCTTTTAACTTACACTTCTCAAAACATACATATTGCAAAAGCGTGCATCGTAGACGAAGATATTATCTAATGAGGTGTGGAAAGCACACAAATATATTTGAATCAAAATAATGTGTTCCAGTGAAAAAATATTAATACTTTTTTCATATTAACTAGATTAGATTTTTAATAAAAAAAAAATATTAACTTTATAAAGAATACTTTAAGTATAAAATGATAAATCGTTACTATTTTTTCATTGTAGTACTATCCATAATTTTGATTCCATATTATCATTTTTTGTGTTACATATTTTTTTTATTCATTTATTAGTCTTCTTTGGGGGTCGATTCACTTAAAAAAAATAAAACAAAAATTATTTTACAATACGTTTGGTCATTTTTTTCAAAAATCTTGAAAACAATCGTTCTAAAACGTTTCACAAAAAAAAAATATTTTTGCCGAGTTGCAATAAAAAAACAGTTATATGGATTGGAAAATTCTTATCTTTAACATAATAAAAAAAGGGCTCAAAAGAAGCCGCATTCGTTTGCCTATATAAGAAAACTTTCTCGGCCGTCATATAATTTTACAACGCGGTAACCATTTTTTTCTTTACATTTCGAAAGTTTTTGTTCGTTTCCGCGATATTTCTTTTATTTCCGTGCGTTTGCCTGCTTTTTTTCTTCGATTTTGTTATCTTCTCCGTATTTATTTGGACCATGGTTTACATTTATATTTGGGTTACCCATAAAGCTTTTAGGGAACCATTTAATTAGGGTACGGCTACCGAAACACAAAAATTATTCTGTTCGTTTGCGGGTTTATGGGGGATGTACGCTGACATTTTTGTTTGGAAAAAAATATTTTTTTCCAATTTTGCAAAAATAAAAACGCGATATAATGTGGATTTTATCTAGTAAAAAAATTTCTATAAATTACACACGAAAGTTAACGTTTAAAATGCAACACTTAAACTTATTTTAAGGATCATCATATAAGTACAAAAATGCATCATATTCTTAATTAATTACTTCTAATTAATAATATTTAATAATACTTAGTAATTTATTCATTATTTATTTCAATTCATAATTTTAATATGAATATTTAAAAACCAATGGCATTGAAGATTGAATTTAGCGTTAACGATTCAATTTAGTTAAAAATAAATCAAAATCGCGTATTATGGATATTTTAGGTAAACCTCAAAAAGCTATTATACATCCGAATTGTTTTGACGTATAATTCTATTAAAATTTTGTAATATCTATTATATACCATGTTTTAACTGCTTTAACAATAAATATTTATCGGATAAATTATTAATTAAATATAATAGTAGTGTTCAATATTAAATATGAACTCGTATAATATAATATTATATAATAACAAAGTTTCAATTGTTACAAAATATAAAAATTTTAATCAGTATACTTTATCATCATCTTAAAGAAAAGGGTTAAGTAGTTGTGTGATAAAACACTAGTCGCGCAAAGTGTTTGAGAAAGTTTTGATTGTCAAAATGGCGACGGTCGCGTCACCCTTTCGAGGTCATCCGTCCCGCCCCCACCCTTAGTGGAGTGGGTGGTGGTGGGGGAGGTGGTCGCAACCGCGACCGCTCACGCCATTGGCCAAACCCCAAACTGACTCTTTCCGCACCCGCGCCGACACTTTTCGTCCCTTTCGCGCTCGCGACCGATACCCGTTGTTTTTGTCCCGTTTCTGCTCATGGTATGAGCTGTTTTCTTTTTTTTTTTTTGCAATTTTTTGGCCCGTTTTTGCGTCCGTAGCGTGACAAGCGCAAGCCGCGAAACGGTTTGCAAAGAGTTACGTCCCGGTGTGGATACGTTCATTCGAATATTCGCGCACAAAGCACACACACACACATACATGTGTGTATATATATATATATATATATATATATATATATATATATATACTGGCTCAAAAGCCAATTTGATCAATTCCAAATAATTTATGTATAAATTGAAGTTTAAAAATTTATCATTTTTGATTAATTACAACAGAATAGACAATATCAAAATTTTACATTTTTTATTAATCGTAATATTGTAATTCTTGAACATTAAAAAAATATAAATTATTCGATCGTCCTTTATAAATACTATTAATATTAAATTATAACAAAAATAAAAAAAACAAAATTTACTTATATGATAGAAATTATTTATTTTATAATATTAAACGATAGAGAATCATATTTATCATATTCATTGTTGTCGTAATAATAAATTAAAAAAAAACATTATTATGTAAATTTAGATATTCCGCTTCTTAATTATTATAATTAATTTTTATTTAAATTATTATTATTTTTTATTTAATACATAAAAAATAGCACGAATTGGAGATAGAACGTTCATTTTCTGAGTTGTTTACATATATATATTATATTATATATTGATATGAGTACTAATGAAAAATTTCATATTAATGTACTACAATTTTATTTTTCGATATAAATGTATTGATTTTTATATAAATATTAAATTAAAAATATATGATATCATTATAAATATATATATATATATATATATATATATATATTTTAAATTAAGATTGTATTAATGTATCTATGCATTTAATTGAACTTGTATGAATCTGTAAATGTTTCACTAATTTTATCGATGGTTTTCGATATTAAGCTTTAAGAAACAAAACTTTCTAATTCAAAGTGAAGTAAATTTAAAGGGTTTGTCTGCATAAAAAAAAATTATTAAAAATATAAAATACAATAAATGTACATCTGTGTATATATATTTGTTTAATTTCAATAAAATATGAATCAATTCTTTTTAAATACCTATATATAATATTTGTGACACAATTTATGTCTTCAGTTTAAATAATAATTAATTGAATAATTTCGTATATATTTTTATTATATTATAATAAAAAATTTGTTAAATATCTCAAAATGAACTAAAAATAAAAGTGAAATATTAGTTATTATACTTTTAGGAAATTCAATTATATGTATATTCTTTATGTATTAATCCATTATAAGCACTTACTATCTATATTATATTTTGTTATATTTCCTTGTCGGAATTTGTTCGTCCATTTATAGGATCAAAATAATTGGAAGTGCTAGTTCCGATAATTGGCTCTTGCGATACCTTTCAATATATATTAAGTGCTAAATTGAATTTTTGAAAAAACAAATTATACCTGAGGCATTGAAAATTTCGCAAATGCCGCACTGATAAAGGACAGGTACAAAAATTATCTCAAAAATAAAACTTATTGCAGGAAACAATTTAATCCTTTTTACTATATTCCAAAAGATTTTTTACAACCTGTGTCTTTTCGATCCAACTTAAAAGAATTTAAATATTTTAACGGCTTTCTACCATAAATATTTTTTTATATATGTAAATTTATATATTTAAATTTTCCTCAAACATATGAAACATTTAAATTAATATTAAAAAATAATACAGTAATTTTAATAGTTAAAAATATCGAATACTAATAAAGTACACAATTTAGAGTACTTTTTTCGTCTGCATTTTAAAAAGTTTGTATAGATGAGCTTTTGGACTTTTATTATGCTGTAGAAAGTTTGCCACAAATATTTCGTTCAAAGCAGATAGATACATATTCGTATTAAAACGTATTTCTATCAAATATAATTTATTGACACCCTATCGTTTTAACAGCGTCTGTAACATATATAGTTTATATATAAAAATAAAAGAAAAAAATAACACTAAAAACCTTTCAACAAAAATCAGTGGTCAACATACGTATATGAACTTATACGTAAGTATAGTACAATATGTAGAACATGTGATACAATTCAGGGTTGTCACATTACTTTTTAATTCGATGTTCTTTGTCAGTTCGTAAAATTTAAGTTATTCTATATATATATATATATATATATATATATATATATATATATATATATATATATATATATATATATATATATATATATATATATATATATATATATATATATATATATATATATTAATTTTGTTTGTGAATTATGAAATGAATATAGTGTTCCAAAAGATTTTTTTTAATTAGTTATGTTTTTTATAACCAATTTTAAACACTAAACACGTCGAAAATTTATAAAAAAAAAATATTCTTCAAACGATTAAATTTTTCGATATTTTGATACTTCATAAGTATCTGATAATATTTATATAATTAAATTGATTAATAAAAAATATACAAATAATAAATATTAATTCATTTTTTTAATTCACTTTAAATTTATTTAATTTTCATATATTTGAAATTCATAACTTTTTAATGTTTTCTTTTTTGCGTTATTCTATACTTTCTTAATAAAAAATTTATTTATATATTATTTAAAGGTTTTATTTTATATATTAGTAGTTGCGTTTTTAAACGTAATAATATTTTTCCAATATAAATAATACATTTTTTTCAATTATTATAAATTAATTTTATAAATTAATATTATAAATTAATTTCAATTATTATAAATTATTATAATTAATATAAATAATACATTTTTTTCAATTATTTTTGTTATTACGTATAATAATTTTTAGTAATATATATCGAAAATTTTCAATTTATTTATTTTCGTAATAATAAAGAATCAATTTTAAATTCTTTAAAGATAATTACATTTTTCATTATCAAAAATTTATTTTAATAATTTGAAAAAAAGAAATGAGATTATAGAAAAAGGGACAACCCTGGTGTGCGCCGAACACAATTACCTCAAGCTCACACCGATACATCACGGCCTGTTTGCGTTTTTACCGAAAAAAAAGCGCCAAACCGCCGATGCGCTACCGTTCTCCTTCCCGCTCTCGCTTAACACCATAACTCCGTCTTTTTCTTTCACACGAAGGGGTTCGGCGGTGAGACGAGACGCGCAGGGGAGGGGGGGAAACGGTGGCGAGAGAGAGCACCGCGGGCGGGGGTGAGGTGACGGTATTTTTTTAAAAAAGCGCGCGAGGAGCTATATCCGTCCCGTTCTAACTTACACCGCACGTCGTTCGCAAGGATTCCCTTTCTCGCTCTGACGCGGACCGCTTTTTACGAGACGCCCTCTCTTGCGAAGCGACACGGCGCGGGGTACGGGGACGAAGGGTGGAGAGAAGAGAACGAGGGTGCGAGGCGGGAGATGGAGCGGCGCGGAGGAGGGGGAGCACCCGCTCCAACACACACAAAATATTGACCATCGGAAAAAGTTCTGTCACAGTCATCAGTCGAAATTGAGACTTTGTGGAGTGAGCATCGCGGTGTTAGGAAAAGTGGCGGTGCGCACTTTTTACGCGAAACTTCCGCCACACTGATAAAAGGGAAAACAAAAGGGCGCGAGTTTGTGGCGATTTTGAAAATTTTACCAAGTTGTGCGCGCGCACAATTAACGCGTTACCGTTTCGCGCGTACGTTTTGTCAACGTTTAAAAAAACGTCTATTTATATTTATATAAACAATTTAATCCGTAATAATTTTTATATGTTCGGCTGAGTCAATCCGCGTATATTCTCGATGCATTTGCCGGCGTCGCAGAATCAGCGTTTCGGCGCTGCCACAATGGCGGACATGTTTGCCCACGTGCAAGAATATTATCAACAATGTCACGGCGAATTAGTACAGACCGGATCACCGGCCGTTTTATGCTCGGCACTTCCGGCACATTGGAGATCTAATAAAAGTTTACCGTTGGCGTTCAAAGTTGTCGCACTAGACGACGTACAAGACGGTACCCTTGTTACGATCAAAGCCGGAAACGACGAAAATTCCATGGCGGAACTGAGAAACTGCACCGCCGTAATGAAGAATCAAGTGGCTAAATTCAACGATCTCAGATTCGTCGGCAGAAGCGGAAGGGGTAAATCCTTCTCGTTGACTATCACCATAGGAACATATCCTCATCAAGTTGCGACGTACATGAAGGCGATCAAAGTGACCGTTGACGGACCCAGAGAACCCAGAACTAAACAAAGTAAGTGCATATGAGAAAAATTACATAAGCTATTGTATATATTTTCGTTCTTTTTGTCGTCGGTGGTTTCTTTTGACTGTGCACCATACTTATTACCGACCGACTGTTTGTGTTTGCAATTTTGACCACTTTGGAAAACGTCAAATATTTACCGATGGTAAAATCGTGCGTGTTTGCACACTTAAAAAAAAAAAGAACATAGTCAATGTATTATAGTTCGTAATCAGCCGCCTTGTGTTATTGCTTGTATAATCTCTTAGTAAATTTCACATTTGTGATATAATTATATTTATTTTTTTTTTCACTAACACTTTAGTTTTCATTATATGTTAGATAACTCATAATGTAAGTACGAATTTATTTTATTTAAATTAGATTGTAAACGTTGTATTTGCATTACATAAATGAATCGGTTTGTTATTGTTTACGTAAAAGTAATGTCAACATTAATTGAAAATTTCGTCTACTCGATGTTTTAATTTGTGATAATTCGCTGTTTGCGTTCAAATTGCGTCGATTATGATCTCATTATCAAAAATAAATCTTTTTTACAATTAAATTGCATACAATAATATATAATTATATTATACATTTGTTCTATAAAGGATAATAAAATTCTGAAAATATTTTATATTATATATTAAATAAAATTAATATGTATAAAAAGATACATAGATTTAATCATATATATTGGAATAAATAGATTTGCCGATGTATAAATATAGATTGAAAACAGGAACTTTGCTTGCATACTAGGGGTTTATAATTTTGAGTTGGGGTTAAATTGCACGGCAGCTACTTTAACCGGTCGGCGTTTCGGTTAATCCGAAGATTATACGGATGTTCCATCGGTTGACCAGGTTCACTGACTTTCAAGATGTGTCCATTTTCAGCTTAAAACATACCGGTAAACCGTCTGAAACCAGAGCGGTCATCCACTTTCGCGTTCACGGTTAACCGTTCCCCTTTTTATCCATTCTTTCGTTCCGAAATTGTGGTTACACTAATTCCAATTTGTGTCCTATTTATAATTACGATTTTCATCATAATTAATATAATTCTGTGTAAAATATTCAAAATTCCTTTTAGTTTAATTAATATATTTCAATCGACTAGAATTTTGATTAGGAAATTTTCATGATTATTCATTGAAAGTAGTATTATTATTTTTTCTATTATCCTAAATTAAAAGAGGGGATTTTAGTATATATATATATATATATATATATATATATATATATATATATATATATATATATATAAATTTTAGTATATATAAAAAATCTATATAAATATTATATGTAGTGTTTTTAATACCAATAATTCTATAAATTTAATATTTCTCAAACTTTTGATTAATGGCGTCAAAATTAATACTTTTAATTTTTTTATTTAAAATAAATAAACTGCAGTTAGATAAATAAACAAAATCACAACAGTATCTAGTTATCAGATATATTATTATATAAAAAACTTTTTATTGCCATATTATCTTATTATAATTTTTTTTTGAAAAATGTATCTATACATTTGTTTTTGAATTATTTTTATAAATGAACATAAAATTTAAAACATAATAATTTTAGCTGCATCACTTTCACGAGAATTCCAATGTCGGTCCCCAAATATTTATCGATTCTCATTATCTCGGTTAATCTGGCGACGAATCGGTCGGATCTGAATGCTCGAATTCTGGATTAATCTCGTTGTTGATATAAGCAAATCCGTTTGGATTTATGAGTCAAGATTAAAAGAGTGCTTTCTAAAACAATCTCGCTTAATTCCACTAATACGACGTTCGCATAGCTTCATTTGTTTACATATTTTTTTTTTATTTTGCGTATGAACGGCTAACTAAGATTTAACTTTAGTTAATGGTCAACGAGTTTCGAGTAAAGGGATACAATTCTTCGTTCTCTAGAAACAAAAAAATATATGTATTATCAAATTATATATATATATATATATATATATATATATATATATATATATATATATATATATATATATATATAAGTTATTTATGTATTAATTTTAATTTCGACTTCTTATAATAAATTTATTATTTAAGAATGAAAAAGTTAGACATTTATATTAAAAATGTATTAATAAAATTATATGAAATATGAAAATCGAAAAGATAATATGAAGAAATTCTAGTAAAATATTTATCATTCAAATTCGCTGAAAGAAAAAAAACAAATTTATTCCTATATAATTGTTAAAAATTCACTAATACGTATAAATAAAAACTATTTTTTTATTCGAATTTAGTATTGCGTTTAATTTTCTAGCGCCGAATTTGTATTTTGAACGTAAATGGCATTCGAAAGTTATTACAATTCGACGACAATTAACACTATAAACTTTTAATTAGTCGGATTATAGCACTGGTAGGCAGAAAGCCAAATCGGTCGTGGTCTAGTCGTTCTTGTTTATTTGGAAAATCTGGTAATAAAACATATAAAAAAATACGTACACACACACACACAATTTGTGCTCGTTTATCATACGCCTTTAAAGAAGATACCACGGAATTTAATACAATATACTATTTTTAGATCAATTATTCTCAAATGTGTTGTGGTATTCCTACTAGTTTATGATAAATTCTTGTAAATCTCATGTTTCTCTTATCGAGTTCATATTATAGATAGATTTTGTTATATATATTGAAATATTTAGGTGTGTTATTTATAGAATGAAGTTTTAGATAATATTTCTTATTCAATATTGAAAAACACACACACACACACACACACATATATATATATATATATATATATATATATATATATATATATATATATATATATATATATATAAATCAAAATATATATAAATTAGTTTTCTTTAGTTTGAAAATTTGTAAAATATGTGATAAGGTGTCTTTAAATTAATTAAATAAATGAAACTATAAAAAATAATGCTATTTTATACAGAAACTATAATTATTTCAAATCTAAAAATTACGAATCATTTATTATAATTTTACAATATTGGCAATATAAGAAAACCACAATCATTTGGAAAACCACAATTGTCCATTTATTAAAATAATGGTTTGTTAGTTCTTAAAAATAGTATTTGAATTCAAGATAAAATTTATTTAAAACATATTTAGATGAATTTAATTAGGAATCTTAAACATTTCATTTGTTAAAAAAAAATACTTATTTGTGGATTCTTTAATATTTTATGAATTTTAATATTAAAAAAATATTTTTTAATTAATTAAAATTAAGTAATATCATTTAATGTTATCCATTCTTGATTTTCTCCAAAACTTGTCATTTGATTAATGAAAATATTTAATTTAAACAAAGCGAAATATTTTGGTTGATACTTTTTTTCTGATTTTTGCGATTATTTTTATAATTTAAAATGATAACCGCGATTTTCTTCAAATATTTTTCTTTTGATCGTTGAATGAAAAAAAAAGAGATCGCGATTCTGATAGGCGATCACACACACAAATGTATAACTATGAAAATATTGAGGCAGCTCTCACAAATCGTATTTTACGATTGTCATAAAATATTGAAATGTCTCACATCTTGTAGAGGCAATTTGTTTTAATGCCCGCAGCTCGGGCAATCGCATTTATTAATGGACAAGAGTTGCATGAAATAGTCGCTCTTGTTTTAATTTATACTGTTTACACGTTCGAACGACAGGCTTAAGCATTAACTTTTTATTATTATTATTTTTTTTTTACCACATTTCTATGTATACAAATTTTTTCAATGACGTTAACACGTATAATAACACGAAAACGATTCTATTTATACGAAATTTTAAAAGCGTAGTGTCATTGTTCGAAAGTTGAAATTTTTCTTGGGAATTTTCGCGGACAAATTTATTGCGCCGAAATTGTGTATATGTCGGTAATTTTTCACATGTTTATTTTGATTATCTTTGAACGCTGTCGTAACGAGAAAGTAATGTAAATATTGCCAGATTCTTTCTCGAGTCGCAGTCAAAATATTTGACTATATTTATATGTATATATAAATATGAGTTCAGAATTAGTTCTGTATAAAATGGTTTTGTCATCTTTTTGATGTCTAAACAAGTGTTTCTTGTCATATAAGAAAGATTAATTTTATGCTCATATGAGAAGATGGCGGAGGATGTTATTGCGACGACTGTATAAACAAATTCGAGATGTATTCAAAGGAAGTTTATAGTATTATTTTTATTATAATGTCTTTTATGTTAAGAACGTGTTAAATATTAAAAATGTTAACTGGACGTTTCTAAATTTCACATAAAAGTTTACAAAAAAAAAAATAAATAAAAAAAACACAAATAAGTATAAATAGCGCGGAAATTTATTATAAGTCGAATGTAAGTTAGATGTTGACATTATATATAAATATAATATTAACATTTTAATGTAAATAATATAAAATAATTTATGAAATATATGTTTAATGTCACGTTTGCTTCCAACATATACCATAAACATTAAATTAACTTAAATTTATTTTCTTTAATAATCCTTGATTTAAATTATTTCGATCTGTAATATTATTGATATAATTGATAATACTATATATTTTTATACATTAATGTCTAATTGGATGCAAAATATCTGTTATAAAATAAACTAAATAAATATATGTATAAAAGTATATTTATACATACTAACACACACACACACACACACATATATATATATATATATTTAACGTCAGTTTGAAACAACTATATTACAGACGATCGCGAGTCATAAAATTTTCACGATCATTTTATTACGCGAACGTCGGGAAAATTCGAAACCGAATATGCGTCGTTTGCAAAATTGATTTTGAAAAATACAAGAAAACACAATGCTTAGTCTTGAAAAAAAATATTTATAATATTTTAAATTTATTTATATTGGTATACTTCGAATTTTTAGTGTGAAGTTTGAACACAATAGTCCGCTTAGTGAACTTTATTCGTGTTTCGTCGGCGTCGTTCGACGTGATTGGGTTGACTTTTCCTTTTTTTATTCTAGTCAAGGGGAGATCGGTTTTTCTGTCTTGTTTCGTTTCTATTTTACTTCTAATGATGACCGGTTCAAACCCGAGAAAGACTTCATTCGATTCGAAATAAAAGGGTGAAGTGAGCAAAGTCACGCGATATTGTGGCGTACGAGACAGCGGCTCGTAAAAGCACCCCCCATTTACCCCTTATTAAACTTCATGTGCATAAATAAACATATTTCGGAACATAATTTATGATTAAAATTAAAAGCTGAAGACGTCGCCGTCGTCAATTTGATAAATTTACGCATGTTTTGTGTTCGATGAACGAAGACAATGTTCTTTCCGCACGAATGATGTGCTGTATAAACTTCAAGTTTAATAAAAAAGTATAAATTTATATTCAAACTATTTTATGAGTTTATAAATAACATTATATATTTTAAATCTGAAAATGTAAAAAGTTTTGAAATATTTGGATAGAATGTTCGACTATTTTTTTTACAAAATTGATTTTTTGATCTATTTCGTTCCTGAATATTAGATCTCAGACATTTATTCCAAATACTTTTTATCTTTAATTATAAAATTTACACGGATATATAACCAACATGATAACAATCTTTAAAACGTGCAAATGAGAAGTTCATGATTTTCTTCTAATAATTTAACAACAAGGTCGGGCGTGCAGATTTCCTATTTAGTCCTGTTAGTGAAAAATTTTTATTTCACGCTTTCGTAAAATAATGCTGAAATTTTTTAAACAAATAGATTCAATGATTTTTTTTTGTATGAAAAATTCCAGTTTTTGTACATCGAATGAAAAAAAGTGAAGTTAATCATATTCATTTAATAAAATATGATTGATAGAACAAACCATATCTGGTTCCATTTCGATTGTGCCGAAGTACGAATTAAATTTAATACGCTATGAAATGAATGGAAATTTTGCGTTCGAGAAAGTAAACAATGTTTTTTTCCATATATAGAAGACTGAGTGCTAATGAAAAATGTGTGAAAATCAATTAGAAGTTGATATTCTACGCTGATTAATACGTTTAGCATTACCGCTTCATTAGCGGAAAGAATTGGTTAAATTGAAACTTCTCACATATAACCAAATTTTGATCGTTTTAGCAAATATTATACAAACGACTATGAAATAGTTTCGATAAACATGACTAAAAATAAAGTGCATTTTGTGATCGTCAAATTACACCAATGTGTACACTATTAATATTTTTCAAATTAAAATTGCGAAAAACATTGTGTTCATTAGGATATTTAATTAATGTTCTTTGTACAATTTAAATGTTGTACAATTGATGTTTTTTCATCTCATTAATAAATTCAAATAATGCGGAACATTTTAACATACACATGTATATAAATATGTACCTTTTATTAAAGGAAAAATCTCAACAAAAAGGTAGTAGTAAAAAAAATATTTTTGCTGGATACGCAAATAAGTTGGTTTATTTTAAGTGTACGTTGAAAATGCCATGAATATATAATTTTTTTAGTATTTTATATTTCTACTTGAAATATATTAAAATACTGATTTTTTTTAATATTAGGACGTAAAATTAGTAATTTAATTTCAGAAATTAAATAAGGAAAAACATTAACAAACTTTTTTATCGATAATTTAATTATTAATGAATTTTAAATATATATAGAAAAATTCAATCGTAATATCGTATTCACAACAAGATTGTTAATTTTTCATAAAAATCTTCACACGAGCAATAAATACGAATGTGTACGAGTTTTCATAGCTTTTTCTTTTCTTTTGATGTCGGACTATCGGCGGTAAAAACGCGGTGAAGTTTGACATAAACACCGCTCAGTCGGCATATGGCGTTAGAATCCCGTTATAAAAACACACACACACGCATATATATATATATATATATATATATAAACCTCGAACATAAACTGAAAATTATTCTTCAATACATTATATGTGTATATATATATATATATATATATATATATATATATATATATATGTGTGTGTGTGTGTGTGTGTGTGTTTATGAAAGATCTGAAATCGACAAGAAGGAGAACCAGTAATTATTATGATGATATTTGAGGCGCGGATTGGTAAAACAAACACCGCGAACCGTTCAAAAAGAACGCCGAACCGGATAAACAAATTTTCCCCGGGATATATCATTAAGCAACCCCCGCGAACACTATAAAAAGATTCTTTGTTTACCGGGAGATCGTCTTTGAACGAGTTTTATTCCAATTTCTTTTCCATTCTTCCCCTCTAGTCTTTTTTTTTCCTCGTCATCGTCGTCTTTTTAACATTCAGGTCTCACCAATTGATCGCTCTCCTCTAATTAGGTTGATAAAATATCGGATTACTGAGATTTTTTTTCCCCGTCAATTATTCGGATCGACGTGTCTATAATTCATTTTTTTTTCAAATGTATACAATTAGTCTTTGTACATAAAATATTAAGTTTCCAATTAAAAAAATTAGACGTATTAAGTAGTCACAAATAGTTGAATACAATTTTTTATTCTTTAAAATATTAGTTTTTATATACAAGTATGCGAATTAATTTGCTTTAAACTCTAAAAAATCAAAATATAAAATTCATGACTTTGTTCAAAATTAAATTATGCTTCGATATTGTATTTTTTTCTATAATATAATCTAAATGTGCGAATTTCATTCGAATTTGATTTCGTTTATTTAACATTTATTTATGATTGTTTTCTATTTTAGATTCGTAAAAAAAAATGAAATAGAAACTATACGTATTATTTTTTAATAACATTATTCTTCTATTCAAAATAGTATTAAAATTCTAAATTATACAATTTTTAATGGATTATAAGTACTAAAACCAATATACTATTCAACTTCTTTTATGGATTTACGTTTTCAATTCTATTTTTATTTTGTAATATTTATTTTTTCTTCAATTGAAACAATATTTTATTTTTCAACAATTATTTATCGCTAAGATTTTTTGCTATATTTTAATATTTATTTATTTTAAATACATTTAAAAATTATTAAATTAGATTATATTCTATATAGAGAGAGTTATCATACGATTATTTTTGAAATGAAAAATATAAATTTTATTGAATTTATGTTTATGAGAATTGTTTATTTTTAATATATTTTTTGGCATCTTTTTCATTTGAATTTTTCAATCTGAACCGTTATATAGCAGTTCAAAATTTCAATATACAATGAATTTATCACAAAACGGAACGTTAAAAACCTCTGCTTGGCAACTCGTTTGCGGCAGCTCCAGTTTGTTTGTTGATCGTGTGAAACGTCTTAATATACTACTGTCGGCAATCTTTTAACCGGCTTTCGTATACACGTGTTTATGTGTTTTGATGCGCGCATAAAAGCTTATAATTACGTCCATAATACCGCACGTACGCGCGCACACATACATACACCCACTCGCGCGTTAAAAAGGTGTTTGTTTATCCTATTCGGAACCTCGTCGATGTTTTTCGTCTTCTTTTATTTATTTCTTCTCCGACGTACACCGCTAATGTTGTCCATTTTTTTTCCGTTTCAGATTACGGTTACGGACATCCGGGTGCTTTCAGCCCTTTCTTACTACCCCCTGGATGGTTGGATGCCGCTTATATGAATGCAGCGTATCTTCCTGAATATTTCAGACAACCACTTCAAATTAGACCGCCTACTGCCTTACATCCATCATTAATGAAAGGTAAATATTTTAAATTATAATCATCATTCATATATTATATTTTATTTTTTTTTTATATAAATCATTTCAATTTTGAATCATACTGTAAAAACAATATATGTATAATTTTAACATCATGATGAAAAAAATGTAAAATGACTGAAAAACACCATCTTTACAACATGTTCGATTTCAAAGAGCTGTGAAGCTTTAAGGGTGGTTTGACCACCGCGGTAAAGTTTATGGTATGAGGTTCTTGTAACACTATGGTCTAACAAATGTATTCCGGGATCATCAGCAATATTCAGTAGTAAAACTACGATTTTGCGATTATTATTATTTTTTATACATTCACATACTCGATATTTTTCGGATCGATATATTATTATTATCGGCCGATTTTAATAACCGTCGACAAAGTTCGATATGCGCGAACGGAAATTAACAAGCAATGATTGGCGGACTCGTTTTGAAAAATATCACATTTTTTTTCAAATCTTACTTTTACGTATTTATTAATACGATTAGCTTTATATAATACGATTTTATTATACAGTTATTCGTATATGTAATGTATTTAAACATATCAAAAAGATTCATTTTTAATATTAAATTTCGAAATCTATGTTAAATTAGAATTTTAATAATATATATTTAACGAGATTGAAAGTTCATTTAATCTACTAGATATTAGATTTAGAATCATATTTACACGATTCGAAAAATCGAAACTATTCAATTGAAATTATATAAATGAAAGTTTATTTTCGCATAGCTTTAATAATGTTCAAAAAAAAAAAAAAAACTAAATTGTGCAATGTCCCAAGTTTCGAGGGTGGCATGCTAAGGGTGGTCGTATCCACCGCTTCTCTATATTATCCAGAGTGCAGAGAGCCTCTGACCAGAGGTTGTTCATTCGCGTTTCTTTTTTTCTATTTTTTTTTGTACCCTATTTCTCTGCATCTTTTTTTTTCTTTTCCGACCGCCTCGTGTCTTTTTTTTTTTCGCTCGGTCGTTTCACACAGGTATTGAAACGTGAACCCTCTGTCGCGCCCCACACCAACCGGGTTGACCTAGGGGCATTGCGCGAAGCAGTTTCCACGGTGTATACACTTCGAATACACACGGGCCTGTTATTTTGCACCGAGTTCATTCCGTGCTCGTTTCTAGTTTTCTCGTCTCTCTTTTCAGACCTGAATTTACAAGTGTGAAAAATACCGGAAACATTTCTGCTCTTACTATTTATATTGTTCATGCACGTTCGTTTCAGGAGAAAAGGATACATGGCATTGACGAGAAATGCATCTTCTATTTTTTTTTTTTCATATCAAAATGTTTTCGAATCAAATATACATATATTGATTTATAACAATTCCATATAAAAATAAAATATATCAATATTTTTCTATTAGATAAAAAAATATTCGACTTCTAACAATTTATATGAAGTTCTTAATGGATAAATATAAATGTCGTCTATTTTGCGAAATATTTATCTAATGCAGTATTTTAAGTGAATATTTGTTTATATATATATATAATAATAATTTAAAATTCTGTTAAATAAAAGATTTTATAAATATTCGATAGCTTTATAAATTATAATAATTTTTGAATCGTTTATAATCATTATAAATAAAATAATATATATATTTTACTACAAATATAATAATACAAATAAATAATTTAATCTTGCATATTTTTATTTTTTTTTGTTGATTATAATTAAAATAAAATTATAAAAGAAAAACTTTCAATAGCTTTGTATTATATTTGAATAATTTAGAATATAATTTAAAATCTAAACAAAATTCAAATGTAAATTCGTGCACAACTTCATAATTATTTAGATCTCTTAAGCGACTGTTTGCAAATTTATGTAAAAGAAAAGAAAATTTACAAGCATTATATAATCTTCTTAATCTATATCGTATATGGCAGGTTTAATAGCAGGATGCAAACCCTCCGGATGCTTTGTATTGGGTTTTTTTCTGTTCGCTTAAAGTGGTCAAGCTATGCGCTACCATAGAGACACTGAAAATTGAAATGGGGAAAAAAGAAATCGCTGAAAAATAAAAAGGAGAGAAAATGGTCAGTGCACAGCTTTTGCAACGTGATATTCCCTTTGGCATTTTATTCTACGTGTGCTCGAAAAGCTTTAAAGAAAATTTTTATAGTCCGTCATATACATATATTTTATCTCAGTTTATCTATTATATAAACGGTATATTATAACACTGTGATCAAAAAGTAAGGTGAATTTGTTTATAAAATTAAATTCTCTATTTATTCTTCAAAATCAATTTTATCCCCTTCAAAGTAATCCCCGTTCGATAAAACGCACTTTTACCAACGCTTTTTTAAACTTCGGAATAGTCGGAATAGTCTTTTTCCGATACAGCCTTCAAGACCTTCTTCGATTTTTTATCTCCTCAATCGTGTCAAAACGGCGTCCCCACATTGGCCTTTTGAGTTTGCTGAATAGCCAGAATTCGCACGGAGCCAAATAAGGCGAATACGGTGGTCGCGAAACGATATGAGTCGAGTTTTTGGCAAAGTCACGAAGAACCAATACAGTATGACATGGTGCATTATCGTATACCAAGAGTTTTTAAAACACGTGTAACTCGAAGATAAATAAACATTTTGACAAACAGATTCTTGGCAAATGTTATAGGCAGTCCTACCAACCTAGAAAAAAAATACAATTTACCTGTCTTCCTAATGCCCGGGAGTTTTAAATTATAATTTCACCTTATTTTTTTGAACACAGTAGTATAATTAATATATTTTTTTTAATAATAATACTTCTCTTAAAATGTGATATAAAATTATATTATTTATCTATATATTTTTTAGTTAAATATAATAATAGTGATACAGTCAATGTTTATATATTTATATATAAGGACACATCAATTATATCATACTCGAATGCGTATAAAATAATATTTTAAAAAAACGTGACACCCGAATTTTGCGCTAAAATCTGCGACAACAGAACAAAAATACGATGTGCGCAGAAAAGTGCAAAATAAAATTCGTGTACTGTGCATAAAATAAAATAAAAATAATAATAATAATATATAAATGAAAAAAAAAATGGTATTCCAAACCCGATGAAGCGGGAGTGCACTTGTACTATTGTCGTTAGTAAAACTCTGGTAGTAGTTTATATATTCTTTTTGAGAATACTTAAGTATTATACAGAGACCATAACGGGCAAGTAAAATAACACTCTGTGTGACTCACCCACTCGATTTTTGCTAAGGGATGAGCGTTGAGAGGGATGAAAGAGGGAAGCTGTTGCATGCCTATCACGCTTCGGTGCAACGTTACAAATAATTAAATAATTTATTTTAATGCGCGCATTTTCTTTTATATATATAGAAAAAAAAACAGAAATGCGACACCTGCCAGTGATGAAGAGTGCGATGTTCAAAATGGTGATCGTTTCAAACCGACGTTTCTCAATTTTAAAATATTCCTGCTTGAAAGTATTTTATTTTTAAATTTTAAAAATAGTCTATAGATTTAAAAATTATAAGTTCTATATATAATATATATTATTCAACATACGAAAGCCGCGCTTTTTGCGATTCGGTTATTTTGTCGAAACGTAACGCAGAGGTTTCCTTTGATGTCGAACAGTAAATCGAATCGAGTTATTAAACTATTTTACGATTTGCAAGTTTGCGCAATTAATAAGCACTTTATTTACGAATTGTAAAACGTGCACACACTTTATGCAGTAAAACGTGTTAATGAAATACAGTCGGATCTCGCTTATTTGTTTGATTTATCTTTTATTTTATTTTAAGTAATACAATTTGCATTACACGACATTTTGTTTATATTATATTATTATATATATGCATATATTGATATTGAAAATTGGAAGTGTGAAATTTTCACTACAATTTATTACATAAAAATTAAATAAATAACTATTTTTAGTGATAAATTTGTAAATATTTCTATTTATACTTGAATATAACTTCATACAAGAGTCAACATATATAAAGTTATAATTAAAATAATAATAATAGTTTCACAAATATATTAAAATTTTAGTTTTATCGAACTCTGATATTTTATTATATATTGAAAAAAATACAACTTATATTTTATACGTTAGTACAATTCGAATATTTTATCGCTCGATGTAAAATAAAGTTATGTATTGTAGTTTGTAACATCAAAAACATATAAGGAACTCTAAAACTCATTGTAAAATAAAACTAAAACACATTGAACATATATGTTATGCGTATATGTGTGTGTGTGTGTGTGCAAAGATTGATTTTTCGCCATAGGAAACCGTTGTTGCTTTTTATGGTGCACAACGCGTGCACGCCTCGCAGCTTTGGAGTTTTAGGGGTTGCTTATTAGCCTACCCCATAGTGCAAGACCCTATGGCCAAATGAACCACGAGGGGGTGGATATAAGGGTGCATAATTGCGACGAGATCAACGGACACGTTTCACTTTTGGGGGGGTTGGTTGAAGGCAGTTGGATTTTACCAGATTGTCACCGACGAGGGAGCACAATTCTCCTTTGAATCTAACAATGTCCTTTACAAGCCCATTATTATTTTATACTTTTGTGTACGTTTTTATCAGTTCTGCAACGTGAGCTTTATATGCTACTAAACTGTCATAACTACATATATATGGTAAATAAATAAAATAATAAATATTTCCAATTGTAATTATATTTTTATCAACATAAAAATTACTGCTAATATTACAGTATCATTTTTTTAATCTCTTTAATTTATTTTTTATTCATTCAATTTAATTAATCAATGTTTTAATAATAAAAATCGTGACCTTCAGGTTTTATACTTCAAAAGCTGTATCTTAGAATTTATTATCTAATTTTACTACATCATATGGTTTAATGAAATATATTTACTTTTAACTAGAATGTGATCGATATTTTGATATGTCGAAATTTTTCGATTCTAACTCTCGCACACGTTATGTAAAGACGCGCAAATTGCAAAAAAAAATGGAAAAAAATGAAAATAAAAAACGTGAAAGGAATTAATTCGAATTGGTGAGTCGCAGCCCGCGGATGGAAAAACTGTAAGCTCGATTTGACGTTAGCTTGTTAGCTTAATTAAGCTTTTGCCCGGATTCCTTGGAAAAACTCGTCGTGTGGAAAAATAAACGGAAAAAATTCCGGCACGGTCCGGGCACGTTTGACGCGAGAGTGCCCGCCGGATTTTCATTCGCAGCTGAAAAAAAAAGAGCGAGGCTCTCTCTAATGAAAAAGAGCCTGAAAAAAAAATTCATCCTCTTATTAAAACCAATGTTGTACGGTCAAAATTGTTTCTTTTTTTTAGCTACCTATCTACGTAGCGAGCTGCCCGTCCCTTTCGTACGCTGCCCGTCCCTTATCTAGGTTGCCATAGCGCTAATTGATTTGTTGAAACCTCACACACACACACACACACACACACACACACACACACACACACACACACACATATATATATATATATATAATAAATTTTTAAAATATATTATTAAATAATTTAAAATCTAAATATATTATTCTATGAAACAAGAACACTCGACTGCGCCATGTTTTATTGAAAAATAAAATAAAAACCGTATGTCAAAATGCGAATCGGTCAACGGGTGTGAATTCGGCGGTGTTTATTATTGAACCGCCGATTTTTGGCGGAAATGGAGATTTTCACGCGATCGCCTCCAACGCTGGACATAACGCAATCCACGTCATATTTGTGCACACACACGCATACATTTTTATCCATTTTCATGTGTGTGTGTGTACTGTTTTTTTTTATAATCTTTTGTGACTGGAAACATAGAGCCTGTTGTACGGTTCTGACGCTTATGGATTATGCACAATGCCTGACAACGGCTGGGCCGCATCACGGTGTAGAGAAAACTGCATATGGCGGAGATAAACATGGCCACCGCAGTATATATGACAATCATAAATCAAAAAAAAAAAAAAACTGGACATTGAAAACGTTTCGCTGTTGATTTGTCGCCGAATACGCGACGAACTCAAAAATATAGATATAAATTTGATATTCATTATGACTGATACTGATTTCGATTACTGATGTCAAAATATATTTAATATAACTTTAAACGATATGTAAGTCTTATATTTTAACTAATTATTTAAATACAATATATTAAATAATCTCAATTATTTATAATATATTCAAAAAACAACCTAAATTTTTACTATAACAAATTAATTTCCTACATAAAATATGTTAATATTTTATATACCATATAACATTTATCAATAATGATTCATTATTTTTGTTTCAGGAACACCAGCGTCAGCTTTGCCAAATAGTTCACCGGTAATACCAGGAGCTGATTTCTTCTCCCTGGCATCCAGTGGAATAAATCCAACGGCTCTACTTCCACCACCTGGTGCATTTCTACCATCGACCGGATTATTACCATTCGCCCCACATCCAGCAGAACTCGCTTTGAAAACGTTACATCCAGAATTAACATTGAAAAACGGAATAAGTCCATACGACACATTCACAAATATCGCTGGAAACTTACAAAGTAGTGTTTCTTCTGTTGACGGATTAAGTGTTAGATTATCGCCAACCAGTAGTAGGCAAAGTGTTAGTCCGCCAGCCACGATTACAAAAAGTCCAGAACATACGAAGAAAAAAGCAAATTCATCCGAGGTTAATTCCACTAATGACATCAATTCCAGTGAAGAATCCGACGACGAGACGATAGAAGTGGTGAAATCGGCTTTTCATCCGGCAAAACCGGCCAATTTGGAATTGCACGAGGTGAAGAGAAGAAAAATAGATCCGAGTGAAATTCAACATCCCGATTCGACTGTTCAAGATAAGCCGAAAACAATACCAAGGAACGAGCTCAAAAGTCCCGTGATGAAGACCAGAGGCGGTTCCACTAGTCCAACATCTACTAAAATTTCTAATGCAACCGTTTCCACGCATAAAACTGTATGGCGGCCGTATTAACGTGAACATATTAGATTTTTAGTGAAAACTATAAATCTCTAAATAGAACAATATCCAAAATGGTGGTTAACAAAAAAATTGTGCTATGATCAATGAATGGAAATTTCAAGTTATTTTTTTTTAATCTTTTAAATATTGTAGTGTTTTAGATTTCTTCGTTTTTTTCTTAATAATTAACAAAAACACATTATAAGTTCCATTTGGAGCTTAGTCTCTCATTTTTTTTAAAGTAATCATTTTTAATAATTCTCATGATTTTGAATCACAACAACGACAATTAATTATTATTTATATTTTATAAGGTTTTTTTTTTAAATCTGTTATTTGTATTCTAAAATTTTGATAGTTTAAAAAAAGTATATTTTTATCATCTATAGACATTTTTTTCTAAATATTTTTTTTTTAATATAACTTGAAATTATTTTGTTCGAATCGCACCGATATTTTTTAATCGCGGACCGATTTTTCGCATCGCGCCGTATTGTACGAATGTGAAACCGTTCAAAATCGCATATTTGTGCCGGTTTTAATATATTATGTAAATACGAACGAAATACGGCGCGATATTCGGTGCGCATATATAAATGTATAAAACGTAAAATATAATATATATTTCGCACGGGATTTTAAGCCGTTAATTCCGCGTGATGTATGTGTATATATTTGTAAATAGTTTACGCGGATTAATTATTATTTATAGGCGGTATGAATATTTTTTTTATTTTATTTTATTTTTTTTTGGATCCCCGGATTTGTATGTGTTCGATGCATTCGTTGCAAAAACGAATTAATTATTTGTCGGGGAAGTGAAGTGGGCGTCGCGACGTCGACCGTCACAAAGGGGGGACACAAAACGAATTGTACCCGATATATATTCATGGTATATATACCGTGAATATATACTACAATATATACCACGAGTATAAAAGTTGTTAGTACCAATGCACAAAACGGTCATCTGGCGTAATTAATGATCGGATGAAAGGTCGTATATTTATTGGACCGGTCGTGTTCTCTAATTTTTTTTTCTGTTCTCGCAAATTTTTCGTCCCTGAAAATATGGTATTTTGTATGTAAAAATAGCAATTATGATGTCTAGTTTGTAAATTTGCGATAATTTTATATCTATTATTAAAGAACTGCTGGTTATTTTATACATATTTTTAAACAAATAATTTCTAAAAATATTTTTTTTGTATCAATATACTATTGAACATTTGCATTTTTTAAATTCGATAGAATAAAATATAATTATACATTTAAATTCATCAATAAAATTAAAAAAAATATATGATTTAATATGTAAATATTTCTATAATTACTACTGTCAAAACTTTCAGAAGATTTTCGCGTTCAAAATTTATTTATCGATGTATATTTTATAAATTAAACATCATAATTGTTATAGAAAAAAGAACTTCATGTAGTCGAATAATATAAAATTTTCGATTAAAACTATGGTACATTATTGAATGTTATAGCACTTCGTTTTTATCATAAAAAAAAAGTAAAACAGGGTAAGCAATTAATGTACATACGTGATTTTAAATATATATATATTTAATTGTATATTACACAGAAATTTTAAGAAAATAAATGAAATAAAGAGTATACATACTTAAAAGAAATCTATTATATTAATAGACGTTTTAGTTTTAATGTTTATTTTATAATCGAGTTGTTTGGCAATACGTATATTATTGAACGTGTGAATTATATAATAATGACAATTATTGTACATTGTAAGATATGTGAATAGTACAAAATAATTTATTTAATTGAAAACATGAGATATTTGATGAATGCCGATGATCTTTTTTTTTCGTGATGTATATTATGTGTAAATATATTAAAAATATATGAGAGAATAAAATTTATCAATAAATAAAAATATTGAATATTATTTTTGTGTTATTCTTTCTTCTTTTCTACAGATATTGATTTAAAATATTTCCATCTATGTTTTATAACAGTGGTGCTAAACATAAGTGTGAATGTAGTTTGCAAAATAGATTTTAAATTTTATCACAATATATTACACAATATTGCATTTTATATATAAATATAAAAGTGATTTTATTATAATATATAAAATTTTATACATTAAAAATGTATTTTACAAATATATTTTTAAGAGAATTATAAATAGGCGTGGTTAATTCAATAGTAAGGTCAACCGCAAGTTCAGAATAATAGTAGGATAATTATAGTTGTGTGCGTCACGCCCTTTGGAAATAGTGCATCATGAATCGACACAAACGCCATATGCAATATCGTTGGCCATGACAGTCGAGGCGAATAACAATGGCCGCTGCGGAGACTTGGCAAAAAAGGCATCGAAGCATGAAGTTTGTCGCCAATTAGACAACGGAGACACCCCACTTTTCATCGGGACTCGGTGCACCCATCGGACCAATTATCCAATTTTGTCTTGATTATAACGATGCATATGCATTTACGATATGATTCTCAAACTTTTTTTTACGGTGTTAAAAACGGCGGTTTGTTAAATTTGTTCGAATGCGCGTAGTGTAAAATCGTATCAAGAGAATTTTAGTAACGATATATATATATATATATATATATATATATATATATATATATATATATATATACATAATAAAAAAACATTATAAATTATATTAGTGTTTGATGAAAATTAATATTATTATTATATATAGTATTTAAACTGCTGGTTACATTTTCTAATATAATTTATATATATATATTTGTCGATAATGATATTGATAAACAAATTTAGTATGTAAAAAGTAATATAGTTTTTTTAGTTCAAAAAATATTTCATTAAGATAATCAAAATTATACTTTAAATAATTCGCAAAATATTCGTATTTTAAAACAATCATAAAATCATCGAAACAATAATTATTTTTTTATTGAATCGTTAACTCTAATGTATGCACAACTTTCAAATATAATCATTTCTTTTTATTCATAGACGATTTAAAACTTATTTTAAAAAATAAAATTTTATATAAATTATATAATAAATATAGAATTTCTTCATTTTATGTGATATTAATATATAATATAATGTATATTTTTGTATTAATGTAATTAGTTGAAACAAAATTCACAATTTGATAAGCTTATCGAAAAACCGTTTAACGCTAAAAAGTTAACGAAATTATAATATATACAAAAACGAAAAAAAAAATGAAAATGATAAAATTTCAGAACGTTGCCATCCGGTTTTCACACTTTTCTCCGTCTGTATACACATTTTTAAAACATAATTTTGTCAATATTTGTATATTGGATCATATTTCAGAAAGGGCTGAGGTGTCGAGGTCGAGGGGAACGCCGGCGACATTTTAAAAATCACTGTACGATATGACGTAGGACAAAATCGGTTTAATATTATGATAAATGTCCTCACGGGCAAAAATTTAACGCGAGGGAAGAACAATGGAGGGTGAAAAAAAAACCGACATCAATTCCGAAATCCCTTTTTTATACGCGCGATTTATGAACGAACTCGCACGACGGTCACCCACTCAAATTAATTAAATTATTATAGATTACCTATGCTCGAGTGTTTCGAATTTAAATCATTACTTCTTACTTACGACTTATTCATGAATAATTATATTATAATACTTAATAAATTATATTCAAAATAGTTTTTATATAATCTAATTCTTATATATCAGGAGTAAAAAAGATATTTGTAAGATTTTGTTAATATAAATATAATAAAACACAAACTAGTTTTAAAATCAATGCTCATTTTATATAATACAATATTAAAATATTACAATTGACGAAAAATAAAAATAGATACATGTTTAAAAATATCTATATATAAATATTGTTTTTAGATTATTTAGATGCCAAATATTATACGATAACATATTTTTAAAATATTTATATAATACGTTGGATAGAGATTGAAATTCGTGATATTTTCATTATGAATCGGTGCATTATTAAGGGGTTGATATGTATCCCAGGGACGTGCACCACATGCGCCACCTTACCCTAAAAAAAAGGGGGGCGAAAGAGAATTCAATTGTCAAGAAAAATGTGACGCCACCTTGTGCTAGGGGTGACGTCGAATAATATCGACAAATAAAAGGTTGCAATCGACAAAATTTTCCAAACGAATAAATGGGAAAAACTCTTATATATTCAGAAAGATGCGACGCAATTCTGTACATTTTCAAAAATGTCTACAATATAAACTATTGAATATAATTTATATCGAAGTAGTTTTTATTTTGATGATTCATAAAAAAAAATATATAATTGAAGGTATAACTATTGAATTACGGCCTCGCAAAACAGTTGGTCCAAAATATCGATCAATCGGTTCGTTTCAACCCCGTCCACCTATGTCGACCGGGGATAACAAAAAATAACTGTACGGTTAAATGCAAAAATTCGAAATCGAAGCGTTAAAACTAACGCAAACACGCCACCGATCAATTTGCGTCCGGTTGCCGTTCGAACGTTTCGTTTTCAGTGTTGTCCGATATGGCAGATTGACATTTTGGCTGTCAATAGCTATCGCGAAATTCTTTTGCCATTCCGTCGACTATAGACTGATTAACTTTACGCGAATAACGGTGCTGAAAAAAAAATACGACAAATTTCAGGTTCGTTCGTCGCGCATTCATCGGTAGAGTTTGCGGTTAAATATTGCGCGCTATCAAAAGTTTTTTTTTTTTGTTCGATATTAATCAATGGATGAAAATGTATTATATTGAGTGGAGTTCATAATTTTTGTTTTTAAGAATTAAAAAAGTAGGTTTTATATTATTGTTAACCTTTTTTTTCAATGCCAATAATCAACACATTATAATTATTTTAAAATTACAAAAAAAATCTGTAGTTTTGACGATGAATTTTATATTGTTAATAAAGATATGATTCTGCGAGTTAATTTCTACGATAAAAAATATTTATAATAATAAAAAATATTTATAAACAATAAATAAATTGATATATTTAATTTGAATATATAGTTTTCATGCACTTATATTCATTGACGTATAATGCATTTTTTACATATTTGATAGACCGTCAAGAATACACGGAGAACGTCGCAGCAACAGCATAGTATGTCGCCATCTGTCAAAATCTCTAGATTTACCCTTGCGGGGTGTTTTCGGTGGGGTTTTTCAAGGGGGTGGTTCTAGTGAGGGTCGAACAAGCCGACGAACACACGTTATTACCGTGCCGAAGGGGTGGCGACTAGGAGTTAGGGATGGTAAATTTCCGTCCGGCTCCGATGGTTATAAAACCAAGGTTATGGGGGTTTTGGGGGTGGCCAAGCGCGGGATTTATATGATTACGAGCCAAAGGACCGACCGCCCAATGAAACGCGGGTCACAAAAAGGGCTCGAAAAACCACCCCTCTTTACTCTGATTTGCGACCTATTTACTCCTACGCCACTCGGACCTAATTTATGACCGGTAGTCGAAAAATAATATTTTTTTAAGTAAATGCATATTTTTTTTCGACATGTATACTTTTTAAACCTTCGAGTAAAAAAAAATGTCTGGTTAATGTTAATCCATCATCATCATAAATAAATTCTCCTTTAACATTAATCCTATTGATATTTTCTATATATTAATTTCAACAAAAAACGGTCAAATGATTACTTTAGAAAAATAATATAGATACATCTTGATTTCAATTTTATTTTTTTTTGTCATTATATTAATCTCGTCTAGCTACAAGGAAATTTCATACAATATCGTATAAGATTCATCCTTTTTATAATTTCTCGTTCGTTTTCATCATTTTTTGTCTAAAATTATAACATATAATATATAATATTAATATTCTAATAATCCGTCGATTGATCTTTGAATTTTAATTTATACATTATCACAAAATTGTAGACGATTAATTTCTTTTTCCTGATTTCTGTTATCAACCTTATGGAAATTTTATTTTCATATATTCTGAGTCTATCTTTTAACTCTAAATATTTTTTTTTATATAATAATAAACTATAAATTAATAATACACAACAAATTTAATTAAAATATATCGTACCGCATCAAAATCGAGCACGTCAATATAGCCACCGGTAATGTACATTTGTCAAGGTGCATTTATTCACGGGTTAATGGAGCAAACGTTTGTACGTTATGTGTTTTTGACAGTGTCGCACGAAAGGGGTTAGTTCCGAGTTTAACCCCCTTCGCGATTGTACTTTAACTGGAAAGGGGGTGTGTTCCTTGAATAGTTGATGTTCGCCGGCGTTAATACGACCATTGTTGGATCAGGACTGATTCGGTTAGTTGATTGCGACGTGCAACACGCTTTGATGAATACTCGATATGTACCGTCATACGTATCTAGTTATGCTTAAAAAAAAAACATTTCTAAATTATCTAAAAATATTAATAATTATATTATAAATCCATAAAATATCATATTAAAATCGCACAAATTTAGAAAAATTTAAAATTGTATACTTATATATTTTATATGCATTGATATGATAATCAATATTTTATATAAATAAATATTATATCTGATATATTAGTAATAAAATTCATAATATTTTATATAGTCTATTGGCTTTTTATAAAAAAAAAATCCTGTATGTTCACCTGTCGATTTAGTTAAGTACTTATTTTTTCACATAGCACTTACATATATATGTATGTGCACAAATGTGTCCAACCAGAGGGTGGTGTTGGGTGGCCCGTGGCCATTTTTTAATCAGCGTCAGGGGCTCGACGCCATTTTTCAGAGGCGTCTAATCTAATTAGGGGGCGGGAGATCTGCGCCCCCTTCCCTAGTGCGGTCCTGGACGTCAGACCCCAATATGGATATTTGTCTCTATCGTCCTCGAATAAGTCTCTTTGAATTTTGTTGAATATATAATATTTAAATTGTAATATTGAAAATTTGTTTTAAGTTAATTATAAAAGGTGCTAAATAACGTTATCATTATTATATTACGTTACTTTCAATATAAGATATTTTAGTTCTTTGAGAGTATAGAATAATCTATATTTTTTATGGAATATTTTGAAATAAAATTTTCTTGAAATATTTGTTATCCATTAAGTTTAATGAAAAAAGTACTATTTTATGAAATACAATTATTTGTTTGAGATATTTTTGTTATTTTTATTTGATGATTGACATATCTGAAGTTTATATTATTAAAATATAAAACCTTTGATTTATTTTTTTTACAAAGTTGAACTATAGTTCTATGTCTAACTTTTCATTGTACTATTTTTAAAATAATTCAAATTAAAATACTTTGTGTTTAAATTAATAATTATAATATTTTGTAAATGCATTTACCAATTTGGTCATTCAAGTATTCATAAGTATCAAAAAATTATTATACAATGAAATTTTCAGATATTATATTCTATGTAAAAAAATATGCAAATCGTTTATTCATAACATTGAGTAAAAATTGAAATTATTGTACATAAATATATTTCATAACATAAAATTTACCTTTGAGAAAAAAATACATTTATTTCACTGAAAAATTCAACCGATGTAAAAATAAAAAAAAAATAACATCATATTTATTTCATATAAGTAGGACAACACATACATATCTAAAATATTTACATACATCACAATTTTCTTTGTAGAATATAATAGAAATTGTACGCAAAATGTGGAGGGTTCCCTCAAGAGCGGAATACATATCTGAAGAGTCAATTACAACAAGTGGTTTCTTGTTTATTTGATAATAACCCAGCTCTGCCGCGTCTTCAACATCCACTCGAATTATTCGAACACGTTAAATAAATACGAAATATACGTATTAAAAGGGGAGATTCAGAAGGATGGAAGCGAAAGAAAAAAAAATATATAGTATGTATTAAAATAAGCGAAAAGAATGGGACCTACAAAAAAAGAAACAAAACGAACGCTCTATCTACCCTTAAAATCCTATGGTGTTATATATTATATTACGTTTTCATCTTGGCCGTAATAAAAACGCCTCGGCGGCAAATTGTAAAGCCTCATAGAATAATGCGAGACGTTTTGTAAATATTGAAATTGTTGTCATACGGCTTTCCCCAATAAAACTGCATTTTATGATCCTTTTTTGTGTGCTGTCCGAAATGGTAGCCGATGTTTAGCCGAAACAATTATCTCAAAAATTTTATCGATTTTTTTTCTCATTTTTCGATGGACGGCGTGCCTTTCTTTATCGGAAAAAGAAAGCTCGACCTTCGAATATAGTCTTTTGTTTATATTGTATTTTATGCCTGCAGATGCTTGCGACGTTAAAATGCCGACATAAAGACGAATTACTGCAGAATTGTCTGTAAATTTTACCTAAATTTTTTATCTATGAAAATCGTTTCAAAATTTGAAAATTTGTGTGATATGATTTATATTTACTAACACAATAAAAAAATATACTCATAGATCTTCTATTTTTTTATTAATATAAATAACATTAAATTTATCATTTAAAATCAATAAAAATATTTTTCAGTGATATGTTATTATTTAGATGAAGTCAAATCAAAAATTTTTTTGCAGCTTAAACCTGAGAAATCAGTAACATTAAACAGCTTTTACGATAACACTTTCGAAGATGCAAAGGGACACAAAGTGTGTATTCACGTGTAATATTCATAAGACAAATTCAAAGTGCTCTCATCCCTCGTCTGCGGGGTGTTTAATGACCAAAACTTGGTGCACATACACACGTTCACCTTCTATATAACGATTCGTAAGTGTCCCATCTAAAGTAAGATACGCCTAATTTGATTTAGAGCCCTCCAGTCTAGATGTACATATTTGACCGTCCCATTCCTATTTTATACATAAAATATATAAAACATAAACAGATATCTCGTTATTAATATTTAACGTGTGAAATGGCTCCTAGAATATGTTCATCAAAACTAAAATCACAATACTGTCCATTGTATATCGATTGAAATTTTCACATATCTTAGATTATTAGGTTAGGTTACATAATTTTGGTAGATATGACTTACCTAGAAAAATAAAGAATACGTTCTATCTTATAAAATCGCATAAATAAAGTTTTATTACTATTACTCTCTAGTACTGAGAATTAAGTCAATAATATTTTCATCAATATAATTTCAAAAATTTGGAAAAAATGCGTATAGTACTACGAAATCCGTGTGAAAATTAAAAAAAATAAATTTAAAACTTATAATCACATATATTTTTTTATATCTATTTTTATGGAAAATATAAACATTATTATATTTATATATAAAAATAATAATAATATATTAATGAAAATATTTATCTATAATTAATTTAAATACATTTTTAAAAGTCAAAGTATATATTTAGAGTTTATGAAAATTTTTGAAATATATAAATATTAATATTTCAACATAAATCAAACATAGATTCATATATATCACATAGTTACGTGAAAACATTTTAAACATACACATCACGAAATCGATGTAAACGTAGTACAATTTTAATTTCTCTCGGTAGCCTCCGTTCGCAAGATGACTCTTAAAAGGTGTTACTTGTTGATTTGACCGTCCACTATATATATATAGTGGACGATGGGTGGAGGGGGCGGAGGTCTACGGTGAATCATCCCCCGTGTACCCCACGGCAAACTAATTGCCACGGGACAAGGGAAATTGGTCTGCAGTGTTAGCTTCCGTAACTTAATGAGCGGGGACCCGAACCCGAGCACCCCGCGTAGGAGAGGACACGTTAACGAACCGACGAATGCCACCAGATACCTTCAAACGGAGCACATTTCCATTGAAAACGGGTCGCATCATCACGCCGTGTTGGATAGAAAACGATATAAATTAAGCTTTGATCATCATTACGCATTTTAAAAATTGTCAAAATCAACCTACATTAACATATTTACACGGATACACACACACACGGACATATATATATATATATATATATATATATTAAAATATTATGATTGTTCTTAATAATGTTCATAAAATATCAAAGCAATATGAATGAGTCATAAAATATATAAAAAAATAACAGACTGAAACCAATGTTCAAATTTATCAATACATATTCAACACTATTAAAAGTAATATAATATTACGTTTGTTTATTATGAAGCAAACGTAATTTGCTAGAATAATAAATGAAATAAATTTATTTTTGTTACTTTTGAAAAATAAATAACATCTATTATATCATTTTATGGAAAATATAAGACTCAAAATTGTAGTTATAATCCAATCCGGGGATGGGAGTTTGTAAGTTAGAAAATGAGGCCTTTTATGTGTTGTTTTTTTTATATTTCATATATAAAATGTTTATTTTTTACGTTACTGTAAAAATTTGCGACCTTCCGTCCTAACTTTTAAGAAGAAATTTTTAAATATTTTCACACATTTTTTTCTTTAATACTACTTCCATGAGAGACCATTGCTTTAAAGTGTTCTTTACGAACAAAAAGATTTCCAACCTCTGATCTAATCATTTAGATATATTTTTTAAATTTCAAAAAGAAGACTAATATATTGAATTCATTAATTTAACTTTTAAACAAATTTAAATCATAAATATTTCAAATATAGATTTTATTAAGAAATGTTTGAGAATCGACATCACATGAATTAACTGCTCTATGTATGATAACAACTACACACGTTCAACCCGTCTCTATAAATCAAATTGGAAAACCTATTGATAATTAACATCGTTTTTATTTATACGTACACAGTCAGTTTTCTACGGCGGTTCGATTTTACCAGTTGGAAAACGTGCGAAAATATTCGAATTTTTTTTTGAACTGCGAAAAAAAAAATTACGAATAAAATAAAACAGCCGGGAAAACTCGTCACTTAAAGAATATTTTCGCAGTTTTTCACGGACGATTCTTTTGTATGCTTAAGTGCTACGTCGAACTTATTTATACCGGCGGCACAAGAAAGGTTTTATTCAATTTGTTCTGAGGTGATTGTGGTACCACAGAACGAGATCTGAATACATTAAACGAGTCCTCCTTTGCTATATTTTTGAAAATATGTAATGAAATAAAAGCGTCGTCTATGAAAAATATGAAAAACGCAAAGTATGAAATCGCAAAAAAATATTCTTTAAATCTGATCACTATATATGTTAATTTATTTTAATAAAGATAATATAAAAAATAATAATTATACAACATACAATACATGACTATATAGTTAGTGGTAAACTACATATATATATATATTACTACTAACAGTAGTTAAAAAAATAAAAATATTTATCATATCGCTCGATAGTTCGCATTAAAATTCCCCCATTGTTAAACCGATGCGATGAAAATGCACACTTTCGGTAATTTATTAGCATTTTATTCCGGTGAAAAATCGTAATCAGAATTTTCCCGACAGCAGGGAAAATAGTACGCGGGGGAAACATTTTACTTTGCGCCGTTAAGTGAGTGTTTAAGCATATTAAAATCACGATCTCTTTAACTTCGGGGTGGTTATTTCTCTTAACGATTCGGTTGCTCGTCTTCGGCTTATTCATTTAATATAGGGTTATGTTTTTTTTCTATATTTATCTAATATTATATGATTTTCTTAACATAAATTTTTGAGCTTTTTCATACTTGAATTTTAAAATGTATTATAAGACGTTATTTTTATTATTGAGATATTTTTTTACTTCAGATACAATAGGGTTGAGTAGTGCTAATTTAAAGTGGTATCGGAAATTCTTTTTTCTTTGTAAATACACAATATTAAAATACAATTTAAACCATTTAAACAACTTAAAATACACAATATTAAAATAAATAAAAATATTTCCATTAAAACTATAAATTTCAACCCTGGTGTGAAGAAGCCGCATCACTTAACAAGCATCATTCGTTTTCTTAAGATTCTTTCCTCACTTTACCCCCGTGATGCCTAATCTCACACTTCCTGCCGGCTAATTTAACAAGAAGGGCTGAGAACGGAAAACTTCGCCGGAAAAAGGGGAAAATGGTGAGAAAATGAAAAACGCAAACAGCATCGCCGAGTTTAGAAGGGTAACTGCGAGATTTCCCCAAAATAACCCAATTGAGCCAACTGCATGACGCGAATAAATATTGTATTATTAAATAATTCAATCGATAAGATACAAAATTCAACAATATTTAAATAATTAAATTTAAAGCCGCTTTTCAATATTTAAAATGTTGATTATTCTGTATTATATTTTTCAGAGATTTAACGTAAAATATACAAACAAAGCTATAATAAAATATGAACAACATATATTTACCATATATTTTTAGGTAAAATTTAACTCAACTTATAAGCAGTTTATATTTGTTATCAGGCGGTAACATTCACTATTCATCCATATAATATGATATAATACAATAATGCAGAAAATAATAAATACCAAAACAGAGTACCAATATGAACAATGAATGCAAATTGTAAACGATTCTCTGTAAATCCTGTTAAACAAACCTGACAAAAGGTTTTCGGTCGTTCGTTTTCTGACCCATTTTTGTCGTGAAAACATAAAAGGGAGTAGGCTAAATTAAAAAATAAAGCCTTTATGATATGGTTAAAAAATGCGCCTTAATTTTTGACTTCATGCGTGAAAATATTCACAGTTTAACGCCTTTACGAATAATGCAATCGTGAAAAAATGTTTATTACATCTCCGAATTTTATTTATATACTGAAATATTTACGTTGTGTTTCTTTTCATTTTTTTTAATGTCGGTTTTATTATTATTATTACTATTACATAATTTTATATAATGTTAAAAATTTATTTGTGAAACAGAAGCTGGCACAACGTATAATCTGTGAGCCATGGTTCAATTATCGACCGTCATTTTTAATTGTTTTTTTATTATTAATTTACAAGAAATAATTAAAGAAAATAATAAAAATTGAGACGACAACGTTAAAAATCACCATATTGAGAAAAAAAAACTTATAGACAACCGTTTTCAATTTTAGTGTAATTAAATCATCAAAATGAATTCTTTTAACTCCGTACACAATTGTAATTAAATTGAAAAAAAAAACATATCTTTGATGAAATTGAATTCGTCGAAATTAGTTCAGATATGAAATAGTGAAATCGTAACGGAATACGTTTCATCAAAATAAGGCACGCTTCAAAAATTCATATAGAAAACAAAAATGATTGTCGATATTCCTGGAAGTAAAACAAAAATCATCCTCACAGCATGTTCACAAAACAATTATTCTATGTATACAATTTTTACGAAGACGAAAAATGATCATCCAGCAGCGTGAAAAATCAGCAAAAGCTGCATAATAGCATTTGAGTTTAATTTTCCAATTGCCGAAGTCGTACGACTCCTACTTGTTGTCTATTATTGTTTTTTTTTCTTCTAGAAAATAACGAGTTTTTAGAAATGTTTAAAACACTTAACATCGGTAAATTCTGAAAATAACTTCAACATATTTCAAAATTTTGATTCAGATTTTGACTCAGGTTCAGTAAGAAATCAAATTTTGTGCTTTCAAAGTGAATTACTATTTGATAATCGATCAAAGTTTAAATTAAAATAATTTTATATAAAATTAATATTGCTTCATAAATATATTTTTAGGTTTCATTATAATAAAAATAATTAAAATTAGGTTATTGATAATTTTAAAGTCGCATATTACAGTATAAATAAAATCGTTTAAAATAAATCGCTCTTACCGATTCTTTTTTTTCCTATGCAATCGTTTTATGGAATTTATTTGTTATTTTATTATTATTATTATTATTATTAAGCAATATTTTCCTTTGAAATCATCGTAAATTTTTGCAATCTTTTGTACATCGACAAAACTGTCGCCTTTTAAGAATTATTGTACGCATTGTTCGTACGTGAAACAAAAACTAACCAGATATTTGTGCGCCGACCGGGGGTGAAAATAAAACAAAATAAAAACAGGGTAGGTAGTCGGGGGGGTTAGTGTACAATATATTTATATGTATATAGTATATATATATATATATATATATATATATATATATATTTAGTGAATTTTTCGATTGTTCTGGGCGAGTGCAATAAACGGCATTTGTTTATATTCGAAAACAGGGACCCCGTAAATCATATGTCTTTGTATTGCAGCGTGTCGGCAGTGCACACAATTTGGTTAGCCTCAAATTGGACTACCGGCACAATTTTACCAATATTTTTTTGTTTTATTTTTGGAAAAACTGACTGCCGTCGACCGGTTTTTGTTTTATATTAATGGTCTTTTTTTTTCTATATTATTATTTTGAACAAAATCGACCGATTTTAATTTCTTTTTGTCTTTTGACGAAAATCCAATTTGACGACGTGGCAGTGTTTGGGCGCGTTTAAAAAAAAAATATGACCATTTTCAAACCGAAAACTATCGACAAATATCTTTATTCAACATGGCGGTTAGTGTTTTTATTTAAAAAAAAAATAAGTTCATTATATTGAACAGATAATTTATTATGACTTGGAATAATAAAAGACTCGCAAATTAATCAAGAATTATAAAAAAAAACTATATATATATCAATAATATTAAATTTTTAAATTTCTATAATTATTTAATATTATCGATATTTTTGAAAAATATTACATGTTATTTCCAATGAAAATTGGATTGATTATTATGTACAATGAACTTATAATGGTTATCAAAATATTAAGTCCTATTTAATGAAATATTTTTCTAATATAAAAATTGTAGTATTGTCGAAAAATAATGAAAAGTTTGAAAAAAATATGTTCTAACATAAAAATTATTATGCTTCTAAAGATTTAGAAATACAAGAAAACAAAAACGATACACTTAATTGAGCCGTTCTTCGAAAACGAAATCTGTTCCTATTAACCTAGTTTCCAGAACAAACACCCTATAAACCCATTGTCAGTTTTCAAAATTGACAATAAGGATCGAATTTACCGTAGAACACTCCGCTTCTGTTTGACAAATGACTTCTTGTTGACCACAATGGTCTCATGTACAATTCTTCAAACGGTACAAACAATGAATACGCATCGTTTTGGTCCCATTGTGCTAACAAAGAGCGAAGACCCACCCCTTACGGACGCCCTTGTTTTTATTTCGGCATTAATTCCACGAAGGTAAGGAAAAGTTCTGTTATCACACAATATGATATACGCGTGTTTTATTTTATTTATTTTTTGTTTGTCCTTTTGACTGTATGATTGATGTGTAGCACGCGACGTCAACAATGGACCTCAAAGAATATGTCAAATTATCAACACTTTTTTTTTTAAATTCGTCGAAAAATATCTAAAAAAATGTTGATAAAAATTATGAAATAATAGTATAAAATAGTTGGAAATTTAAAGCAAAAATCTTAGTATATATATATATATATATATATATATATATATATATATATATATATATATATATAATAAATAATATATTATATAACTTTTAATCAATATCTTTTTAAATCAAATTATGTTAAGATTTTGAAAGAAAATATATTATAGTCAAATTTATTGGGTATTAACACATTTTAAGTTTGTTTGAAATAAACAGTCATTTTTCGTTTTACAACGGGGTTCGGTTTCGTAATTTCAGATGTAAGTTAATTTCATACAAAAATAGATAATAATAATACTTAAATATATATATATATATATATATATATATATATATATATATATATATATATTATATTCGTAAATATAATGGACTTTTATTTCTGATTTTTAATTATCATTATTTTAGTTGGTTAAGTAAATAACTATATTGAAGTTAAGTAAATAACTATATATATCGATTATAACCTGAGATATTAATTGAGTATGTGACGAAAACTAAAAAAAATGTGAAATTTTTTCGTCGTAAGTCGAAACGGTCGCAACTCGAGATCTGACTGTTATTGTAATAAGTAATTGCAAATCTGAGTGTTCGAAATAATATTATATACGAGTTCGTATCGGTTTGACGACAAAAATCAATAAATCCGTAGTGGGCCCCCCTCGAAAGTTATTACAGTAGGGAGGGTATGCGTTTCCCCCTGTATATATTTAATTTTTTTTCACATCCAGACGCGTTTCACACACCATCCAAAATCGCGGTTCGAACCCCGACTCGGGAACAATGCCAAATTATTGGGGGGCGGAGGGAAAAGGGGGACGCTTTGCTTCACGCACTGACATCATTTATAATATATTTTATTGGATGTGTCAACGCGCCCCTTTGCCACCACTTGTAATAGTTGTGTGTGACGTATTATTATTTTTTTTCAGAGGCGATTTTTTTTAATGTTATAATTAATTCCACTATTGCACGTGGGAGGTAAAAGGTTAATTTGCACGGTTTACTAATTGACTCTTGGTATACTTTATCAATCAACTGCCTAATTTTAAATTTGGATAAAGTTTCAAATATAAACTCTTTCTTTTTAATTTATCATTCATATATTTGCACTTTTTATTTTAAAAATAGCTTTATTTTTTTATGAAATATTAATAATAAAATATAACAATATTTAAATATTAAATGAATATCATAAATAAAACTGATAACTCACACACTTATCAAATAAATCAACATTAAATTATATATCCGTAAAGACATATTTATTTATTAGCATATATAATGAAGTTTAATTTGAATATATGATAGTTAAATGTTTAGTATTGAGATTGATGCATTTTTTAAACGTTGAAAATTATTAGTTACACTGTTAAATAATGAATGAATGCTGCGGGTAAAATTTGGAACGCATAATATTATGAATAAAGAAAGTATTATATAAATATAAAAAAAAAATGAAAAATTAATTATTAATATTATTTAAAATTATGTAAAATTTAATATGAAAATGGTAATGAATTTTATTGAAATAATATATGACGATTTAAATTAAGACATGATAACGATAAATACCGAACACCCTGTAGTCACTACCCTTGTATATGGTTCATACACTTTGGTGCGGTAAAACTCTGGCCATAGAGGCTTCCCAAACGTGCCGCTTTGGTGTTGCGAACCATATTCACCCCAAATGTGCTCGGGTTTAACCGAATCTAGCCCCAGTAATTGATTATGATGCCGCTCGGCGGGCATTTATAAAATGGGTACCGATGTGTTGTGCCATCGTCTATTTGTACTTGTACCATTAGACCGTGATGAACAATCGACCCTTCGTTTTGATCTACGCTCGTTCTCGTACCCTTCGTATTTTGCGACGAGTCCACATCACGTTTCGCTCCTACGAAATCCACTATCGGTCCCCCGTGTCCCTTTTGGCGGCGACCCGGTTTCTCGGTTTTCTTATATATTTTGGGGTCGATCCGGTCTAGTTGCGGGTCCGGGTTCTGTCCGACGAACCGGGTTAACCGATGCGTGCTTTCGGTGCGCCCAAATCGAACCGTGTTATCCTGTCAAATTTTGATTTTATTTCGGTTAAATTGACGCTTCTCAATCTTTATCGAAATGCGTTTTTAATTTTAAGTATTATTAAATGTTATATATAATTAAGATGAACAATCGTTCTCCTTTCGAAAGAACAGCGCACCTTTTTATGTTCTTTGAAAAATGTTCTTCTTTTTCATATTTCATATTTTTTGAGATTTTTTTTTAAATTTGTCAAAAAGTGTTTTTTTTTTGGAGTCATCAACTTTTACTTCAGAAAAAGTTGAAAAAGTTTTTTTTTCAGGTGTCCTCTTTTTCAAAGCAATGTTAATCACCTCAAAAAACTATAAAATATGTTGAAAAATATACCATATATAGGAACTATGTTTTATATATTATTATCATATATTTAACATATACTATTAAATATATATTTTGAACTCAACAGGTGAAAAAAATATCCCTCGTCTTTAAAAAAATTCTTCGTGAAATGATTTTTATAAAAAATATAATACAGATTAATAAATTTGTGGTAACAAATAATTTATTAACAAATGTATGGTAAATCACTCACTATTTAATTTATTACTCAAATTGTGTTCTCTAAATGAGACGGTTGCAAAATTTTCAAAATTACTTTAATTAAAAAAAAATATGAGTGCATCATTAGTCACAATATGTCTGAAAAAGCATTAAAACTAATATAATGGGGGAAGGGGAGGGGAAATAAATTTTATTACGCTTTAAAAAATATGCGTCACTATTGAAATATGTGACCCACTTTCAATAAATTTCGGCATTTGAACAATAAATATAATACTTGTCGTTTATTTATCCGTTTAATCTCCGAATAAATTATGCACACGCATTGAACTATGACATGTACAATAAAAAATAGAGAATTGCGGAACATTGCATATAAATTTTTAAATAAAACGCTACCATATAAATTCATTCAATCATTAATATTATAATAATATAATGCATTTTAAAATTATATATATATTTGAACAGTTGCGAATATGGAAAAAAGATTATATTTTCAATATTTGAAATTGCTGATCAAAAAAACTATACTTTTAGCGCATCTAAAATAACTTTTTCAATTTTCTTAGTTTATTTTCAAACGTTTTATTTTAGTTTTACTAACATTTTTTTTTTGATTTGTCAAAGCGAATATGTTTTTTAACATAGTTTTATGTGGAAAAAATAGAAAACTCTGAAGGTTTTTAAGTAAAAAATATTTTTATATTTTTTTAATATATATTGTAAAATTGATTGCTCGAGAACGTTTCTAAAGTCAATGCATTTTATTTTAGATTTATTGCGACGATTTATATTTTAAAGGTTGTATTACCAATTTTATGTCTAGATTTCAGATATTAATCATATTGACACATCGTATAAATTTCATACAGTTCTAAATTGTATTCAGAAATAAATATTTATTTAAATTTATGATAACGCAGATTTGAAAATTTTATATAAGAAAAAAATCTTGCAAATCCTGTCCGCAATGTGTTAACACATCCTACTTTACAGTATCGATCAAAACTATGCGCGATCGATTTCACAACGGAGCCGCATCTATGTCATTACGGGGTTGGATTATTTACCCCAAAAACAAACTATCGATAGGGGTGAGTTCCGTTCAAATCTCACAGCATCATCAACCCCTAAATCCCATATCTCCTATTTTTTTTTTATACATTCGATCGAGTTCCCCAGAGTGCGCCTGCTGTTGCTATTGCTGATGCTTCTGCTATTGCTATTGCTACTGATGTTGCTGCACTAACGACCGTTCGCATGTGCTTCACGTTGATATATGCCCGAATGCCTGGCAACCGAAAAACACAAAATCCACCCCCCCCCTGCAGCCCTCCGACGTCAAATCGCATAAAAAATAAACCAGCACAACAGCTCGAACTGATTGCCTGCCATATCACAATCGTTGATCTTCCGTCGAACCAAAAAATAATAAAAAAATAAATAAAAAATAAAATAAAATTCGACAAAATAAAACTCGAAAAAAAAACAAGGAATAAAAGTCGCTTAAAAAAATAGAGGCGCATAAAAATCGACTTTGCAGCGCATAAAGCGCTCTATCGTCCTATGAGAATAGATAAGTTAACGCGATTTTTCAGCTGAATGAAATACTGCGCTTTTTCAAATACGTCGAACATGTTGCAGTTTACCGAACTGATATATAAGTAGAAAAAACACACACACACACATAAAATATGAATATTTTTTAATTCATACGTACATCGATACGATATAGGGCTGTCCAACCCTGATGTATAAAAGATTTTATAATTAAAAAAACTATACTCTATTAGATTTTTTCCACTTTATAAACTCTATCTTTTAATAAAGCATTTTTTTAATATTCTATATATTAATATATTTTATATAATATAAAAAAAATGAAAGTGAAGATAAAATTTGTACAGCATATATATTAGACTATATCTAATTCATATAAATAAACAGATTATATTATATTTATGGTAGATATTTACTATTCGTAACAGACGATATAACAATATTAATATAACCATTAAACTATCACACACCTCAATATTTTATTACATAAACACTAAATTTGATCCACAAGTTTTAATGACCAATATATTTAAGGATTAGTTATATTTTATCATATAATAGTCATATTTATTTAATAGCTAATTATGGCTTTTTCATTTCATTTTTATAAAACTCAAAACTGATAATGTAAAAAAATCGAAACAAAATTATATGAAAAAAATCTAAGAAATATTCTTCTATTATTCGATATATTCGACGAATATCGCAAATTTTAACACATTATTGACCGTGGGTGCTCGAAAGGGCTCGAATTAAGCGCGCGCCCTTCGCCCAATGTTGGAGGCTAACGAACCGTCGCAGATTTACCGACGTGTATGTTTTTGTGTGTGCATCAAACCCCAATATGCCCGGCTATCAAATACGACCCCATCCTATATAATCTCGCTTTCAAAAAATACACCCCTTCTACTGTTAAAATTACACTCGCAGATCTTACTATTTAGATTAAACTTACAATAGTTTCATCGTATAATATTTGTATGAAAATTGTTTTATTGATTTATTTCTTATTTATAATATAATAAGTTATGTAATATACAGTACATTTTAATAATATATATATATATATATATATATATATATATATATATATATATATATATATATATATATCAAAATCATTTTTATTAAAGTTTTCGAATATATTTTTGATGAATTCGTTTCTAAAAAATATTCTTATTAACAGAAATGAAAATCTAGGAAGAAAAATTTTCACATGAACGACACACATATGATAGCCAAATAAAGAAATGCACGTGCTGGCTAATGTCTGAATCGGGTGCAGGTTGTTCACCATCGGGATTTCATGAAAATGGGAGTATCTGGTGGGTGGAAAAGTGGGTTCAAAAGTTGCAAATGTGGGATTTTTCGAAAACGGGAATGGGTTAGAGGGGAATGTCCGGTTCCGCAGTTCACTGGTAGAAAAAATAATTAACGAAAACCGATTTTTGGGGATTTCGCCAAACTGCAGCCGATGCCGGCGATAGAGCAATATATTTAGTTCGGTTGAACCAAAAAAAAAAAAAAAAGGAAAAACCCCGTTACAGAGAGCTCGTCGATGGACACTATTTAGCCGACGTGGAAAAATTAAGCGATTTTCAGGCCGTTCGGGATTTTTACAGGCGGCCATGGTGGTGCCCATAAAAATACCAGGGTTGCCAAGTCAATATTTCATGTCTTAAAATCCTATTTTGGTTACTTAAAATAATTATATCAAATATATTATATTTTATTTATAACTAGTTACATAAATCGATATTTATTTTATTGCATAATTTAATTTATAATTGATTTGATATGCAATAAACTGTTAGTGTTATATAGTATATATCTATTATGTATTAAATATTTAATTTTTGGTTTAAATATTGTATAAGAAATTTCTTTGAACATATCAATTTAAAATATAAAATTTCAATATTTGGGATATTAGAATCGAATTAAGAAATGAAACAAGAAACTAATAAAAATTGATGATTTATTTTTCAATATCCTATAAAAATATGCATGAAAAATGCGCATTGAAGACTGAGAATAAATTATAATTTAATTTAATAGAAATCGATACATTGAAATTATATTCATCAGCCCTGACAAAAAAACACGTTAACCCCCATTAGCTCCCCACACCGCCGGGGTAGTATCCGGTTAACCGGATCCGGTTTCGAATTTTACACGAAAGCGTCAAACTTGTGCCTCTGTACGCGTCAATCATACAATACGTAATTATGTTCTGTGCAATTTTTCATTTTGACTCCGTGACCTCCTCCTTCTTCACGTTTGCCGACTCCTCCTACCCTTAAATATTTCAAGTTAGAAAACCACCGTTGGAAAGGAGTCATTTGAGCGTTCGTCGTCATTGTCGACGAAATGTGCGAATAAATTAACCGTGAAAACGTCTTCATTTCGTTGTTATGAATTCAAATCGCATGGTCACGGTTTGACATTTGTCGAAAGCCCGTTTTGCACGCTTCGTGCTCTGCAATAATAAAATCATTTTTCAAAAATTTCATCGGCAAAGGGACGCAATTTAAATAATATATATCAGATGGTGACACTACAAAGGGTACGTCACTATATATGCATTTTTTTTTTTATAATTTTTTGACCACTTCTTAGTTGATATGACCTTTGATCTTAAAAATTGAAAAAAATAATTAAAATGTATATAATTTATTTTAATAAAAATATTAAATGAGTCACATAATGCATAACACATTGATTAAAAAGTTTATATAAAAAAAAATAATCTTTGAAAACAATACAGAAACCGTGGCATTAAACTTTGAAAAGAAATTTGATATTATTTAAATGGTAGCATATATTTTATATGTAATATTGTAATACGTAATATTTTAAAGTATATTACAATATAATGAAAAAGGATAAAACGTTTGAAAAATTACGCCTTTTGATCTTTTTGACTCTGGATCTAATTAAAAAGAATCACGTGGATCAGAGGTAACGAACCTATGGAGAGTTATTTATTAATTTTACATACACATTAATAACTTTTTACATCATTAAATAATCTATAAAAATTCACATAATTTTAACAAAAAAAAAAAATTTTTTTTTTCAACAATTTATATAAGACACATATATAATACATACATTAATTTTCACGTATACATCATAATATATATACAACATAAAAAAAAACGAATACACAAATATAGAAATAAATGCGACAACACGGACGTTCGTCGTTTTTATTCGCTTATATTATATAACATATATATATATATATATATATATATATATATATATATATATATATATATACATATACGGCGACCTTTTTCGCGACAGAAAATGAATAAATAAATAAATAATAAATACCGTATAATACAAACAGACAGACAAACGGACGGGCATGCATCGGTTAACGGACACACTCCATAAACTTTACGGTTATATTTTCGCAACCCTTAAATATGCAAACATCCTAATAACATTTTATGGTAGCGTGTTAACACCGCGTTTAAATACCTACAATACATTATGCTCATATATCACACAATAAACGAGAATGTACCGCCGCCACCGGCGAAGGGTTTACCCCAAAAAAAGGGATAATGAAAAAACTATGATATGATTCTTCGCCCTCGAATGGCGTTTCTTGAATTTTATTAAATCGGCGTTTCTCAACGAGCGCTATTTTATTATTAATAATTACATATTCACGATGTGTTCTTATTACTCGTTTTGTAAGTATTCAAATTAATTAGAAAATTTAATAAAAATATTGAAATTTAAAGATTTTATATATATGGTTTGTAATTTTACTTTTTGAAGATATCAATTGAAAAGCTTATATCTATAATAATACGAAAAATAATATAAATTTCATTAATTATTTTATATTATAATTATTAAAATATTTTTTTACAGTAAGGTATAATATTTTAACAACATTCTAATATTCTATATATCAGTAATTATGATCAACATACAGTGATAAAATAACATATAAAAGTATTAAATATATCATTATAAGATTGTTTAAAAATTAAATTATAAAAATAACTCAATATCTATTATTTAAATTAAGTTGTATTTTATTTAATATATATATATATATATATATATATATATAAATTCTCTTCTATAGTACTTTATATATTATAGGTAATAAAAATAAAACTTATCAATCCATTATACTGAATAATAAAGGGGACTTTGTCTTTGAAAAAAGTACACAAAGACCAAACTCGAATTTATACGAAATTTTTAGTCGTTTTATGAGGATTATTCAAAATTTTGGACATATAAATCGCCCTCGTCGTTGGCAACATCCATCCGCAGTGCACCGGTGCATAACTGCAAGGCAAGAATTAGTATGGTGCTGCGACTACGAACATTAATCGTCGGTCAATGCCGCTCATTTAACACCGACCCATACTTTGACCTCGACCAGAATATGCATCCAGTGCCTGTGCGCAAAATTCGGAAGCCGTTTAAAAAAAAATTTTTTTTTTTTTGTTTCGTTTCGTTTCGACGTAGATAGAGGTCGTTTATTGAAAATCACGGATACCGAGAGGGGGTTTGATCCGCTTCGTTTTTGTATTGTTTTGCGAAATAAAAATGTTGAGGGACAAAGAAAAACCACCCTTCGTATAGCCGAAAACAACAAAACGCTCACAATTGATGCAACCCTCCCGCGTGCATCCCTCGTTGCAACCCTCTACATTTACTCGTTTTTCTGTCAGTCTCCCTTGTAATCAGGCACGCCATAAGATTTGCATAGTGTCTTGAGTGAATACAAACATAAAACTATCGCAAAATCGCAAACTCACCCCCAATATCCCCCTTTCTCAATGCATAATAAATACAGAATCATGTCTCTGAACAATATTCAAAAATTAACAATAAAACTATTATATTTAACTCTAATAAATAAATAAATATATATATATATATATATATATATATTTTTTTTTTAACATCATAATAATCTAAATCTTAATATATATATAATAAATAAATAGTTTACTAAAATTTTAAAACAAACCAAAATATAGAATATATAGAATTCCTAATATGAATCATTCATTCCTTTAGAATTTTACAACGTTCAAAATGAGCACATACAATTTTGTAATATGAACACAAATACGAAGACAAATTTTATATATATATATATATATATATATATATATATATATATATATATATATATATATATAATATTCGCTATGTGAACATATTATTGAAATATTGCAGCTCAACAGCGTGTGGGAAGTAATATAAGGGTGTCCGGAGGTGAGGGTTTGTGACCCTAACAGTTGCGTGTACCCATAATAGACGGGATTAACTTTAATCGGGGGACGATCACTCCCCCCCCTCTTTACTCAAACCCCTTTTGTATTCGTTCTGTTTTCAATACAGGGCCGCAGAACGCGTTCAAAGCGGAGGGCCGCATTTGTGGATGCCCGTGATTGATTTTGCATGCAATTGACGAACGGTTCATAATGCTTAATATAATATAGAGGTTATTAATCATATTAAAACTTTATTATTATATTGCTTTTTGTAATATCTATAATTTGTAATATCTATTTTGTAATATTATTAAATTTGTTCACTTATATTAAGTAAATTCAAATGTACATTTATTTAAAATATATGAGTAGATAGTATTGTGTTCGATTTTAAAACTTTAAAAAAATGGTACATGAATGGAAACTTGAATATTTCTGATGTCTAAAATAAGGGAGAGGGCCTCGGGAGCAGATTAAAAGTACAAAGCACATAACGTAAGCAAACACAGACGTGATGCTGGCCCTGAGAAGGAATTAAGCAGTTGTTTGGCAATATAAAGGCTTATCGTGGTATACCCTGACATTAGCGAGCTTAATCAGTCAGATTTACCGGTGCAACTTCATCCATAATCGACCTCAATATTTCACCGGTAGAAAAATCAAATCAAACGTTATTATTCTATACAAATTTATTACCTTTTTTTTTTAAAAATGATTTTTGTTTTGCAGCGTAAACTGCGAACATTGCATCGATGCACCGATTATAGGGGTCGGTTTACAAAAGAAACGTTTCCCACACCGTGGGTCTCGCAATACTATCATATAACCTCCATAATGGACAATGGACAATTTCACGATTTGTTCACATATAACGAATGAAAAAAATATTATTTAAATTCTATAAATTCATAAAGATCAAATTCTTTATTATACATTTGTTAATCAAATATAAGAGAAATAAATCATTAGATCAATTCATAATTTTAATACATAAATTATTTTTGACTATACTTAACCATTATATTGTGTTATATATAACGAAATCAAATAAAGCATGTAATAAATAACAGTAGTTAAAAAAAATCGATCAAAATATATCGCAAATTGTAAGCTCTGATGTGCGCAAATAACGACATCGTTTGAATGCCGTGAATGAAACATCGAAAAAAATTTACCTGCAGTGTCGATTTATCAGTGAATCTAGTAAACTGATATCCCATGAATGACGCAAATTTGCGCAAAATTGTGATGACAGTGTTGTATACTTTGAACTGCTGCATTTCCATTAAATTGCTCATCCAACATCAAAGAAAACAAAGTGTACGTTTTTTTTTACAGCACGTCAAAAATACGTACTCGTTTCACTATTTTATTATATATGTGTATATTTGAAAATGTTTTTAATTTTAATTCGAATACATAATTTTGAAATTAACTGATACAATCTGAAGTTCTAAACTCGATTGCGGGAGATGAAATTTTAAATAAAAGGCCAAAATTCATAGATTTAGTTGTTTAAGAAGAAGAATAATTGTGAATTTTCTTTTAAAAATGATTACATTAATATTTTTAATTATATAAAAAAAAAGTAATGAAAATATACGTATTCTTATTTTTCTACTTGAATGAAATATAAAATCAAACATACATACATAGAGAGCATAATAGATTTATCAATAAAAAAGAACGAATATAAAAAAAAAATAGGTATATATCAATGCGCCGGGTTTCGAATTACGACGGTGAATAAACAGCCGGATATCTTCATGCATACCTAAATCGAATTATTTACACAAACAATTTGTATAGAAATATAAAGTAGGAGGAAAAAAAAGGATATTTTTTTTTACATCTCATAACTATTGCGGCACAAATGCTTCCCATTCATGGGGATCAGAGTCCGATTAAGATCTTCAGATCGTCAACATAATAAGATGGGCTCCAGATTCAATGGATATCTATCTTCGTTCACTTCTTTTTTTTTAACACCAACCATTGTTCAATCACAATACTTAAGCCTTATCATACTTATATAAATGGTTCGATATTTTCTCTATGGTCTTTTTTAGTTTATGCACTTTTATTTTATTATATAATGCAAGAATCAGATACAAAGACATAAAATGCACTTATACTAAAAAAAATATATATTAATGTCAATTATACATTATAATCACTATTTTACGTAAAATATACAATTTTCATGCTGAATAATAACTATTATTATATTATTATAGTTGTAGATGATGGACTACAAATTCAGACATACTAAACTTGAATATGGTGCAAATTGACTGACCGGAAGTACGACGATGCTCGTTGAAATCCGACGATGGCTTGCAGAAGACGATATAAGCCTTTCCAAGTAGCTATATCTACTGGCATGCATACAATAGATAAATTCAATGTATTCACTGTCTACTAATAAATAACAAATACAAAAATAGCAAACGGAGATATGGATAATAATTCATGTTAATGAAATTAAAAACATAGCTGAATAAATAATTATATCTAAGATAGATAGAATGTATAATAAGTATTTGTAAAAAAAAAATAATAATACACTAATCATCGGCGCGAAATTAACACATCACCCGACACTCGAAATTGCTGTAATAAAATTTTATGCGTTTCTTTCTGTGTTAGAAAACGCCGTCATATAATAGTAAAGATTTGAAATTTGGACTCGTGCCTATGTTATTCCACCCTATAAATAAGAAAAAAGCAAATTATTGTCTGGCGGTAAAAGCACAAAAGATGTATAGACCTCGGAAGAAAAAAGCGAACATGTAGTGAATAACTTTCTATAATTCAATTATGAACGTAAATATTTAAAAAAAAATAGATAGATTGAATATCCCTATTTATAGACCAATTGACTGTATTTATAAAACGAATGAACGAAAAAGAATTTCACTCATCTGAAACAATTAATGGGCGTTTTCTATGTGTATATATGGTAGTTTTTCAAATCCCTCGAGCTATAAACAATATACACTTGTATCCGTTGTGTTCCCATCGTTTCTTGCGTAAAATGTAGTTTTCGGGCGTGTCACACATAGAGTTATATTGACTGATAATTGCCGGGGTCTTTCGGTTTTCGGGGTCTTTTCTTTTGTGTGTAGTGATTTAATGACGCTACCGGCAACATCGACTACGGCTAATTATCGCCACTTTTCTTCACAAATTGCGCCAGATTTGGACGGGCCGCGGGGCTTTCGGGCCGAAAATAAAAATTCGAACATGCATAGAAAACTATGCATATTTGTGTTTTAAAAGCTTTTAATGCGCGTTAAACGGACGCATTAGTTATACACGTTGACGCCGAATAGTTTTTACGTGCTGGAACTTCGGTTTTGGAAACGATCATAATACCGCCTATAGAAAAGATAACCGATTCTCAAACTGTAAAAAAAAGTTTATAAAAAAATAATTTAATAAATTTGCTTATAGATACATTAGCAATAAATTCGTTCAAAACGACTTTGCAATTTTTGAATTATGTCATTGTTAAAATATATGTAAAATTTATAACAAAAACTCTTTCGTAAAATTTAATAAATATGTCTAAATATAAGAAATATTAAATTATAAATATATATATTTTAAGTGAAAGTATTATTTATTTTAACCAAATATCTAAGGTTTAAATACATGCTTGAACTAATTTATACGTTTATAGTTTACTTGTCTATCATATTGATATATTAGAATTAATTTGATCTTTTAAAATACTATTTAAGTAATACTCTTTATTTGAAAATTATATCATATTTAATTATATAATTAGCATGACCTTGTAGAACAGTAAGTCAACGACTGAAAATACTAAACTTCTATTTTTACTCAGATCTACAAAATACTATGATTTACTTTTAAAATCCATAATAAAATAAATTGAAATATATCAATTAATATTTATATATACATTATACAATAGATAATTATATTTAAATAGTTTTTTAATTGAAGAATTAATATTAAAATATAAATGAAAAACATAAAAAATACTTTTTTTTTTAAATCAATGTTATATATTTACATCAGCAGTACATTAAATAAAAAAACAATCATATGCTCATTAGCAGCGATAAAAATTGACATAAATGCGATGATAATGATAATGGCAACGACGATAATAACAATAATAATAAAAAATAAAACCCCCTTCCAAAAAAAATATAATAAAATAAAATACAATCACCTTTTTTTTTAAACGCGAAATACAGAGTAAAAAAAATAACGATTCTCGATTTAATTGCGACCGAAAAAAGTGTATGGAGAGAGAGAGAGAGAGAGAGAGAGAGTAAAAAAAACTTTGGGAAAAAAGGGCGTTTACAATCGATTTAATAAACTGATTATCAGTCGAAAAGTTGCCAGCTTCGCATAAATTAAAGCGAATACATTAAAGTTTATTTGTGTTAAATGAGTGGCAACACATTTACCTTTTTTTCTATATATATATATGTATTTTTTTTCACTCGTATATATACTACTTCTTTCATTTCCCCGAGACCCGACCAGAAATAAACATAATTTTGTAGAAACACATAAAATTTTATGGCACCGAATGGGTGGGAGGGAAACTCTTTGTTTTTGCCGGTAGCTAATTTTACATTGACGAACAGGACTCTGAATATACGTTTATTTATTTATATATTCAAGATAAATGCCGTCGTAATAGTGAATATTTTCAATATTAACCGTGAAATCTTAATAGTACAGTTCTTTAATGGAAAAGTCATAATTTACGAGCGATCAATATATATTTTTATTTATTTAGTATAATATGTGTTATTAGCATTTCCTCATATATATTGTATATATACTTATTTTATAATTCTTTTAATCTTACAGTAATACAATTATAATTATATTAAATTCTTCAATATAAAATAATACTTAAAGATAAGATTTAGAATTTAAACGACATATCTTCTGATCGAATATTTTTACTAAGAATGATATTTGATAATGAATTATGATACGGTACGAAATTTTAGAAAAATAGTTATCAAATAAAATTAAATAAAAAAAAAGATGTATATATTGAAATTATCAATAGTCGAAAAATTAGGCACACGATTTTCGTTCATCTTTATAAGAAAATAATTACAAAAATATATTTTATTATATTACTACAACTTTCAATATATTTTCAAAGACTTAGTTTGAACACTGAAAAAATCTCTATATGTGTAAGTCCAGGATTATTAAATTGTTAATATTTCATTGATATGATATATATATATATATATATATATATATATATATATATCTTATTGGCAATTCTCAAATTATATCGACAGCCAGTATTTTTTGAATTAATCTCCCAGGATGCTGCCTTCCGGTCCCGGAGCACATGTGCATTGTACAATTTATAATGCATACAATAAAGCAAACTTACTTAGATACCTTCCATATATATATATATATATTTCGTTTCATAACATATTATATAATAAATATTTTTTATAAATAAATTGTGCACAGAAGAAAAAATGAAATAAATCGTCGGTAAAAGTACCGGGTGCTCCCGAAGACGAAAAAAAAGCTCGCTATTTTAGATCATTTATTAGATTTCCACAAATATTTTTTTTTTATTACGGCTCAACCTAGTTTTTTATTCGCGTTCGACTTTTGTTTATCTTTTTTTATTCTGTCGCTTAAAACTGTCAAAATTTTATCGCTCGCTTTATTGTCACATTATAGGATGAAAAACGAATAAATTTATTCATTAAACAAGCAATAAAAATTTTTATCACTCTGATTACTATTTATTTTTAATAATAATTAGTCAACAATTCAGTATTTTTTTCAAAGTAAATATATTAAAGCACAATCAATTAATTCTAGATATTAAATTAGGTGAAATTTTTATAATAGTAAATTTAATTGTAGTTAATATTATTCCTATTATAACATAATTAAACTTGTACCATTATATATTTCATTTATTTAAATAAAATTTATGGTTTGCTATAAATAAATATAAAATATATATATAGTCATTCTTATATATATATATATATATATATATATATATATATATATATATATATATATATATATATATATATATATATATATATATATTATATATATAAAAGATGAAAAAGATAAGAATATTTTTCTATGATCAGTGATTTTCTAGACATACTGTCAACATTGTGAGGGAAGATACTTGAGTCGCAGTATTTCGCATCAAAAGTGATCCATTGTCCCGATTACAAATAGCTCAAATGTTTGCGATCTGCCAATTGTTGGCCATTTAGCCATTGAATTATTGTATTAGTGTCGGTTTTCCGCTTCTGAATCTTATTTTCAAATTACAAAACACGACCATTGTTGAATAACACCGACCATATCCCGTGGATTATCAGAATTGAACTCAAATTTTATAAGGAAACATTCTTGAAAAAAATAATTTTTGAAATAATATATAATACAAATGGAACGATAACAGACTGTTTCCTATTTTAAGATTTAGACATTTGTCATTGACTAAATTAATCGATTTTTAAATCTTGATTTATGATTCATATCAATCCTCAGCACATGGCGTTTATCTTAAGTAATGATTGTGTCTCCGTCAACAGACATACGTTTTCTGCACATATAAAAAACGAAAAATAGAATGGACAAATGTTTATCTCTGACTGTAACATTAAGAAGTTGAATTCTGGAAGATGTTATCTATTAATGATTTTATTTTTTTATATATATATTTCAAGGTATATCAAGTATTCTGTGAAAGTTCGATATTAATACAAATATTTACTTATTTAGAATGAGATCTGCAAATTGTAATATTATATAAATATTTGTAAAATAAATATATTTATTTTGATTTATATATATATATATATATATATATATATATATATATATATATATATATATATATATATTGTCAATATATACAAATTGTAGTGTATATAGGTTGATTTGTTTCCCGGTGCGCATTTCGGTTTTCGCACTAGCAAAGATGGGAAGACATAGATATGAAATCGATACGTTTAATGGACACTTTTGTAAAGAATATGGTCAAAATTGTGGCCAAGAGTTCCGTGTCTCCATTAATAATGTTAATTGTCTACGGACAATGTGAACATGGGTGCCGAAAAAAAAGTGTTCGAATTTCAAAAGAAATTCTATACTTTAACAACAACGAAAAAAAAACGCATATGTTTCATAGTGAACCCGTATCGATTCGAAGAATATTTTTATGAATATAAATATATATATATATATATATATATATATATATATATATATATATATATATATATCTATATCTACTAAATAAAAATTCATTTATCTACTTTTAATTTTAAAGTGTATTAAAATCGTAAATTTTAATTCAAAATTAATATTATAGAAACGATTGAGAATCGTTGTGATATATTTCGTCGATTCGAAATCGAAATTTGTTAAATGCGACATACTTTACCACATAAATAAAAATGTTTTCAATACTATAACAAAAAGTAGGCAGTTTTTGACAGAGCATAGGATCTTTTCATGCAGATCTTAAAGATTTGCCCTTTGTCATTTTAAAGCTAATTTATTGCCGATCTATTTCTGTAATATTCTAGTTTTTAGTTATCTCTAAAAAAAATTGAAAAATTATATAACAAAAACGTATGTTTTTGTTATATAATTTTTCAATTTTTCGTTATATTGAAATATTATAAAATTACGTTTTGATCTATAAAAGATAGGTCATATAGAAAAAGGGTATCTAAATATAATTTTACACTGTAAATTGAAAGTTGATAGTGTTGTAACTAAAACGTCTATTTACCGTTTGATATACCATTATTACAGACCTTTGATAAATTTTGAAATAACAAATTTAAAACTACAGGAAGTGCACGATGAAAATATGCGAAAAAACGCTATAGTTATACATATATATTTAAAAAAAAAAACAGTTAAGTGGGTCACTTTGTGTAGCAATTCGCTCAAAAGGATCGAAAAACGGTACGCGAAAAAAAAAATAGCACATGTATGTATGCAGTTACCACTTTTACCGTTGGCATTTTTGTTTTCTTTCTTTCACTTTACTTACAAAATCACTCTTTATTTCTTTTGTGCCGCAACGTGAAATAAAAATATTTCAACCCCATGCTTTCTCTCTCCGCTCTCGTTTTTATTGTGTCTCGGATTGGGTTCGCTTGTTCTGGCGCGTTTTTATCTATTATAATTTATGGTTCATTTTTGTCGGTTAAATAATAATGGCGACGCAGTAAAATTAACCGTGAATCGAAAAAGACAAACGTGTTAACGGAAAAGTAAACTTCACATTCACTGTTACTTTTAAAAGGCGGTGTATAGAATTTTATTATTTTTTTTTTGTTCTTCGTGTACTTTTGATTTATTTATATAACTGTGTCGTATTGAAAAGAATGTTGTTTTTATGTATGAATTTTTAGATTTTTACTCAAAAGATAAAACCAATTTTTTTGTTTGTGTGTGTAATGAAAGTATAATTTAATAATTTTCAATGATTTTTTAGATTATTAAATATACTTTTAGATTATATTTATTTATATATAGTCGGAAGACAATACGAGAAAACGCAATAAATTAATGCGTTCAAATTGATTTTCAGCGTGTTAAAGGTAAGCACGGCATAAACTTTCTATTGTTCCCCGTTTCCCTACCCCTCAACAAGAAAGGGTGAAACTGTGGCACTTCTTGGGGGTAAAAAAAAAGGCAGTTTTTCGCGCTAAACTGCCTCAAAGTGGAAAAGGAGAGAGAATAGTGTGAGGGGATAGAAACGGAATAACGTCCTTCCACTTTTTAGCGAATTTTCCGGCAATAAAGCAAATAAAGTATCGTTTGGCCTAAACAAATCTGGCAAACCCCATTGTATGTGTGCGTGTGAGTCAGATGTTGTAAACTGGCGGTCTGTGAAATTAATTTAATCACTTGATTGATTCATTTTAATAAATTTTATTAAAAATGTATTTTTAACATATTTTTAAGCTGTTCATATACAGTCATATTCATATATAACATATTTATGTGAATATTTAACTTTCATGTAATATTTTTATTTATATAAAATCCGGTTTTGTAAGGATATACATAACTGTGATCATTGATTTTGAACGACATTATTGAACTCATACGTCATGTGATATTTCTTTTTATTTCAGAAATAGTTAACAGCAATTATCACTGCCACGCTTTTGCAAATAAGAACTGATATAATTATAAGTGTATATATTTGACATTTGTCAATATATTTTGGTGTGCGACTTGTTATTGGTTAGATTTAATATAGAGTTTAGAAAATTTTATTTTTATATAATATCTGAATTCTAATTTATATATTTTTCACTTTTTTATTAATTTTAATTATTATTTGATAAAAAAAATATATTTTTTTTATTTATTAATGGACAAATATCAAATATATATAAATAATATCGGTTTTAGATATATATTTATATATATATATATATATATATATATATATATATATATATATATATATATATATATATATATTGAAAAATATGTTAAAAAAATAATTGAATAAAATTTTATATATAGTCCTATTAAGCAATAATTTCTTGCAGATATCTCTGATATATTTCATTAACGATATATTAGAAAAAATAAAGCGATACTAGCGAACGATTAAGATGAGAACGTCTGCCTTAGGTGTTCACCTCCCGTTTCCAATTCGGCTCCAGATCCTCTTTATTGGCCGATATGGATCTGGGGCCGGTTCGGGCCGGTTTTCGGTCCGGACCGTTAACGTGGTACACCGCCGAACCGAACCGAAAAGACCCAAGTGTCGGTTCACCCGCCGTCTCCGGCTTATCTGAGCGCGCCTTATTGAACCGTAAAATTCCGATTTTATTTTACGACCTGCCCGCCCACACCCGCCCACCGCCCACTCATACTTTACCCTCGCCGACACGCCATTCTTACGTACATGTTATCGTTAAAGGGTAAAAACTAATATTTAACTAAACTGAAAATCGATTTTTCCATTTATTTAATTACGCTATATATAAGCGTATTCTAAAAATATTACACATTTACATAGATAAAAGTCTGTTGTATTATTCTTTATTTCTGATTTATATACATTTCAACCTATATTTAAAATACTTATTTTTAAATAAATCTAAGAATAATGAAAACACTTAATTTTAACACATATAATATTATTTCTTTATTTATTAGATTGTATGTGTATTCTTAAGTGAGTTTTTAGTTTTCATTTTTATAAAAAAGTTATATTACTGTATATATATATTTTCGAAACGAATTGGTATTTTATACGAAAAATTGACACATAAATTTATTTAAAAAATAAAAAAAATATATAGGTCAACAATATTTAATATTATGTCATGGAATCTACGTCCAATTATAAATATTTATTTTTATTATATTATATAATTTGACACACCACAATATTTTTCATTACAATTTCAGTAACAAAAGCGAAAAAATGTAACGTGTAGAGATTTGATATTTTAATATATATATAAAAAATAATTAATATTATTTTTAAAATATTTAAATATCGTAGAAAATATCATAATATTAAGTTAATAAAATTTATACGTATATTTATAATATATTATAATTTTAAAAAATATATCATCGTATTTTTGTTTCAATTATATAAAAAATATATATTCGTTGTTAAAGTGAAATCCGACCCTGGCGAAATAACAGCAATGGTGTCTCATATAAAGACGCCATACGACGGCCATATAAGTTGGCCATAAAGCGTCGATATGGCGCACACAGTAACTTATGCTTAGTTAAGAGTTAGTTCAGATCGAAAGTAACGACACCCGCCCCCACCCCGAAACCAGCGGTCGTCAACCGTGGGGATCAACGGGACGAATCGAAGCCGTTAAATAAAAATAAAATAAAACGACAATCCGCACGCGAGTGCCGCGGATTAAATACGAATTTAATTTTATATATAAATTTTTTTCAATCTGTTTATAACTATTCTCTAGTGAAATGATGTTTTCAAAATACGGATATAACTCTATACGATTTCGGTTTTCGACTTATATATTCAATATTTGTATAACGGTAAATGCATGCGCGAGTTGTTCGTATATATATATATATATATATATATATATATATATATATATATATATTTATATATATATATATAAATATATATATATATATATATATATATATATATATATTTGGTATATTTTCTTTGACATTTTGTAACTCGTTCTAAAAAGAAAAATAAAGCACAAAGGCAAACATTCGAGAGTGTGTTCTTAATTGATTGCGACATGTCGGCGGTTACCAACAATAAAAATGTTAAAATCGTGTTAATTTTTCGTGTACCCGAGAACCGCTGAAAAAATATTCCAAAAAAATGTACAAGCAATCGTCTACTACCGGGTGTTTACAAATCGACGGATACTAGTGAATATAATACAATATTTTTCGAAATAAATTCAATATTAATGTACTTGAAGATATTTAAAATTTTGATCTATTAAATAAATGATATAATTAAAAAAGATATTTATATATAAAGAAGTATGGAGATAATTGAAACAAATAATATTTTAAATATTATAAATATCTACGAAAATTTTATCGACAATGTTGATGTTTAAGATGTTCAAAAAATTGAGATACAAAATAGGATTTTTTTTTCCATTTCATAAAATCTATCAAAATTGACACTGATTATGAATTTGATTATGTTTACTAATACTTTATAATTAGATGTTTATTAAGACTGTCAAATATCAAATTAATTTAATTAAAAAAATAATACACTAATATTAAAATAATTACATCATATAAATGTATTGTATATGGTGTAATTATTTTAAAATATTTTAATATGTTATAAAATAGGAAATAATATTTATAAATTGATTATAAGATTAAATTTTTATATTTTTTCAAAAAAATACCAGTTATTATATATATATATATATATATATATATATATATATATATATATATATATATATATATATATATATATATATATACAATATTGATTTTTTTATATCAAACTTCGTCAAATTTAATATCATTATCATATAGATCGGGGTTTATCAAAAATATTTTGACTGACCTCACGTTTCATATTACGAAATTCTGAGAAGATCTTGCACGTGTTAACTGATAATAATATATATAATTGTATTTGTTACATTTCAAAATATAATAGATTTATAACCATACGATTATTAAATCTAAAACGTGTTAAATAAAATATATATTTTTGGAACGCTATGTAACACATAAAAATAAATTGCGAACTTCTTCGAATCGTCACATAATATAATATATAAATATATATATATATATATATATATATATATATATATATATATATCTATATATATATATATATATATATATATATATATATATATATATATATATATATATATATATCTATATATATATATATATATATATATATATATATATATATATATATATATATATATAATACATAAATACAATTGGTAATGATTGCTTTTCGGCGCGGTTTTTTTTTGTTCTCATTCACAAACCCGCAAAGCTTTCAATTCGAAGCGACATTTTTAATGCCGATGTCTTCAAACTTTGACTTCTGTATTTCGCCAACATGAAAGGGCGTAAAATCACCAACAATACGACATGTTTTAGGGGTGTGAAAAGCTTCAACAAAAAAAAAAAAAAAATAGGCACATACGATTTCATATATCAATTGTGGGCGGGTGAGAGTTAAACAAAAAAAGCTTGGAATGAAAGCGTTTCTTTCATGTCACTTTTAGAATGTTGCGCAACTTATCTTATATGTATATATTGTATGTGTAATTTATTGTTATTGTGGGAAAAGTATTTTTTTATTATTATATTATTCATGAATCGATTTTCAGTAATAATAAATAATTACTAATGTTCATTAATTATGTATAATGTGATGAATATCACTGAAAATTATATTAACGATTTATATTAAGCTTAATGATGAAATATATATGGTAATTATAAAAATACAGAAAATTAATCAAAAAGTGAATTATCTCACTATCAATTTATTTTAAAAAACATCATCACTATATAAATATTTAAAAAATATTTATGAAATATTATTTATATTTATATATGTACTAAAATATATGCACACATGGTATCTCTATTCATCTACCATATTTTTATTGATGTTTATGTACAATAGACATTCAAACCATATTTCACACCGTATACGATCTAGAAAAAAGGATTCTCATTCATTATTAGACATTTATAGTGTGTTAGAAAAAAAATGTGCCACCGTACGAAAACTTGATTTATAGCATTTTTGCACGTAACGCATCCCTTATATATAATAAAAATACATATATCAAAAAATCTGTTGAGAAAAATAAGAAATATATGATCAGGAATAATTTACAAATCAAATTTAAGAATATATATATATATATATATATATATATATATATATATATATATATATATATATATATATATGTATATATGCCATAAAATTATATCATTATGTTTATATTATCATATTGTCTTATTTAATTTATTATTTATATAAAAAATAATAATTTCAACTTTATGCTGAATAAGAATTTCGATTCGCATTGTGGTTCCCTTGATTTATGTCGTAGCATTGTTATATTACAAAAAAAAAAATCGCTATAAATATGATGTCTTTGTGCAGCCGAATAAAGCGAAACATCCATAAAGGCTCGTCTCCACAAAGGGTAGTACACCCATTTATTTATTTACATTAAGATGTCCTAGCCTTTGGTCGAGTCGCGTTCTAGCCGAAGAAAAAAAATCGCATAAAAGACTCACACTCCAAAGTAAATATTTGGAGAGACATTCAAAATATTGGCCGGGTTCGATGCCCAACACGCCCACGACCTCAGACAATCGAAATCATTCAGAGAAATCCATTAATATCTGCAACCGAGCATCATCATGATATATATATTTGCAGTTATTTCATTGTGACTGAAATTTAAAAAAAAAATATTTTTCTCTATAAAATCATTGTTGACTTTCAACCTATGCATTCGTGAGGTTGATTTCTATTTCTATTGAACTTGCACAATTCTTCATATTAAAATTGCGTAAAATATTTTTTTTTTATAGTAGCCAAAATCATAATGATGAATGAAATAAAAAAAAAAGATGATAAAAATCCGGGATCACAGGGCCGAAATAAATTTATTCGGTTTGTGATGCGCAGTTTAAATTCGTTACTCCGATTTTTCAGCCGTTCATGATATTTATACGTCTCGAATGAATGCAAATATTTCAGAACACGTACGAAAACTATACAAAATCACGGACACGACCAGAATTTCGCATTTTGAATATCGCATACGATGCGATTTTTCTGTTTATTTATCTATTTTTTTTTTAAATACGTGTATTTTTTTTTTCATATACGTATATGTTTTCATTTCAGCTTCGGGTTCGTACCTGAAAAATGCAGCTCGCCGTAGATTGTGCAAATATTTTCTCATACAGCGGCTCTCGTCGATTTTTGTTTTATCGAAAATGAAAATAAAAAGTATATTTTTTATTTAACGATTGTTTTGATTCTATATATATATATATATATATTTCAGTGGAAACAAATATTTCATATAACATATACGAATACAGACTTATCTATAAACAGATATAGAATTTTTAAATATTTTATAAAATATAAATTTTTAAGAATGTCAACATTTTCTTTTATTATATATATATATATATATATATATATATATATATATATATATATATATATATATATATATATATTTGATATAATTAATTGATTTAATATAATTATATTCTGACATAAAAAAATAACAGAAACTTAAAATTTTCATTAAAATAATTTTAATAAATAAAATGCCTCATTTTCAAATTAATTAGAACCACATTATATTTATTCTGGCAGAAAAAAATCGAAGTAAAATAATAAAAATCGATAGAAACATTTACCAAAAAAAAAACGATCTGATGTCGGTTTACGTGGAAACCGGATAAAAATTTGTCGGATAAGCGAGACAGTTACAAAGCGGACTAGGATCGCGGTTCAAATCCGGATTTCACCTGAATAACCTCCTTGCCGTTGACAAATTGCTGATTCCGGTCCTGTAAACTGCCTCGATACATTCACTAAAGCCCTTCGAAGTAAGACCATAGTCGCTAGTTGTCAATCACCAAACTATTTGAGAACTCTTTTTTGTTATCTCATGATTGAAAATTAGAAATATCTAAATATATATAGAATAATTTATATTTTGGTATTAAATATAAATATCAATTTACTTCTTTTTTGTTATATATCGTTTAATACATTAATTTGACTTAATATTTATTTTTTGTATTATAATTATTTTAATTACAAATTCATTTTAAACACTCATATATTTATTATTGAATTAAAATCGAAACCTGTTAAATTACTTTTTGAAGCAAAAATCGCTTTATTGTATAAAATTAACGAAAAAAAAAAATAACAACGAATATCGATACAATAAACAATATTTATAATGCGGAACGAATGTCGTGGCATAATTTAATTTAATTAAAAATATTGTTTATTACAATAATATTAGTAAATAAATGGAAACGGTTTATTTCATAAATATGCGCTCGCATTCGTTTAAATATTTTCCATTTATATATAGCGATATATGTTTCGTATAATATTGGGGATGAGTTTATGCAATTTTCGATCCGACGACTATTTATTTATAATATTTGATTTATTATTAATATAATATATGCGAGACAAATCGCATCTGTTTTCACGCGTCGTTTCGCCGATAACTGACTATTTGTATGGTATAATCCAAAATGGATACCAATAATTTACGTTTTATATCGTACATACCCAGAAAACATATCCATTATGATACCTATTTGTTGTACGATGGAAACAATTTTGTTCGTTTATTGCCTACTTGTAGATAACGGGTTTACGGATTCACTCCAATAATATCATATATGTAATTGTAATAATTATTAATATTTAAGTGTTACTATTAAATAATGATAAATTATATCAATATATAGTAATATTTTTTTTTTATTAAATGCTCATATCGATTTTTTAAAATCATTTATCTATTATTAATAGTTAAAAATATTGTTTTTGTGTATGTGTGAATATTTAAAATTAAAAAAAAAAATAAACAGCTACAGTACATACAGTATGGGAATTGAAGTGTTGTACAGTGTATAAGGGTGTGAGAAGAGTTAATAAAAATTTAGAATAGTGTATGATTACTAAAACAATATATAAAAAATAATATAAATATATCGTTCCTATTTCGCGGATACTTCTGAAATGATCTGAGTTTAGTGAGGGACTACTGTAATATTATATAAAAATATTTTTCTTAAAATTTATCTATACGCCTTTATCCTTCAGATATATATATATATATATATATATATATATATATATATATATATATATATATATATATATGCATACATCTTAAAATGAACGTCTCTTTTTCAAATCTGAATCGAAATAAACTTGTTTTACAAAAATACTTCACGCGCAGAAAGCCGCATGCGGCGAGCCGCAGATCGGCCATTTGCATGTTTGAAAAGGTTTCACGCGCATGGAAATCGATCTATTGAAACGATACATTATGAGTTTTCAAAGAACAAATATATATATATATATATATATATATATATATATATATATATATATATATATATATATATATATATATGAATGTGTGTGTGTGTATAAAAGAATAAAAAATAAAACTAGTCACCCCGGTCAAAGTCGTTGGCATCGTATTTCACGTCTCGCGGTTCAAACGTCATTCACTTTCATTGGGATCGCTTTGTGGCCAAATCTATACAATATATGTATTCGTACTTGAATATTGTGCACAAATGTGTTTCGGCTTTATATATGTAGTATAAAAATGCAGTGGCGACGCGTAATTATTTCGATATAAGTATATTTCAAATATTTATTTATTGTTTTTTTACGAAAAGTTATATTTTTTTTTCAAAATCGTTATACAGTTTTTTTGACACTTTTAAGTACATATAGTAGAAACCACTTAATCGAATCACATATTGTTTCAATTAACTGGCTGATCCATTTAACAGATATTAAAAAAATATTTTCTTTGGTCCTAATAACCGTCTCAATCTAATTAATCAATGATTTAATTGAGCGATTTTACTTATATTTTTATTTTTGTACTGATATATAAACATTTACAATATTATTATTCAATCTCATGTTAAATAATTTTCATTATTTTACAATAATAATATTGAAGTGAAAAATTAATAATTACATTTTGTTATATTAAAAAATATAACGATCTGAAAAAAGTTAAATAATAATATTGTTTTTATTAAAATATAATAGAAAATAAAAATACCCTTTAATAAATTGAAATTATAAAAATTCGTCTTATTTTATTTTAAAAAATACCACAAAATCTTTTAGGGATTTTGAAATTATTTTGTTTCATAAAAGAATTATAATAATATATTAATTATATGACGATCCGCCACTGTAAAAAAAATAATAAAATACGACAAAATAAAAAAGGCGTGACGTATAATTGTCGACCGGTCGCGAGCTTAGTAAGGCTTATAAGCCTTTCGAATTAAATAAATAATAAAAAAAATCGGTCATTGTTGCGCAGAGAAAGGGGAACGAGACATAAAAAATACGCTTTGTAGCGATCCATTGAAAACGTAAAAATCTCAAATCTCAAACCCTCCTTTTCTTCCATCTTCGATGTTAAATAATAATAATTCCATTGAAAAATTAAATTTTCGCCGGGAATCGTGTTTTGATTGTTAAGCACACTCCTATTTTTCTGGTAGTCGTCTTTTGCGATGTCAGTTTTGCGTCTTTTCTTAACCGGCACCAACAATGAATCTTTCGGATTATGAAGTTGATATGAACTGCGATGCGCATTTATAACTTTTTTTTTCTAACTGTAAAAAAATTGTTTTTTTTTAATATTATTTATTTATAATCCTACTTTCCAGTTTATTTATATGCAATGGTTGGATTTTATTTTTATATCTTTTTTACATTTTAAAAAGTTGTATATTATTGAATTGGAATAAATCTTTATAAAATTTGCGTTTTATTTATAAATAAAAATTTATCGATATGGAGAAATATTTTTTAAAACGATTTTAATTAATAAACGTTTAATTTTATATCAAATATGAATTATTTTTATAGTCTATTATGAATTATTGATAAATATATTTTAACAATTTTGTTTAATAAATTTCAATGTATTTTAAATAAATTTTATAAATATTGTAATTAAATTAAAAAAAAAATTAATAAAAATAATATAAACTATATAGTTACTTAGGGACATCTAATATGTAGTAGCAAACTATTACTAAAATATTATTTTTATAATTTTAAAATTATTTTGCTCAATAGTCATCTTTTGGAGAATAGAAAAACTGCTATTTTATTTAAATTTAAATAAATTATTAAAAATGTTGATTATTCTCTTAAGATGTCTCTGTTTAGTTAAATTTAAATTATTTTATATAATTAATATTTACTTTTTATAGATATATATTTATTTATAAATTTTAAAATAAACACAATTTTAATTTAAATTTAAGCAAGATTTATTTATTAAAAATTAAATTTAGAAAATTTATAAAAAAAGTAATTTAAAAGAATAATATTTTTATTCATTTCTCGATTATGTATCACGTACAATATATAAAAATAATATCAAAAATAAAATTTTAATTTATAATTATATATTGAAATAGTAAAAATTTCGTAATAAATAAATTAGTAAATTTGAATATAATTCTTTTCATATAGAAGAAATAACAGTAAATGAAAATTTATCACTTAATATGAATATAATTATTGATTAAATATATTTTTCTTAAATTACTATATTTAAAAATGACTGAAAAATTATTTTTAAATAATCATCGCTAAAATACTATTTTAAATAAAAATATGTACACTATAAAACGGAAAAGCAAACGATGAAAACAAAACAAAAAATTTCACATTATATATGTATATACATATAATACACAATAAACAATACATATAGTCCCTGTATTCCCATGTCGTAAATGAACAGGAAGCACGTGCTTTCAGGGTTTATTAAAATCATAACGAAACGGTTCTCTAATACCCTCAAAGCGAATGTACCCTATGGAGACTTAATTGTACAGTCACTCAAGTTGTCGAACGAAGAATCTAATACACTCGCATATATTCAATTTAGCTAGCGGAAAATTAACTCGGATCCACAAATTGAAACGAGAATTTTCCATAATGAAAATCCTACGTCGAAGAACTCGGCTTTCCCGGTAAATTTAATCAATAACGCCTCCGAGGGAACGAACCGTGAATATTATCGTATAACGTTAAATTCTAAGTATTTTTTTTTTAATTAAAATATTAGATATTTATTAAATTTTAATTTTTAACTACGCTTTCAGTTGAACTGCGCAGAGATCTAGTTTTAAAACCCGCAACGTACCAATCTTTGTTTTTTTTAAGCGTTCTTATATAGAACGCGAACGAATTCAACCCTTTTACATACTATACAGCATGTTTTATAATATATTTTATCTAAATAATTTCAGTCGATTTTTTTAAACATTTTTTTGATTTAACAGCAGTTTTATATAATTTGATTTTATATGTAAAATTTAAAAAAATATATTTTTTTAACTATATTATATATTATAATTACTGATTTTTAGTTAAGTACGACTAATGTGAAAAAAAATCTAATTTATTTTATATAATTTGCGTTTTCTAGTATCAGGTAAAATTAAATAAAAATTTTCAAATATATATAATGAAAATTTATGCGAAATAATTTAAAAAAAAATTATAATATATATAATTCATATATTTATTTATATATAATAATTATTCATTGACAATTGATATTGACGCATAATTTAACATTCAGCATAATAATATATTTGATAATCAAACAATCTGCAAAAAGATTGTTGAAAATAACTTATTTATAAAATCTATTTTTTTTAAATTGTTATGTTTTTATTGACTTATTGTTTAATAAAATGATCATCCTGTATATTAATAAGCCGAGCATCAAACGCCGTTCGTAATTTAAGTGGAATTTGTAGATGGCGTTTACATTTCATCGAGTGCTCGGTCCGAAAACGAAAAGCGGATTACCGACAGGGAGGATTATTTGTGCGAAGTTAAACGGACAAAAGTATCCGCGGATGAAAAGGGGGACGCTTTCGACTTCGACGATGACGATCGTAACAATGCCACGTCGGTTAAGGGTGAAAATGAGAGAAAAAAAAACCACCTCCCCGAAATGACCGTCACGTATATAAGCGAAAGCGGTGAAAATACGCAAAAAAAGTTTTCTATAAGTTAAATATGTATATATATATATATATATATATATATATATATATATATATATATATATATATGTATATATATATATATATATATATATATATATATATATATATATATATATACCATATATATTTACATTTATATAATTTAATTTTAATATAAATGATAATATAAGATTTTTATCAAGATATCATTTCTTTGATAAATATTACTGTTATTCATAGAAAATTGTAAAAATAATGCAGTTAAAAAAAATCTTACTATTATATATATGTGTAAAAACTCTTGTAAATTATATTTTCAATATATAAAATTCTTAATAATTAATTATTTAATAAATCGAAATGAATTATTATATTATATTAATCAATCTCGCATAATTATAATATGCATAAATATGTGTGTGTATATTTTTGCATACCGTTTTTATGTTCATAAAGTGAATGTAAATATGATAATGATGTTTCAATTTCCTTAGACATTTCTTTGAAATCGATGTATCGCAAAAACGATAATAAATTCTTGACGAAAATGACAATATATTTTCCTTGTGCATTAAAATATAATGATTCATTCCAATTGAAATTTTTATGTACAATATAATTTAGTAATATAAAATAAAGTTAATATATTTTGTTAATCAATATTGTCATATTTTAAAATTGAAATTTAAAAAAAAAAGTTCAAATAAAAGTAAATTTATTAATTATAATAAATTGTAATTATTAAATGTGGAATAGTTGAACTATATCTTCTTAATAAAAATGTAAATAATTCAAAGATTTAATCGGATATCAGTGTAATGTATAAAACTATTCTATAAATAAACAATCAGTTTCGAAACAGCACGAAGTTAAATCAATAATTATTTTTGGAAAATTTTGATGAAAAACGTTTCTGTTCGTTAAAGATTGTTTTTGAAAAAAAAAACAATAAATTTATTTGTACATAAAAAATATTTTTTAATTTTCACTGTTTTTATATTTTTCCAAAAATTAGCATGATATCTAATTTTGACAAAGATTTTACTTGTTTTTAGGAACTCTTCATACTTCTATTTTTATTAAAATTTTAATTACGTCCTCCTTTTTGTAAATTTTCGTAATCGATCGATTCTGATATTTATAAAACTGATAAGAGAACTTTTTTTTGGAGACGATTCTGAGACATGATATTTCATTTTTGAGTCGTCGGAATTTTTTGATTTTTCGACTTTTCCTTTACAATTTAAAAATTTGTTTGATTGATTTCATTGTATACTCCTTTTTAATAAACAATTTACCATTGTGTCCTTTTTTTACAAAAAAAGTTAATCATAGTATTATTTGATTTTTTTAATATTTTTTGATACTCTATTATGTAAAAATGAATATTAAAAATTGTGATTATGCATTTAATACATTAAAAGAAGGATAAAATAATATTTTCAATTTTATTTTGGTTTCTTTTAGAATTAGAAATTCAATTTATTTAAAAAAAAATGTTCATAATAACAACGCATTTCACTAAAAAACAACAATCACATAAAATATTATATTTATAAGAGAAAAATCATAAACATGTAATAAAATTAAAATAATACAATTTGTATTGTTTAAAAAAATATATGTTAATAATACCAATATGACATCATTTTAATCGGAAAACGATGACAGTTTTACACAATAAAATAATAATCAAAATATTACATTTTATATGTAAATAGTAATATGTATTCAAAATACATAGAAATATGAATCACGTGTGACGTTTTTACATTTTATTCATTTACTCGAAAATTCAGCTAGATTAATCGATCGATTTTTTTTTTATAAAGCCTCACTATTAATGTATGTATGTATCCATATTTTAATAATAATAAAAAAAAGAGAGAAAAAATGCAAACGACACAAATTGACTGGGTAAAAAAGGTGTTTAACCCCAAGCTTGTGGCCGAACAGAAGTGTTTTGGTTTGCGGCTAACCAGACCGCCACTTCGGTTTTACTAATTACAATAACCTGACGGGGTTACCGTAACATTTTAATTAAAAAAGTATATGTACACGTGCTTACGATCCGATAATTAAAGTTATAATAATGGTGCCGTAACTACGTATTACGACAGAGACGTAGTTATATCTGAAATGTCTAATATTGTGACTCGGCATATAAAATATCCACAATGGATGAATATTTCAATACGTTCATATTATCATCATTAATTGTTTTTTTTACATTAATTTTATTATAATTTATTCATAAATATGAAATAAAATCATTTTTTAAATCTAATATAAAATGATGATCATGTACATTTGTTTGTTTATGAATGGTAAATCTAGAGTTTAAAGTGAGTAAATATAAATTATAAAAAGATATATTAAAATTATATAAAAAAAAATATTAAAAAATTACTAAGCCTACAAATATTATTGGAATTTCCGTTATCTGTAAGAATAGATAGTTTAATTTATGAAATAAATCCAAACATATTACACAAAATATCTATGATTTTTCTGTTATCTTAATATATTTTTTCTTTTATTTATTTATGTAGAATCAAATAAAATGATTTTTTCGATTTTTATACAATCATAGATTGCGCGAAATTATAAAAAGAAAAGCAAACTATTCATTACAAATATTCACTGTTCAAAGAAATAAAATTTTCGTAAACGTATTTATTTTTGCATAAAGATACTAACTCGTATAGTTAATGTTTAAATAATTATAATCTTATTTCATTCATTATAAATATATCAAATATAACATTTTCTAATAAAAAACTCTTTTGGATATTGATAGCAATCAGATTTTTTTTCAATTGTAGAAACTAATTTTTCTATACACCACTTCAAAGAATTCGATTAATATTTTATAGTCATTTACTTCAATTAAATGCTTAGAAATCTTATTATTAATTTTTTTTTTACAGATATAATAGTTCTTTTTCATATTTAAAATGAAATTTATTATTCCGTTATAATCGTAGCGAATTTTAATTAAATCAATAAATATAAATACTTCAACCGTACCGAAACGAATAATATTTTAACAATTGTTTATTCGTCGAATTTGCGGTGCACGTGTTAATTTTCCCGATCGGCCGGTGTGCGGTGTCCCGCATCGTGTGGTCACCGCATCTCGGAACAATTTCTTTCATTCATAAAACGGCGGTTCGGCTAATTGGCGTGAGACCGACCCTAAAACCGCCACCGCTAACACCACCATCACACCATAGCCATCATCATCATCATCATCATCATCATCATCAACACCATCATCAACGTCGTCGTCATAGTCGTCACCAGCAACCACCGCCGTCGACCTTCTCGGTTACCCGCTGACCGTTTTACAACGAGAAGAACCGCAGCCAGCCGTCGGCTTCTTCACCTCAAACCGACCATTGCTAAATTGATATTTTTCCTATATAAACCCTTCGTTTACCATATTATCTTATATATCTATAATAAGTATATATATATATATATGTCGATGTTTATATTTAAAAATATCGGCGACTTTCTGCAACTTTTCAGCAATAGAATATTGTAATGTATTGGAAAGTAATTTAATTTAATTTAAAATTTCTCATTTAAAATAAACATATGTTATTTATTTGAAAATATGTATTGTCATTATAATTTCTATTCGCATAAATTATTTCAATTTTTTTTTCGAGTAAATTATATATTATCGTTTAATATTTTGAATCCAAATATCAAAGCATTGGTTTCCCATTATATTTTACAAATTTCATCTTCAATGAACGAAATTTATATATATTTATTTCATAATAAAATTTGAATATATCTTTTTTTTTCAAAATAAATACTTCAAAATCCATAGTTTACATTTTATTTTATTCAGTAATATATATCAGTAAATATATATCAGTAAATTCAATTATAAAAACTATCAAGATATAATTTTTATTTATAAAAATATGTAAGAATAAATATAAAAAAAATAAACTCAAAAATTTAGCATAATTAATTATTATTAAAAATACAATTTTCAAAATTGTAAGTGTTATACATCATTAATTTTTCAATTTTATTGTTTGATGAGATCAATAATACAAATATTTCGCTTTTTATATAAAGAAATTTGATTGATTCACATCGAAAAAAATATAATAAAAATTCTTATAATTCAAAATATTTTTCATTTAAATAGAACAATAATTTAGAAATTTCGTATTTAATAATCAATGCAATAAGCACTGTTAATACGAATTCACATAAACGCACATACATCAATAAATCCACGTGTTAATGTTAAATGCGGTTTCGATTTGCATTTATGCGACAACCGGGTAATTAAAACATTATTTATCCTACAATATTTTTTTGACTATCAAAAAAATCTTTTTTTATTTTAACAATTTAATTTTTTTTTTAAATGATGTAATCGAGTTTTACAATATCAAAAATGTGCTTGTTAATTTGAGAATATTGTATTTTATGTTGATGTAATATATTTATAAAGGAATTTCTAAGAGTCGCGAAGATCTGGAGACTCATAGGGCCAATAGTAAAGAAATCGCTCGCGATGGTGGGGGTTGAGTGGGCGTGGCGAACGACACGCCCCGCCTACCGAAACGCCCCTTCGCATTCTTAAGAACAACTTCTTCAACTTTTCGGAAAAGATCGCCCCGGAAAAAAAAACGACAATATATAACACAATTTTTTACCGCTTTTTTTTTTCTCCGTCGATACAAAACGCATGTATGCGGTGTATCGGAATGGCGTATAAAAATTCGACACGCAGTCCACTTATCAGGCATTCCTGATTTTATGGTTTCCTGTTGGTTCTCTAATCCGTCACTAAATCACGTCGCTTATCGCAAATATAACAATCGTCGACCGTTTTGAAAATATTATAAAATGAAATAAATGATATTTCAGAGAAGAGCGAGAGAGAGAGAGAGAGAGAGAGAGGGAGGGAAGAGAAAAAAAGAGTTTCGCGTTCGCTAATGATATAATAATGTGCGATTTAATCTGATCATACGTGTGTGTATTTTTGTCGAAGTGAAATTTCATATTCGATACAAATTTTATGAATTGATCGCTAATGGTCGACCGCAGCCGAGTTTATTTTGAGTAGCCGCATCTGCGATACAATCACAAAATTTATACTGATGTGCGCACATATGCGATTATTATATTATACGCACGTATACGTCACAAACTATATAGTGGGACATCGCTTGTATGATAGAAAAACATATTTAAACTATAATTGGAATGATTTTCAACATTCGTTATACTTATTGGACAACTCGTTCACTACGATATTGGCTTTCAAATAAAATGTTTGTGCAGTTGATGTAATAAAAATGTTTGATCTATTTATTAAATATTTAAAAAAAATTAAATATTTAATATTTAAAAAAAACAACGAAAATTGTATATCTATTCTATTTAGAAACCAAATGGTATCATATGAAAAACATAATACTTTACATATACTATATACAATAAAATTGTGAAGTATCTAAAAATCTAGTATGATTTTTAAAAAATCAATGGACTTTAAATTAATGGAGATTACGACTTTTAGAAATAAGTAAAATGAGTGAAATGAATGACTAATAAATACATTTAGTCAATATTGTAAAAATAATCAATAATCGTTAATAAAATCATATCAATCAGTCAAGGTTATTAATAATTTACAATTTTTCTATTTCAAAAAAAAAAAAAAAAATTAAATTAAATTTATTTTTTACGTTCTCATTAGAATAATGTAAGAGATAAAACGGAATCCCACTGTATACGCCTGCGACGTTCGTCGGTAAAAGTACGATATTTCTATATGGACGAATAGACTAGTTTTATTACCGAAATATTCGTGTACATGTGTAGTTAGAGATTGAATTCAATCCCAAATTATAATGACGGATAATGCGTTTATGGCCATTGCCCAAATAGCAGTCGGACCGGTAGCCGTTCGTCCGGTAATTGGACAAACACTTGTACAATATAAATAATAACAGTTCGGATAGCTTTCATAAAACAATCGCCGGTTCGATATAATTAGACGAGATAACGAAATTACTATACGAATTAAAAAAAACAATAGTTATAATATATATATATATATATATATATATATATATACATACATTTATATGGATCACGTGGAAAAAGCGACTATCACAGTAATTAACGGAAAATGTTCAAATTGTGAATGGAGCGTGAAATTGAAAGGTTCCGCAAAAACGCGCCAAATGTGTAATTTTTAGTGTCGCATTAAATCGTTTCAATTTTAGAATTAGCGGTACTATTTCGCGCTAAAGCGGATACTGCGATTTTGCACGTGTCCTCTTTGCGCGCGATCGCATTAATCGCAGTTGAAAAGGGATGAAAATGTTTCGGCGCGTAATTTTTCCCCCGTTTCAAAATATTAAATCAAAACGTTGCCGTGCGTTAAACGTTTTCTAGCGAAACGTCATAATACGGATGTCTCTTTCTGATATTATACGAAAATATATAGTGAAAAAGGGAAGGCTATGCGAAATGTGCACGATTTAAAATTTGAAAATCTCAGCCGCAGATTGACCGCAGAGAATATGGAGGCAAAAGGTTTTTAGTGAACACAGTCTCGGCCCAATATACGAAATCCAGTGGTTTCAAAATCAAGGTCATATTTCATAATTGAAAATTAATATTGATCACATATGTAATTAATAATAATGTCGCTGATAACTACTATATTACGCAATAATACAAAATTTTACTATATATTATCTAATAGTATATGAATCAATTATGTTCTTATGTATTCTTATATTCAACTTAAAATACGATTTTTTTTATAATTATTATCTAATAAAAATAGTATATTATATATATATATATATATATATATATATATATATATATATATATATATATATATTTAAATAAATTGAATCATTAATATTATTACACAATTAATTAATGATGTGCGTATTTTGATTTCGAAAACAAATAAACAAATGTCAAATTGTGACGTTTATATCAAACATAATAATGTCTACGGCAATTAATTGTCATATAATTGTCGCAATTAGATGACATGCAAGTAATAATTGTATTTTAAAGTTATCGCAGGTTATTTGCCATATAAAACAGAATACGTCAAGTTTATATTTGCATACATTTTTATTTTCAATAAAATATATATTATTATTTATTTATTATATAATATATTACAAATAGATGATTTTATATTTATATATAATATATATTATAATATTTTTGTTTTATATTAATATTAAAATAATAATTTTCAAATAGATGATGAAGAATTTTTTCACTATTTAGACCGGTTCTAGACCGCGAGCCACGAATTGACAATCTGCATACGAAGAGCCTTCTCTATAGAAGCGAAACGAGCGTCGGCGTCGAACCAGTGCCGTTACAACGGTGGTGCGATTCGGACGCGTTTTAATCGCATTAAATATTCGTATATACTATTTTACGTCTTCTGCGTCATCTTTGACAGTTCGCGGAGCGTCACTTTGACAGATTGTATCGCTTCTAAGAATTATATACGATTCGCTAAAAACATTCGTTGTAAGAAAAATAGTTTTACTAGTCGACAATGTAAAATATGCATATTCTTATAAATATCGTTCGTCAAAAAAACACGTGTTTTGATTAAAATATATTTATTATATATGGACGCGAGTGTTTCTCGAATTTTTTTTTTATACGTTTTATATAAACCGAAATTGTTACACACGCACAAATTTCAATTGCATTCGATTGAATGTACGTGAAAATAAATATATATATATATATATATATATATATATATATATATATAGTATAACGAATAAATTAAATATAACGTGTTAAATATTCGCAAGTGCGCGCTCGCGCGTGATGTGTGTGTGCTATTTAGTATTATCGCGTGTCAACAAGAACACTAGATGTAGCGTTGTTATTGTTTTTTTTTTTGTTGTGTTGTCGTTGTTGTTGTTGTCGTTGTTGCAGATCTTGTTAACAGTAGTGTTTGATATTGCGCAATTTACGGTAAAATAAGTGAAAAACTTGAATTCGAAAAAAAAAATCGATACTTAAAAATTTGCGCTTTTACATCTCTTTTTTCATATAGTTTTAATCTTTACATTCCATTCTTTTATATTATATTAAATTTTTGAAAAGAATAATATGTTTTGAAAAATAGATTATTTAATTTGAAATACAAAATATAAATTTTTATTCATATTTATATAGTTTAAAGTCAATTCTTCTATGTGTACATATTTTATTAATTTATTTAATAGATAAAAATAATGTATAAAATTCTAAATAAATATTTTTATCGTCATATCATAAAACTTTATATTTATTTTTTATATAAATTAAACTAGAAAAATAATGCGGCATAAAATTTTTAAATATTATTGTTAACTATTAATATATCTATAATGTTACATGTATATTCATAAATAATTATCATATCCGTTTTCATATATTTAAAAGTACGATAATTTAATTAATCATATACGAATTCGTACACGGGTACGCTTGATATATACCGATGACCATCCAATTATCTTGTTACAAACTAAATGAGCAGAAATAAAAAAAATATCATAAAATTGTTGTGATTGTTTTATCAAAAACGGCTAGTGTTTCATTAGAACCGGATTTATCATACAATATCGAAATTTTTCAATTTTAATTCGAACCCAAAATAAAAACTAGTTATTTTTTTTATTTTATAAGCAAGATTCAATATATTATTGTATTTTTGAAAATTTAAAATTGTAAAAATATTATGATTATGGTCATAATTTTTATATTATTTTTATAATGTTCTGAAATAGTTTTTTTTGTATTTTACAAAATATATATATGGTTTTGTGAATAATTTAAATTTTTTATATTTGTAAAATTGTTGCAAAATCGAAAACAAACACTAATCAATAAGCATTATCTTCGAAAAAGCGACGCCGAATCGCACAGGTTTAAAATGTGCGACACAATCGCATTTGCATATTCGACAAATGCGATTTTATTACGCGCTTATTTCGCGCCAAAGGGCATAAACCCTAATTAATTATCGTTAATTCGACACAAATTAAAAACGATCGATCGAAATCGCCACTGTACATAAATTTAATCGGCGTTTATGTGAAATTTTTCATACGTGTCTATGTGACGTTGTATACAAATTGAGCATTCATATTAAAATATTAATTACATTTTTATTAATAATTAATAATATTTAATTTATACAATAATTTTTATTTGAAAAATTACAATTTTTATGCTTTACATCTTATACTATTTCATGACATTAGTCAAAACTGATCAGTATAATAATTTATACATATTAATATAATAAATATTGAGCTAATTTTTACAATTAAAACGAAATTAGAAGAAATCGATTGAATAAGGAATATAAAATATTATCGTCTTATCTTAGTTTAGCATTTCATTTGCAAATGTGTACGATTATAATCTGTCTATTCGAATACAATAAACGTGTCCATAGATCTCGGGGACTGGATTTGATCATATCTAAAACATAATGAATCGTGATTAGTGCTTGCAAATAAACGTCAAATGTAATGTGACCGTGTATAATCCGCTAGGACATTATCCATTCACAATTCCAATCTAATTAATTCAACGAGTATTTTTCGACGATTTTTTTTAAGCGAATAAAATAAATACTTTAATGGTGTTTATTAAATAATTATGAAAATATTAGATTTGTAAAGTGAATGTAAATTTTTAAACACGATCATAAGAATGTTGGTGTAATATAAACTATCTATAAAATAATTTTTAGTGTATTACTTGTTATAAAAAACTATATATTATTGAAAAATATTTGAATAAAAATTAAAAATGTATAAAAAAAACTCATATTTGTAAAAAAAAACATGAACATTATCATTGTTAATTTATTTTATGTATTATATCTTATTTCAATATTTTTTTTTAATTAAAAAATGATTTTTAAAAATCATCATTGCAAATTATAGTAAAACACATATTTAATATTATGTTTTATATATTGTTAATTTATGCGGCCGTCGCTCGGTTAATGTAATGATATTTTTATTACATTATATTGTCTCCATATATTTTTATTGCATTATTATAACATAATTTTTTAAATAAATAAAAAATAATGCTCACTAAATCCATGAAAATAATTTGACGATACTACGTTTATATTACATATTTTTTTTTTATAAATACAATATATATATATATATATATATATATATATATATATATATATATATATATATATATAATTCAATAGTGATAATATTTTGCAGTATTCAAAATATTTAAAATTAGGTATATTTTGCGAAATAAATATAATGATTTATCATTATGTAAATATTTTAGAATTTCATCACGTATTTCATTTTTCAATGAAAAAATAGATATTTGTTTAATAAATCTTTATAGAACTATATTTATTTTTTTCATTGACATTCAATACTTTATTAAAATGTTTATTTCAACTTTTATAATCCTATTTAAAAATAAAAAAATAATAACGTTACATCTTTTAAGTATTTAAGTTTTTCTAATTTTTAAATTAAACTTGGAATAATTTTAAATATGTTTAACGCTATTAATATAAATTTATAAATTGATAATTAATAAATTTCACATATATAAAAAAAAAAAACATTCAAAATGTCAACATTTCGAATATAACGCATGATTACAATTTTTCCGCAGACCGCAAATCGGGACACGTTCACAGTAAAAGCGCACCTCATTCTACGGTGGATGACAACGTGTAAATTTCGACGTCGTGTCAGTGACGGCAACACATTTAATACTATGCAAAGGACAACGACGTTGTTCAAGTGTTGATATTGACCCACGTGATTGTGTCGTTTTGTGAAACGGTGTTAGTGTGACCGGTGTCACACGGGAGAACGTCGTCGGATAGTAGCCGTTGTGCCGCCGGTGTTTTCGGTGGTGATAAAGTGGGGCCCCGAGGGCGAAGTCTCCGATGCACCTGCCGGCCGGGGGCGGAGGGCGTGCGCCCCTCGCTCCGTCGCCGATAGTCGCCAACGTCAAAAACATGGACACTGAGCCCAATTCTCCAAACAATTCTCAGGATCTCTGGTGGACCGAGAGGCTAGTGTGCGAAGCTCAACAGGAATATCCTGGAGAACTCGGTAAATATATTATATTAATTTGCTATATATTATTCAATAAAATTTATATACTATTACTTATTTTAGAACTATATTAGATATCATGAAATATTGAAAAATAATAATTTGAGATCGAAAGCGGCTAATATTTAAAAATAAAAAAGTATAATTCATGTCAAATTATTTAAACTTCTGATTTTTGTTTAAGATATTGATTTATCTCATTGAGATACTTATTATTGAAAGATCCAAAATTACTACTACATTTCTAAATATTATATAAAATATCCACCTGTTTAACTTTTATATATCATAATATAACAGTTAAATTTCTGATGTTATAATTTAATTATAAAAATAAAAAAAAAATTGTTCTAAATTAAGATTTTTCGAATATATAATTATATAGTGAAAAAAATGACATCACGCGATGACAAAACGTAGTATATTAATATGTTTTTCACGTGTGAAAATTTTGACAAGGAAAATCGACATGTATTTTCTACACTCTTTATATTTGCATATAAAATTAATAATAAAACTTGCTAACCGCAAGTATATAAAGCGATATTTAATAAAGCAAACAAATTAATATCTGAAAATTATCCAATATTATTAATTAATTGAATTTTTTTTCTTTGATAAATACGCCCGTTAAATATAAATTATATTGTGATATATTTTCTTTTACAACGATAAATTTATAATATTTATATTAAACCGCATGATTATTCATAATTTTTTTTTCTATGTTTTTATATAAAATTGACACATTTAAGAATTATTTAGATAGTTTTATTTCTTTTTATATTTTAGATTTGTTGTCTTCTTTTTTTATATTATATTTAATGACAAATATGCTGTATATAAATTGCGATGATTGAACGAAAAATTCGTCTTCGATGCACAATTTTGCGGTCAATAAATTTATAATATTAACCGCCGAACTACAACTGCGGCTTGTAAAACTGCACTAAGTAATTATACACTATTTATTTTTGGCTAAATTTAATATATTTTAAATAATATATTAATCTGACAGATTGAGTATAAATAGTTAAAAATACAGCGGCGTCCTTTAATGCTTCAAGTAAATCATAATTTTTATATCAATTTGATATATGGATTTTTAATTTTATATGCGTTTCAAATAAGACTATATATATGTTTGTAGTTAAAAATCATTTCAGATGCTTTATATAAAATCTATTTTTTTTGAACATTTTTAATCTTTTTCCGATCTTTTTTTGAATATTTTTAAAGTACACTTTGACTGTTTACGTTTTATAACAATTAATGATGCATTTAACCACATCGGTTGAGAATCAAAACTATGGTCGACTGTCGTAAATTAATAACAGAAAACCTAAAAATACGGTAAAAGGAAGTTAAAAAAAAAAAGAGATCGACTTCTAAATATTGCGGTTTGCTGAAAATAATAAGCAGTTATTTGTAAGTGTTATACAAATAAAATATATACAAATAAATGTCAGTATGATTTTTTTATAATTTATGTACATATTAGAGAAAATTGAATATCTAATATTTATTTTTTTTTATATATTTTAATAATTAAATGAATAAATATTTTAATCACACTATACTCAATATATGAATTTTATTTCTTTCTAAAATAAAAATTTATATTGCTTTTATATTAAAAATCAAATTATTAATTCTATGCATAATTTTTAAATAATATATAAAGATTTAATATACCTTGCATTTTCATAAAATATACACTAAAAGAAAATCGTTTTATTTTAAAATTATTGTTTTCATTTTTGTTGCAGCCAATTTTTTTTCTATTTAATTTACCATTAAGCTTTACTTGAAAATCGATGATCTACTTTATTATATATATATATATTTATTTTATCGAGAAAAAAAAATGTTGAACGTCTTTTCTTTGGTAATTTATTTTTTAATGTATCACTTAAAAATAGTATGAAACGTAACTTATATTACATTATATCGTGTAAATTGATAAATAAAGAGTCTAATATTTAAATATTAAATACCGGTTCGGTATCTCCATATACACGTTTCAAATAACAAATATAATGGTGAATCAAACATCGCGGTTTCACGCTAAAACTTTTTCACGCTTTTTCACCTATCAAAAATTAAAAATTTACCCAGTTTTTCCCGAAACACGTTCATTGCGATGATTCATTTATATACACATATTTCAATACGTAGCAAACTGAAAATATTACGTGCCACTATTTTTATTTTATTTCGTTTATTAACCGCATGTTTGATCAGGTGATTTTTTTTTCAAATTTCGAATATTTATTTTTCGGTTTGTTTATTGTCGATTTTAAAAAAATATTTTAAGGATTTTAGACATTTATTTTACAATATAATGAATCATACTATAATGATTTTGACATTTAAAACTATCGATTTTAATCGATGTCGCGTGTTGAATATTTACGATACTTTATGCTTATAAAGAATAGTTTTCTATTTTATTAAATGATACTATTGAATCAAAAGTTTCATAAAAAAAAATCCGACATAAAGTTGTTTTTCTATAATTTTAAATTTTTAATATTTTTATGATAAATTTCAAAAATATATTTTCCTTTTTACTTTCTTAATTATATTTTATATGTTAATATTTCAAACAGAAACAAATATACGTCTGGAAAACGATTTATTTTAATTGAATAAATATAATATTTAATCATTATTACTAAAATTGTTTTGTCAAAATATTCATTCATTATATAATTTTCAACAAAAACAGGATTAATTCACATAGTGCGAGTATGAAAATCTATAAATTCATTCAACCTTAAAATCCGCTTCTAATTATTAGAGATGCATTATTTTGACGTAATTTAATTTTATAATATTATTCGCAATAATTTAATATTTCATATATTATATTTGTTCACACTTATCATTAAAATAATAATTTATTTTTCCATTAACTTTTGTATTATAATGTTTAATATTAAATTTATTGATATTTTTAAATATTTTTAACATAGCAGTTATTCGCGATTTTATTCAAAATTTTTAATCTATTATGATTTGTATATATAAAATAATATTTGTTATGAATACTCAAAAAATATTTAATTCAGATTAAAAAAAATCACTGTTTACTTTATTATTTATGAAAATTTTTTTCTATTATAAAATCGATTCGAGTTTTTTAGTTTTAACAGATTTCATTTCGTTGTTTCAGTGAAGACGGGAAGTCCGTATTTTTTATGTTCACATTTACCATCACATTGGCGATCGAACAAAACCTTACCAGTAGCTTTTAAAGTGGTCGCTCTTGGCGAAGTGAGCGACGGGACGGTGGTCACAGTGAGAGCGGGCAACGATGAAAATTTTTGCGCCGAACTGAGAAATTGCACCGCAGTCATGAAGAATCAAGTTGCCAAATTTAACGATCTCAGATTTGTAGGCAGAAGTGGAAGAGGTTAGATATTTTAAGAATTATATTCTAAAATAAAAAAGTCAAAATATTATTAAATTTTTTGTTAAAACAACTTTTTCTATTAATTGTCGTATTATATTACTTTTTTTGGTTTTTTATTTTACCCATCTCACTTATATATTATGAAACATAATTGTTCCCTCTTTCATTTAAGATTGTAAACATTTTAGAATCACAAACTAGATTTCAATTTCTTTATTCATAATAATTTTCATTTTATATTGAATTATATTTTTTGTTTTTAAATATTTTTTTCAAAATTTTCCGAACAAGCAATATATTTATATTAATTAAACAATATTACTACATTATAACTCTGATATTTACAAATATTTTAAAATATTCAGAATTTTTGAAATATGCACTTCATTATAATAATGCGAAATTATAATAAACAATATCGTTTTTCGTACATAAACCGATATATAATATAATATAATATTAACATCATATACAATAATCGTATCGTATTATATACAACAATACGTGAAAATATTAAACCGTGCGAAAAAAAAAAAAGGTGGTAATTTTTCCGGAAATTTTCCTCCCCCGATTCTTGTATGATAGCAAAATGTACGTATGTGATAGTTGTCACGGGCAGAGGTTGCACAACCACCCCCAACAACAACAACCACCGTCTCACACTATAATAATCGCGCAACTGCACCACCTATAATGTATCTAATTTTCAGTTTTCAACCGGCTTCCGCCTCTGGTGTGAAATTCGCTGTTGGGAAAATGGAAATGAGAGCCCGATTTTCCTCTCGGCCATTCGATTGTGCGCGCCGCGTTCAAAATGAATGCCCATTGTTGCGCATGTACTTTCGCGAATGTGCGCGAGCGCGTCAAACTGTGCGAGTCCAGTTTATGGATTTTCTTCGCGAGGTCATTTTCGAATTATTTTAATGATAGATTTTTTTTTCATTATTCTTAAATCTATTTCAACACATTGTTCACTCATTTTTTCATTTTTTTTTATAATAATCAGATATAAAATATAAACGTATCACACATTTTATTGTTATATTTTATATGATTTGTTTTTTTAATGATCTATAGAATCATATTATCGATTAAGTTATATATATTTAATCTACTTACACATATAATATATGCTATCGCCAATAGAAGGTAATGTAAAGTTGTACAAAATGTAATGTTTTTTTTTACATAAAAATGCTACTTTATTTTTACAATTTAGTTTTAAATAATTATTTTAACTTAAAATATAGATCTTTGCCATGCTATATTTCAACTTATTACTATACGATGCCGTGTAAAATATTTCAGTATTTACGATCCAATTTTTACAGTAGACTTCTTAAGATTTCGTCTGTTCGACTTTAACGCAACAAAATGATAATTAATTTTCATCATAATTGTTTATGTATATATAATATATGTACACAGATCCACTTGTAAATATTATAACAATATTACATTTTCAACAATATGGAATTTTTATATATCGCACTGTAAAATCGACGTTGAATTTAGCTATTAAAAATACACACATATATATTGTAACGTTTTTAATACTTTTTTTATTCCACGTGTAATATAATTTTACGCGTTGCGTTTCGTTATAAACATAATATTTCTTTTATGTCGGCGCATTTTAATTTTCTAACCGCAGTCGGTCGCGGTTTTTGATGTGTTGAAGAACACTTTTCTTCTTCCACTCGCGCGTCTCGTATGGAGTTGGCCTTTGTTGCACGGTTTGTCGCCGTTACTGCGCGTCGTCGTATGTTGACTTATGTCATACACTCTCATCTCGAACGCTTTTTTTTTTATTTTTATTTTCATTTTTAATTTATTCGTATTATTGTATATTGCTTACGAAGTAAAACTGCATGTATTGCTTTCGTCTCTGGAACTTTTTAACGCTTTCGAAATTTTACTGCGAGACCGCAAATGATTATTTATTATTGAAAATCTACTGCGAAAGACTTTCAAGAGAAGCTTTCGAATGGTGGGAAATCAAATTTTTATGCGAATTTCGACGTATATGTATTATTATTATTATTGTATATATATATATATATATATATATATATATATATATATATATATATATATATATGTCATTAATAGAAGGAAAAATATATTTCATATATATTTATCGATTTTGTCATCGCGGTTACTATTGTATTTATTATGTTAAATAAGTAAACAATTATCATAATACCACATTAATGACGTTAAATTATGGTTTATTAATCAAAACAAATTATCATACTTTATCATATAGTATATCCTAATAGAAAATTCTATATTAGATTGATGTCAATAAATACAACGTTAATATATAAATAATATATTTATTACTCGGTTAAACTAAAAATTTTTGAAACCTTTTAATATTTTTAAAAATTCACAGAAAATATTTAATTTTTAATCTAACATTATACATAACATACTAGTAATGGATTTTAGTTTTTTTTTAATATATTTCTTAAGTTTAAATATTTTTTTTAAATTATCTATTTTTTTAATATAAGTAATATATATTTTTACATTTATTTATTATATATATATATATATATATATATATATATATATATATATATATATATATATATATATATATATATTAAATAATGAATACAATTCTAAATGAATTAATAAATATGAAAAAAATTGTTCATATATTTTGTAATAATTACTATTATGAAATATACAAAAAAAAATTGTATATATGTATATATTATAATATAATAATAATGATGATGATGACACACGTCTCAATTTATAAACACCGTTCCGTACGCATGACTAATTTCTTTGTTAATTTAATATTCTTTAACCCTTTAACCCCGTGCGAGTTTATCTTTTGTCGAAATTCCGAGGGCTTTGTGCCTCACCGTCCCTTTTGTTGCCCTTATTACAAATTATCAATCATTAAATCTGTCGCATGTTTCGCTCGAACTCCACTAATTAACTATATTGCCGTACTATATTATCGTCTTTTATTTTATACGGTATTATGATTAATACATTTATTTATTTTAATAATTCACTTAAATATATATATGGTATATATATATATATATATATATATATATATATATCGATTTTTATTATGATGACATTTTATCTATTATTTTTTTTTACATTAAAAAATAAAAATATTTTTATATCAATAATTTTTTATTCGAATATAATATCAAACTCTTAAATATAAAACTGAAAAATAATTGATTTAAAAAATATTTTAGACTAACAATTTTAAAGAATATATTGCATCAAATTATATAAAAGTTAAATTTACCATATGATAAAATAAAACAAAATCTATTACTAATATCGATTATCATTCTAATCAATATTTGAAAATATTCTCTCTTAAATTCTGTAATATATTATACATGATCTTTATAAAGTGATGTGTCAACTTTATAAAGATCATTACTATCTGTACTCATTCCTTAAATCGACTTTATGAAATAAAATTTTTACATTAAATTTAATTTTTACAAGTCATAGTCGAATAGAAAAAAAAAAAAACGATAATCTTCTATAGGAAATTTTGCAAAATTTCCAATTTTACCGACGGCTTCTGTTGTTCGGCCACAAATTAGCTTTCATATTTTATAATGCAGCCGATGATGGTCGTTACCATTGTGTGTACTTATATGTGCGAATTCGAATTATGCACACTGCACCAACGTAGGAAAACCTAATTAGCGCCGGCGCAGCGAAACGCCATATTCGACGGCCCTAAAACGAATTGCTTGCCACCGGTTATATTATGGCATATAGATGAACTTATCCGATATCTAATCGCTGATAATTTACATTCGAACAATATATATATATAAATATATATATCGAATATGATGGGTCAAAGTAACATTTTCAAATTTAAGTAAAATTATTTACATTACAATTTCCAAGTATATATATATATATATACAGTCAGTGCTCGACTTACGACGGGGTTCGGTTCGACAACTTTGAACGTAAGTCGAAATGGTCGTAAGTCAAATTTCATACAAAAATAAATAATATAATATGATAGACATATATGTATATATTATATAAGCAAATATAATGGCTTTTATTTCTGATTTTTAATTTTTAATTGTTATTATTTTAGTTGGTTAATTAAATAACTACATTCATAAATAAGTATATATATATATATATATAAGTATTATTCTGGCTTATGGTCGATTATCATCTGAGCTACTGATATTCATTGCTGTCTCTTGAGATTTATCAACGAGTGTATTAATAGTGCTTTTTGTTTTTATAGACAAATCCAATTTTGTTTGGACAGTTTGTTTTTTCTTCTCGTTATAAATTTCATCATAACGGGCAATTGCTTGGTGAATATTGGGTTGTACCTTCAAAAATCTATCGTTGTCTGTCGAATCAATCGTTAAAAATGTCAAAAATCGTCAGAAGCGTGCAAGATTATATTAAATATGTATGTGACGAAAACTATTAAAAAAATTGACACATTTTTTAGAAAAAAATTATGAAATTTTTTCGTCGTAAGTGTAAATGGTCGTAAGTCGAGGTGGTCGTAACTCGAGAACTGACTGTATATATATATATATATATATATATATATATATATAATTTATCAGCATACTTAAAAAAAATATAGATCGCTATTATCAGATTCATAAGCTGATATTGTATTTATATTATAATATAATTAATAATCGATATAACGAAAGCGGAAAATTCAATATTTTCTAATGCGATTAAGCTTTAACGAATAATTATAATATACTTAATAAAAAAAGTTTTTACTAGTTAAATGATAAATTCTGTTATATTTATTATATTTAAGTAATTTTATTAATATATATTTAACGATATATGAACCAATTATTCGATATTATATATATAAATCAGTTCATCATTTTCAAGTTATCAAGGATTTTAATTTATTTTTTATAAAATCAAATTAATAACTATTAATTATAATTCTTTGATGTTTAAAATTAATGTATTATTATGCATTTTGTGAATTTAAATATTAAAAATATACAATATATATATATATATATATATTTAAAAGATATCATAAAAAATGGAACACTTTTTATTATTGTCCAAAAAATTATATATGTATATATATATATATTAAACCAAATCATAATTCTTGAATACAACAACCGATTTAATATTTAAACAATGATGAATGACACAAAATTTAACATTTACAAAACGCCGAATTACATATAACGTACGTTCATTGTTTTTTTCCTGCAACGAAACCTACGAAAAAGTCATTCCCTTACACGAATCCGTCCCTGTGTTAAAAAAAAAATATACGCAATAATACACACACACTATATATATATATATATACATACTTTGAATACTCGTATTTAAAACGATTTTTACGAACAAAAGTGCGTACGGTCATTTCGAGCCGGAATATGATTGCGTGTCGACAGGTTTAGCTGACAGGCCGACGAAGGGATCGACGCTATAAAAACAACACGCATATACTTTATTGCGTTTAAAAATCTCTCTCCTCCTCCTACCCCGCCCCCCCCCTGCTCGTCCTATGTTTTTTTTTTAATATACGTATTTTATTATTATTGTCATTTTTACGATACGTTTTAAAATTAAACAATAATACGGCCGCGAAACGATTTTTTTTTTCTACTTACTTACAAGCGCGAATTAATGGCTTCGTTAACGGCTTTTCGACCGCTCATTCCACCCTCGCGCATCCCTTTCGAACGCGATAATAAATTATTGAATCGTAATAAATGTAATAATTTGGCCGTTCTATCGTTCGAATAGTTAGTTGTGTTCGTTTTTTGTTGTTGTTGTTGTTGTTGTTGTCGCCGTCGTTCGAATGTTGCGACTTTGTAAGTTATTGGTGATTTTTTGAAGGTCTTCTTAGTGTCGGTCGAATCGTAAAACGGTCGCGGGTTACATTTTTATTCCCGTTTTACGATAATTGTCGATTGTTAATGATATATATATATATATATATATATATATATATATATATATATATATATACATATATAAAAAATGTGAAAATTGCGCGAAAAGGTGTATTTTTTTATGTTTTGAAAAAAATAATAATAGATCATTATATTTTATTATGTATATATTATACATTAGATCAAGTCCGTTTTTATTATTATTTTTATGTTTAAATCGAGAATATCTATCTTTAATAATATTCAAGAACAAGTTATTGCTTAATAGAGAATATTGAAATAATATATTATTATTAATTCTGTAAGTTTTAAAAGGGTTAGTTTTTTTAGCACTTATATTCAAATTTGAATTCATTTATACGTAAGAATATCTATATAAATAGCATTGTAAAGAATTGAGGAAAATTAAAAATATATTTATAATCTATAAGAATTGCATTTATTTGTAAGTCATATATTTAATCCCATGACATCATCGTAATATTTACTATATAATTATATTTAAAATATAAATTTATTAATGATTAAAGTTAGAAATTTTCTAGACTGATAAAAATTAACGTACATATATATATATATCATATGAATTAAAAAAATAAAAAGTCCCACGAAGACTATACGAATTCTCAGCTAAGAAGAAGAAGAAGAATAATAATAAAAAGTGACTTTAATACGTCTTAATGCGTCGATTTGAATACGCTGACGGCTTTAATGTCGGAAAATATTTCATATTTTAATTTACGATCGGCTAATATACGTGAAATGCAATTTCCGCAAAATGACCCGCGTCGGTTCTGTTGTTTGACGATTTTATGAGTTTTTGCCAAGAGATGCAACAGGCCGACTATATAATAAATATCAATACATATATTTTACACACACACACACACACACAATCATGTGTGTGTGTATGTGTGTTTATAATGCATTTGTTTAATTCCGAATTCGTTCACTTTTCAACTCTTTCCTGCGGTCTGCCATTCAAAGATACAATGTGCCGTTTATATGCGAGCGTCATTGTTGACGATGTGATCCTTTCAAACTGCATGTCTCTCAATATAACTATTATTTTTAAAACGATTATAGTTTTTAAAATATTAAAAATATCCGTTAAGTCCTAATTATTATATTTACAAAATTACATATTTATTTCAGTGATTCTAAATCTTTTTAAAATCAATACAAATAGTCTACATATATTTTTTAATATGTTATAAAATAATTATAAATGTTTTTTTTTATAATTTTGAAATACTGTTTATTTTAAAATACTAATATTTTTTATGTATTTTTAACATATTCTTTTATTGATGTTCGTTTATAGGAAAAAGTTTTACAATTACAATAACAGTATCAACGACACCACCTCAAATAGCAACATATAATAAAGCGATCAAAGTAACAGTTGACGGACCCAGAGAGCCCAGATCGAAAACGAGTAAGTTAAATATGCTATATGTAACATTTTTTTTTTTTTTTTTTGAAATATTCAAATACAAATTTTAACACTCAACACGTACTAACAACTGATACTGCGTAATGTGATTTTTGTAACATTGTCGTGTACAATAACCGAATACCACGTATTCCCACAGTGATAACATTCTTATCACAATCCTTTCGTTTTGACCAAATATGAATATATATATATATATATATATATATATATATATATATATATATATTTCAACGTATATATTTTGTTCTTTATGTCCGATGATATTGTATTGGATTTCTCTAATCAGTAAATTTTGGGTTCAACTCTTCAATAACATTTGAATTATTTAAATAGACAAATATTGTTTATATTTATTTTTTAATATCTTACCGCAATCTTTATTAAAATAATAAAATTATAAAAATATGTTATAAATAAAATGTAATATGGAAATAGATGAAAATGTTATCATTTACTCTTATATGGTATGTCGTATCTTTGAAAAGATTGTGTATTCACATCGGTTTTCAAATGTCATTTTTAAAATCGACAACAATGTCCGACCGCAAGTATTTATGTTTCATAATATAAATAAGATAATTGGTTAAAATATAGTAGTGTTTTACATTATTTTTTTTGAGGTTTATCAAGTGAAAAAAAATACGGTTAACTGTTGATAAGTGAAAAACCCCAGACTTTATTATCGTTCAGATAGTCCTCGATTATTCTTTGAAAACTACATAACGTGTATATTTATCATACACGTGTTTTTAATTTCGATAACATCTTTCTGGATATTCCTAAATATAATTTTCCTAATAATATAAATTTTAATAAAATTTATCGAAATCTCTGATAAAATATGAAAACTTTTAATTATATACATAATAATAAATCGACAATGATTTTTAATACGCGTGCTAAAAGAAATGACAATATCCAAATTAATAGAACATAATTGATAATAAACAGATTATTGAAACAATAAAAAAAGAGCAGAAAAACGCAATTTTGCATTTGATTTTTCTTATGCGAAAGTCGCACATGTCGAATCTTCATAAACGCCATATGTCTCTGAAAAAAAAAATGGCCAAAACGGGTCCCAAAGGCCAACTGACGTCGAATTCGAGGGCAAAAAAAAAAGGCGGTCCATTCAAAGTGTAATATTTTAATAGCGTCCAATTTTCGACGAGAGTGCAACAAAAGGGATGGCTCTTTTCGGACGCGTTCTCATTAAATGTTCCACATTTGCGAACGCGTGTCCCTTCCTTTGTAGAATTACTATTTTAACCGCATACTGTATATATTTTCAATTCGATTTTTATTATTCAATAATTTGAAAATTATCGTTTTTCAATTCTATTCAATTAAGCAAATTTAAATTTTATAAAAATATAGTTTTTTTTTATATATATAAACCGTATTATTATAATAATGACGAATTCAATGTGATTAAATTAAATTATAAATCATATAAAAATAGTTTTCAATCTATGTGTTATAAATTAATCTCTCAGACATATTTAAATTGATATCATATTTTATTATATGGAATCGATATATTTCAAAAATATATGAATATTAATTTATATTAAAATATATTGATCAATCTTTAAAAAACAATTAAAAAAATTAGAATAATAATTAGTATATGTTAGAGAAAATATATAGTTTTCTTGAACTATGCCACTGAAATTAATTATTTATATAAAAAATGAAAGCACAATAATAGTAGAATAAAGCATGATATGCATGTTTTTTGGCATTTATGACGAAAATTTAAAAATAAATGGATAAAAAAAAAGTAATAGCTTCGAATTATTATTATTGTTATTTATTATTATTATGTTCAATTTTCTGCACGCGAACCTTTATTTTTCACATCGTTGTCGATATTCTTTCTGTTGCATTTTTATAAACGCGAACGTACATATGATACACTTAATTATATCAAATTATATGCACAATTATTATTACTTGTGCGTGTATGTGTATATGTTTGTTTGTGTGATTGTAACATGCATGTATTTGTAGTTGAATTTTAATAATGTATTCATATTTGGTCATAATTTGTCCATTAATTAACCGATATTCGTTCGATCAATTACTGATTAAAAATAATAATTTATCATTGTATAGTTATAATTAACGATTGATTGTAAATTTATTAATAATTTCATTATTCGATTATCATAAATGTGATTATTTCAATTATATTTTCCTAATTTGTTTCTTTACATAAAAAAAATTAACGTACAAAATTATCATAAAAATTTCAAAAAATTTACTTTAGTTTTTTAAACAACATTTTTTTTAATGGAAAAAATATTATTATACGACTAAAACGAATTTAAATATTAATTTTACATATTTAATTTATAAACGCAATAATTATTTAGTATCCAATTAGTCATCAAATATGTGAATACTTCTTTAATTATTTTACTTGAAATTGCCTTATTTGCAAAATTTCGTTTTGCACATAAAGGAATTAAAGTCCGCTGTTTCTCCATAATTAAGGCAAATTAGATCTCGTTACCCTTGTGACCCCTTTGTTGAGGGTTGAAGCCTGCACCCTTCCTCTATTTATTACGCTAATTGCGCAGTTATTCGGTATGCAACTCGCACGTAACAACAAAACGTACACGTATCTGATCATATATACATACATTTTTTATTTTCATAAAACACAATAATAATAAATTAATTAATTATTAATTTAATGATCGTGATCGTTTAACCATAGCACGTTTTCTATTTATTTTAATTCCAATCAGATGAAATGAACAATCCGATTTGGCCGGGTCCAACTGGTGGTCCGCATCAACTAAGGACGCTAGGAATGGGCCATTTAGGTCCGTTAAGCCAAAGACCCTTTTTGGAGACACCCTTCTCTAGTTCTTTTCGCGATCTGGAAGGATACAGGAAGAAATCTTCGCTTTCGTCGTCCAGTCAAGATTGTCCAGAATATAAACCAAATGCCAATGTACAACCAAACGGTGAGTCAATTTTATTATTATCATTATTATTAATTTATATTAAAATTCATCTATTAGAAATTCTTATTTCTATATGAATATATTGTATAGATACAATTTATATTCATTATTGTGGGAATAATTCCCAATTTTAAGAAAGCGTATCGTAAAAATTAATTTACAAAATAAAAAAAAATCTCGACCATATTCATCGTATAAGATATATAGTTTTCGTTTATTGCACGAACCTACGGGTCGTTATTATTATTTTACCTTTATTATCCAGCATCAAAGTATAATATTATCATAGAAAAACTGACCGTATTATACAATATACAAAATAATAAAGCCGGTTAATATTATTGCGTATACAGAATGAAACCGAAAAATTGATTTAAGAGTTACACGTTGTAAAAATCGTTCAAATTTTAACAATCAAACTAGTATTATTTATGATAGATATCTGATATTCAAACAAAACTTGATAAATATCTTCATGAATTGGTTATATGAATTAATACATATTTAATAATCATTTTTTTTTATATAAATATAAAAATTTGTATGATTTTTTTGTTGTCGTTGTTTTTCGATCATCCTATATATATATACAACACCGTATGAAAAGCTAGGCCGAAATATATATATATATATATATATATATATATATATTAGATTTACTTCTACGTGACAGTGCTACCAACTTTATTTCACCGATCATTATTCTGAACGTTGAATGTCAATCTTTTTTTTTCTTTTTTTATTTATTTATTTATTTCATTCTTTTTTTCTTATTTCTTTCATCTGTTCGTTCATCTTTTGTTTTATCGTTATTTTTTTTTATTGATTTTTTATTTCGTTTCGTTCGTTTCATACGATAACGTTTCGTTTTTGCCCCGTCTTCGATCCAGAGATTGGTTTATTTCATCGAAGTTTCTTTTTCTGATTTCACGTTTTTTTCTTCTTCTTTTTCTTCTCGGTCTCCTTCTGCCGCTTTTCCTTCTTCTTTATCCGTTGTCGTTATGTTTCTTCCTTTTTTTTTTTTGTTTTGTTTTACATTCATTGTCTGTTATTGAAGATCGAGATCGATCCGAAGTTATCGACGACGATGGTTGCCGCTGACCAGTTCAGTTGATACTCCGCAATGGTAACCGCAAAGTTAGTCCAAAAAACAACGTTCAATCCGCCCATCCAGTGATCTAGATGTTGTTATATATTATTTTTATACGCGTACAATATTATTTTACGTGTATCTGAGAGGAAACGGCTACTGGAGACAATTATATCGGAAAATAAAATAATATCGATATGAATTAATTTATATTTTTAACGTGCTATATTTTAAATATTGTTTCTTTTTTTTTTTTGAAAATTTATATGTTTCAATATGAATGAACAAATTTCGTGGAAAAACCGCACGGTTTAAGGGTTGTTTGTAATTTTGAACCATATATTTCAAATTAGACAATATTGGGTGAGAATCGCCTATTTTGTCTAAAATTAATAGGGTTATTATATTATTTAATTTTACGTATGTTTTATTAATTTTTCTAAGAAACATGATATATTTTTATTAAAAAATAATTAGTATGTTTTTTATACAATATTTTTAAATATATTGTATTACATTATTATTTTAAGTTTTAATTAAAAATTTTAGTTTAGGTTATAATTGGAAAATTGCATTTGAAAGAATATTATAATATAAATTTTAGATACCCCCAAAAACAAAAATAATTTTCTTTTCCGTCGAATTCGCCGTTCCATTTCGAATATTGTAATACGATCGTATTATTATCGTGTATTGTTTTATATAACAAATCATCACGTTATAAAAGTTATTTAGAGTTATTTCACGCCCTTATTTGCACTTGGCGTTTTCAACATCCGTTGCTATCATTTTAATCCCATCGATCGGTCGTACGGGAGAATATTGGATCAGCGATTCGATCGAAAAATAAACAATTTTCACCGCCATTAGGCGTCGGTCACATCGAACACGTTATCGAATAAATAAAAATATTTTAATAATAACATAAAAAGTATTTAATACTTTATTTGAGAGTTATGTACTATGAAATACAATACATTTAGAATTTATAATATTTGACAAATTAAATAGTTGAGTTCTGAATAGTAAACAAGAATTATGAATAACCATTTTTTTTAATATTATGTAACGTAATATAAAAATATTTACTATTTATATAGGATGTATATTTATACATTTATTATTATTATAATGATAATTTAATATGTCTTTTTTTTCATATTGTAATATAAATATATATGTAATATGTTACTAAAATATATAATAATTTATTTTCAATATTTAAATTAATTCTAAAGTTAAAATGCATAAATTTTATACAACGGATCTACTTATAGATATATATTACAATATTTATATTTTTCATATAATAGTTTTATTTGAAGAATCTTATGCAATACAACAATTTTATATTAAAAATATTTTTAATGAAATATATCACTACTCAATATTTAGAAGAATATTATTTAACTATTAACCGGCAGCGTGTATGAGTCGAAAACGATGGGAAATTATATATATATATATATTTTTTTTTTATATTATACATAGTATATTATATTACCTGGACCGTTTTGTTTTAATAGTCATAATATTACGACCGACTGTTTTCCATTTGTTTTTATAAACAGAGTGTAAAATTACGTATGGCTCATCACTGTTATGTTTGCTCGGGGGCTTTGTGCCTCCGAATCGTGGGACACACAACGACTGCTGTTATAATATCGATAGAATTCCATCGAACACTATACACATGTACTAAATAATAATGACGAATTATATATATATATATATATAATAATAATAAAAATTAAAGAGAAAAAAAAGTGGAGGAAAAATTGTGCCGTAATTTGACGTACGTGAAATTCGTACCCGGTGCGAGTCTTCGCGCTTCCACGAGAAAATCGTTTAACGTTTTCAATTTATTTCTATTATTCACGTACAATTTTTTTTTTTTTGTTATATCGCTCATAATTCACAGTAGGTCTCCGCTAATGAGTCTATACGAAAGTGGAACATTTGAAAATTGCAATTTAAATCGATGTTTATTTTTATTTATTTTTTTATTTTCAACGATATATTACATGAATATCTTCGATATGTTTAAATTTGTTATTTTTTTTTAAATTATAAATTTATGTCAAAATTTAATAATTTACAAATACATTTTGAATTTTAATGTGATTTTTAACATTTTCTGCACTAAATAAAAATTTATCAATTTACAAAAAATTGATCATTTTTTAAAATAAATTCCGTGATATATTTTATATATTTCCATTATTATAAAGCGTAGCCCCGTTGTACAAATATCATTTAAAATTCGTTTTATACAATCGCGAAATTGTATCACATCTAAACTTTACAGTTAACCATGCGTTCGCTCTCATGAAGACATTTCGATATATAGAAATATAATATTATATATATAAATATAAATATAAATTTTTAACGTTAAGAAACGACGAATAGTGTATATTTTTTCGTAGATTTTTAATTGAATTTTTGCCGCTAAAATTACAGCGCTTACACCGAAACGTAAATTTCATTGTTTATATCACCGAGGTTAATGCGTTTGTCTGCATTTGTATTGCGGTTTCTCACGTTGGTTGCATTGTGATTAGCTGAAAATGTCCAAGTCAACATACGAATATGAACATGCCAATGTACACATGCAAGATGATTTATGACCTAAATATATGCGATGATTGCCGTCATGGAATGTCATTATCATATATATTTTATATTTATTTATCATTTATTGTCATTAGAATTGAATGTATTTCTATTAGTTTTGTGGACCGATTAAAAAAAAATCGTTTAATATATACTAGGCATATTTCTAGACTATTTATTAAAATCATTGATAATTTTATTGTTTACATTACTATGATAAAATTCCAAGTTTCAAGTTGAATTACTTTATCTTTTTTACTTCAATAATATAATACTTAAAAATTAATATCATTCAATATTTTCACTGAAAAAAAAAATGTAATTCGTCCTAAGAATCTTTGTTTTAATGACGAAGCGTTTTAAATTAAATAATAACTTGATTTCTTTATATATATATATATATATATATATATATATATATATATATATATATATATATATATATGTAATAAAAAGAGCACTAAAAAGCATATAATAATATTTTGCTTCTGATAAAAATAAAATTGTTTAATGACAAGAATGACAAAAAATATATACAAGTATGTTATATATATATATAATTTTAACCTACAAAACGATTCAAAATTCTTTAATATGGAACGGAAAAATAATAATAAATGCGGTCATCAAAAAACACCATGGGAAAGAAAAGTGTTAAGCACTTCTGAAACTTTTACATTAAATGCGTAATATCATGCATTGCTGCAAAAATGGAATAATATATATATATATATATATATATATATATATATATATATATATATATATTATTAAATCTCTCATTTATTTTATTACATTTCATCGCAAACACACACACACACACACACACACACATATATATATGTGTGTGTGTATATATATATATATATATGTGTGTGTGTGTGTGTGTGTGTGTGTGTGTGTAAATTTAAGCACGATTTTGCTTCGTGTACGTAACTCGGGTATCGAACACACAATTCGGCTACTTTAATATAATAAAATTATCAACAGTTATGCGGTTTCGAAAACGCTCACTTGGTACCCTTTTTTCTTTAGTTTGTGCATATTTTTATTATGTTATACAACCACCGCTCGGCCGGTCGTTACATACTAGATTTATTGACATTATTATATATTTTTTTATTTTATTATTATTATTATTATTGTTGTTGTTGTTGTCTGTCGTTCTTTTTGTTCTATCTTTTATTTTTTTATTTCGCCAGTTTTGGACGAACGCTCTTCTTTTGCGCATTTCTTCCGACGTCACGTATTTCGAAACCTATTTTTAGCAGTAAATTTAAATAATAAAATATATATATATATATATATATATATGAATCTATACGACGAAATATCGACTATTATTTCATATTTTTGACGAATGTAACTAATTTTATTTTATAATGTAAGGAAAAATTGTAAATTTCATTTCAACTATGGTTAGATTTTTTTTAATTAATTTATTTTTACTGCATTTTAAATTGCATAATTTTATATATAAAATTTTAATTTAAATTAACTATATAATAAAATGCAAATCATTTATGACAAGAACACAAGGTTCTTTATGGATAGGTTATTATTTTTTTAATAAATTATTAATAAGTTTTCTCGAGACCGTACTGTACAATATATATAATATAAATATATAGAGAAAATACATTATTACCACACTATACACAGATATATATGGTTATATTCATACATATTGTGAATGCAAGGGGTTAAATTTGACATGGTCAATGATCCGATACGGTTATTGCACCTGCAGGGCGAATTAGGGTTGCAATTTGTGCGCAATCAGTTCGATGAAAGCCCTACACGTGACTAACTTCAATTCTGGTGTTGTTTGCACACAAATTAGATTCGCATTTCAGACGTTCATCACTTTATCACTTCCGGTATTGCATGAATTTAATATATAAAATAAATTTACAATTTTCGCACAATATTTATACGATCAAATTGTTTTTTTTTCCAGATTTAAATCATCAGCTTTATTTGTTTAAAATCAATAATAATTAGCATTTTTCATTAGTGTCAAATATTTCAAAGGAATATATCGATTTTTAATCAAAAATGAAACCGCAACGGCGGCCATTTTGTTAACTTATTTGACGTGCAAATTTGTTAAATTTACATTCAGACATATGAAACAAAAAATAAATAAAATAAATATGAATGTTGTCATAATTTCAGCGATCACGTTTTTATTATTTTAACATCACGATTGCATTACGGGAACTCGTCTACTATTATCCGATAATAAATTATAAACAAGAAGCACCGAGTGAAATGAGAAATAAAAGTAAAAAAAAAAGATGATAGTAAAAATAGGAAAAAAAATATTTATAATAATTGGACGCATACCGGATGTGCTACTATTTGAAAACAATAATGTAATCATAGTTTATTGTATTGAAAAAAAAAATGAATTCCAGGAGTAGATCTAAAAACATCTTTGTCGGTGCTTTTTGAATCCATCATCGGGTGGGTTAATTTGGTTATCCCAATTCAATTTGTACAAACCATATTATATAATTCTAAACGATATACAAATATATGACAATACGGGTGGTCAAAAATATATTGGGTATTTGTAATTGCACAATATAAATTTTAAAAATTCGATGACAGTATGAATATGGCAGTACTGATTATATCAGGTTTATTCGACCGTTTTAAATATATAGTTTTTACTACTTGTTTCTAGCGAATTTAAAATGATTTTTCAATAAAATAATTTGGAAGATTTTGTGGTATTGAAAATGATAGTTAATTTAATCAACAACAACAAAAAAATTGTCTCAAATAATTATATCGAGGTTTAGTAAAATAAAACAGGAAAAGAATTTCAGGATTCAATAGAATTAAAAAAATAATTTTAAGACTTTTTAAACTTACTAAATATTATTTTATCGGAATAATTTCATTTTTAACTTTATTATTGGATACATTTTAAAGAAATTAAACATCCATTTATTTTATTTTATAAATAACATTATTCAATATTACTGCAAATATTATACTATACTATTTTTAAAAAGTTGGAAACCACTGTTATCACAGCAAACACAATATAATATAATATTTTAATCCCACTTTATGAAAATTGTCAATTTGGATGCGTTTTACTTAACGGTGTCTTGTAATAGAACTAAAGAATGTTTGCGTTGAATCACGATATTTATTTTGAATTTGACACGTTTATTATTATTATTTTATACACATACACACACATGTATATATATATATATATATATATATATATATGTGTGTGTGTGTGTGTGTGTGTGTGTGCAACGATGAAACTTTGCGGTTTGCTTAATTGATTAAAGAATTGATGCACCCGTTCGGCTTTTCCAACGTCAGCTGTCATCGTTCATAAGCGAACCGTGTTAATTTAAATCCGATGTACAATTTGTGATATTTATTCCATTTGCGTATTCGACTAATATTTTATACACATTAAAACGTACTTTCTACTAATAAACGCGATTCACACAGATTTCCCGTTCGGCCGCAACATTCTATGCGCGAACGAATACTGAAAATATATTTTTACACGTTCGTATATCGATTCGGATAATTTCTCTCTCATATTCGCCAAAAATTTGGTATCCATTATATATGCTAAATTCAAAGAAAAAAAAACCGATTACTCCTCTTTTTGTTGAAAATTACCGCAATTATACGGGCTCGTGACCCACGGATCACAGTTTGACGACCGCCGGTAGGAAATAAGTGATCTTTATATGAACTCGGATGTAATTTTAATGCGATTCAAAGTTAAATTATCACCGCATAAATATAAAATCCATATATTTACTTAAATACATATCATTATTAAAAATCAAAAATTGCATTATTATATATTTTCATATTTTAGACTTTAATTCTATTGAAAATTTTCATATAGCATTAATTTATTAATATTCACAGAACTTTTCATAAGATATTATAATATATTTATTGTAATATAAAATTTGACTAATAAAACATTATCGTATTATATTAATTTTTTTCGGTTGAAATTGATATAACGTATCCGATGGTGTTGAATTTGCACAAATGTGGCGATAATGAAAGCTCTTCATATCCTATCTGAATGAGTTTCTCAAATATTCACGTATGCGCACGTAATAACACGTGTAAACACCGGTACATGCGAGAGGGTAGTTAAACGAGGAGACGAAGAAGTCTCCATCGTGGCGCCTGATGCTGCAAAAGTCAGCCGTTCTTCATTATAGTCGCACAAATGAGACTCGTTGCCTCCTAAGAGCAAATTGCCACTTGTTGCCTGCCGCTTTCGTTTCTTCGTCGCTCTTAAAAACGAATAACGTATATACGTGCGCTTTATAATAATAATGAGTAATCTTCGTCTCTGTCGCTAATTTGCAACCGGGTAAAAGTGGATGTATGAATGTTCGGCGTCGTCTCATCGAAAGTTTCGTGACTCGGTGCTCGCAAATTGGATTCTTGTCGTACATTTAGCATTTTAATCATTTTCATCGTTATTTTTATTACTAATTTGATTGTGAATCCGTCGTAAATGCGATAAGCGAGCGCGATGTTTATTTATTTATTTTTTATTCTACTCGTAATGATTTTATAATTGAAAATTGCGCCCATACTCTAAGTTGTTGCTGATATGAAAAATGTCAATAAAATTAAATCTTAGAATATTAAATATTATCGCTTTATTCGTTGTTCGTTTATATTTGCGAGATCATAATTTTAATTTAATTTAAATTTTAATGCAACCGCCATCAGGGACGAACAAAAAGGTTTTTCATCACTGTTCTAAACTTTTACATTTTTATCAAAGTTTAATATATTATTGATAACATATTCAACTTTTTACCAGTGAATAATTTTTTTAAGAGAAATTATTCCAATAATGTTTCTATATATTTCAGTATTCAACATTTTTACAGTAAAAATATTTTCATGAAATAACTTATTTAATATTTTTTTTTGTAATATATTAAAAAAAATATATATATTACTATATGAATTTATATGTATGGTATATAAAAAAATAATCGAAGAAAATTTAATAGATGGAAGCATAAAACTAGTATTAAATAAACGACGACACGAAGCAGAGCCTTTTTTTTTACCAGAAATACCAGTGTACGACGTACATTCTAACGTTCACCAGTAGCCTTTTCAGCGATACTCCGGCAAACTCTTCGAAGGGCCGAAGAAGCATCCGTACCAGTCTGCTGTGGTTTTGTGGTTTCCAACGCCTCCTGTTCCTTTTCCCTACGAATTGTACGACCTTAAATGTCCGACAACCACCCACAATTTAACGCGAGCTCATTCTTTTATTGTCGCTATTATTATTATTATTATTAATATTATTACTGATATTATAAAGCCGGTATTATCGTTATTATCGAAGGGTAAATCTACTCGGTTACGCAATAACAGCCCTTAGTCGTCGCGGTCATCAATGAAAGACGGATTCCATTGATGATCTTTCGGATGCGGTCATTGAATGAGCCCTATTTTTTTTTTCTCTAATTCATCTTTTTATAAATATTTACAATATCATAATTATATAATATAACATTCCTATTTCGTTTTTATGATAAATTTATTTTATCACATTGAAATACTAATTCAATTTTTTTTGTACAAATCGCTCGTATATATCTAAACAATTTTATTTTAAAGTATACGAGAACGTTTTATATAATACTTTGATATATATATATTTAAAAAATAATAATTTCAGAAAAATATTCGATTATCACAAATGTAATTTACCAGATTAAATATAATAAACTTGTATTAAATATATTTAAAAAGCAAAAAATAAATTTAATTCATACGAAAACTAATAAATATGAATATTGCGTATATAAATAAATAAACTTTATTTTATTTTCTTCGCTGAAATTATTACAAAAAAAGGATTAAGGAATTTCATAAAAAACTAACAATATAGAAACCTCAAAAAAAAGTTGATCCTTCTTATGTATTACAATAATAATATTAGATAGAAAACAATATTTTATTATATTCATAGTTTTCTCGTTACATTTTATATAACCTCATTCTATAAGATTACAATATATACAATAGTATCGATTTTCTATAAATAAATTGCATATTCTTTCTTATTATACTTACATTTTTATTCTTCAATTATTTATTTATATTTTATTATATACAAAAAAAAAATCAAATTATAAATACGATCAAATTTGATAAAAATAATTATCAATCTTTTTTCATATATAAAGCTTCACCAAAAGAATACTGTTAATATTACGCAATAATCGATGTGGTGGGTCAAAAAGCAACTCATCCGTCATTGAACAAATGATTACAGGTTCGGTTCACATCCGAGTTATAACAGGTATATGGTCTTTTTTCTATTTTACAAAGGCAAATTACCGAATAATAACTTTTGCCTTTTTTTTCTGTCTCTTTTCGTGAACTAATGAAATTGAATTTTTCATGCCATTTACAAGGACCTTCGGTTGATGTTGTTGTATTTTTTTTTTTTTTACTTCATTCTTTGACATACACAATGTGCCAAAATTATATACGTTTCGTAGATAGAAAAAAATAATAATAAATTAAACGACCTTGTCCGACCAAAAAAAAAAAGAAAAAAAGAAAACGCGCATTTATAATTATTATGTATTATATATCGTTAGGTCGATCTTTGCAAATTTTTGGTACAGTTTTTTATTTTGTTGTAATTTTGTTTTGTTGGATTTCTAAGAATATTGATTTAAAAAAATTAATAAATATTGTCTACAAAAAAAATAATATATATTTCTTACATTATTTTACAATTTTTATTTGCGTATAAATAGTTAAAATAATCTTAATTTAAAATATTTCCCTACTTTTTTTTTCTTAGTTTTTTCGAATGTAATCAATCGTTTTAAACTTTTAAAACACAATTTTATTTTATACAATATAAAATCTCATTATTTTTTTTAATAGTACATCATAGTAAAATTTGAAAATATTTAATATAAATTAAACAGCAATCGGTTATTTACGATATTTAATCGAAATCGCACATTACCACAAAATTATTTCAAATATTTTTTTTTAATATACTTGTATACATATATTTGAAATTATTTATTCGTAACATTAAAAAAAAAATATTTCCTCATTTCACCATAGACAATTTTCACGCACTGAATACACTCGCCTCGAATAATAACATTTTTAAAAGAATTTAAATTATATATATATATATATATATATATATATATATATATATATATATATATATATATATATATATATATATATATATATATATATATATATATATATATATATATATATATATATATATATATATATATATATATATATATATATATATATATATAAGAGCGAAATGTACTTTCACAATATACAGATCGTAGAATCGATTTAATATATTGCGAATTAATTAAGAAACCGATCGAGATACGGTCAGTTTTCTCAGTGTGGACAAAGTTGGCAGGTGACCTCAGTAATCATATGTCAGAAGGGATTTTGCGGTTTGGCGGCTCGATGTAACTTGAATGCCCCGCGTGCATATAGGGTGTCCGCTATTTGCTGCGAGGTCATTTTTATGGACGATGTGACCCGCAAGCGACCGGCAAACCGATGGTCACCGCAGTCCGCGCAACGAGAAGAAACGTCTCGGACACGTGTAATCGAAACGCTACACCGAATACAATTTATTTTCTAGATCTAGCCCGAACGTATACCGTTAGAATTTGTAATCAATATTCAACATTTATAAATAGAGATCGATCCTATCTACGGTTGGCGTGTAAAACGAATACGTGTTGTGTGAATATGTCTGATAAATGACATTTTTTTTTTTTTAGATAAGAATTGTCCCGAATGAACGAATCTTTTCTTAGAAGTAGATTTCTAGAGACGCGTACTAAGTATTCGCAATATATTATTATAATATTAAAAGGTGTCGATAATTAATAAAAATATATTTTAAATTGAAGAAACAAATTTTATTTTTATTATCAAATATATTACGTCATTCAACTATGAAATATAGATCTTGTTCTCAATAAATTCCTGAAACTAAAGGAATTTTTTTTTGTTTAATATGATATTTTGATACTGTTTTTCTTGAATGGTTTTTTAAAGAATTAGTCAAAGTAAGAAATTCTAACAAGTATTTTTAATGAATAAAATTAATTAATTCATAAATTACATATAAATCCATAGCGATCCCAAACTTTCATCAAAAAAATCCATTTGCCTCATAAATAATTAAAAAATCTATTTTTTTCTTCAGAATAACCAAAATAATTTATGTATTTTTTTATTTATCAAATATATTTTTATATATAAAAAAAATAATTATGGAATTAATTATAAATAATTTTCCTTATTTTTATTATTTTAAACGATATAATCTTATCGAATATCCGTTTACACGTTTTAATCACACATCCTCTTTCTTTCAAAACCGCATTTTGATTCTCAACCGCTGATCAAATTATAAGAAATATCGTAATTTTCTTATCGCATTACAATAAAAATAAAACATTGTCATTAAATCCTAGGAAAAATTTAGACATTTTTTAATAAATTTTTATTGACCCAAATACTGGCATTTTTAAATTGAAATATAATATAAAGGAAAACATCAATAAATTTAAAAAAAAAATCACTAAAAATATCAAAGAGCGAGATCCTACTATATTGAAATCGTTCAAAAAATTTTGAAGGATTCAAAAATATGAATTCACTTTATCGATATCAAATATATTTTTAACGAGGTGTTATAACGAGATATCGACGATTTCACCCTCAGAGAACAAATTGCAGGTTGTTCGACCGTCCTTATTATTTTTCCCTAATTCGTTTCTGTATCCTTTATTTATTATTATTATTTATTTTTTTGCTTTCAAGATCGATTCAAGAATTGAATAAATATTGTTTTTTCGATCCGTTGCCGACGTTCAAGTGTTAAAATTGCATATTGGATATCGGAATAATCATTGATTACGATTTCTTGTAGTGATTTCGATCGATCAAGAATGAGTTCATTTTTCAGCACGAATTATATTCTTGCTCTTGAATATTATTTTCCGCTCATTAAATTCATTATAAATGTATTTCTAAAGCCTTATCTACATGCGACGATTTATTTGATAATTATTTTAATAATATAGTCAGCATACATATAATATTATCTACATATGGATTTATTTAATATGTTCAATATTAAAATGAATAAAAAATATTTTCTTTTAAAATAATCTAATTTATGCGCATCCTTTTTTCTAAAGGGATATGTAGCTGTGGAAAAATCGAATAAAAAAAATATTAATGGTCAATCATAAGGGTTAATTATATCATTCATACACACGATTCGTGTGCAATATTACGAAACCGCAATCTGTTACAATATCGTAACTCGGTATCGAGTTTTTGGTTTTCGTAACGAGCGACCGTTCGCGTAAACTGCACCGATCGGGCCGCGGTCACAGTAAAAGTGTAACATACAAAATAAACAAATAGCAATACCAAAGTTCTATTCCTACGCGTAAAACACCGATTATTATAACTGGACATATGAATTGTCTTCGATAATAATATAAATTTACTAATTATTTTTAAATAATAATGTTTAAAATCAACATTTTAGTTATATTTATGTGATATAAATATTTATTAAATAAATTTGATTATTGAAAATTATTATATAACACTTTGATCAAAAAGTAAGTTTACTTTGTTTATAAAATGTAAATTCTTTATTATTCTTCAAAATCGATTTCATCTCCTTCAAAATAATACACTTTTGCCAACGTTTTTTCCAGTCCTCGAAACAGTCGGTATAGCCTTCGAGATCTTCTTCGATTCTATTTTTATCTCCTCAATCGTATCAAAACGGCGTCCCCGCATTGGCTTTTTGAGTTTGCTGAATAGCCAGAAGTCGCACGGAGCCAAATCAAGTGAATACGATGGTTGCGGAACGATATGAGTCGAATTTTTGGCAAAAACTCGCGAAGAACCAATACAGTGTGACATTGTGCATTATCGTGATGAAGAAACCAAGACTTGTAAAAATACGTATAACTCGGTGATAATTAAACCTTTTGACACACAGACTCTTGGCAAATATTATAGGCAGTCCTGCCTTCCTAATGACCAGGTTTTTTAAATGACAATTTCACTTTACTTTTAAATCACATTAGTAAAATCGATTCGCATTTTATGTGACCGCTGACTTTTCAAAAAAAGGTTAAGATTTGTATGACGAGCAATGAAAAAATTAAAGATAATAAATACGGGAGCGTGCGTGCACAGGAATGTACACGCACCAGGTGTATCTTGCCAAAGTTATAAAATAAAAGTTACATCGAAAAATCGCAAAAAAAAAAACAAAAAAAAGGAGTCCGAAAAAGGATTATTTTTATTATATTTTACATACACATCGCTGTACGTGAGATTAAGGCTTTTTAAGTATACGTATTGTGATTTACACGGATTGTTTAGCTCGTAAGGTGAGTTTGTTCCTAAAAGGGTTTATATGCGGTAGTTTCAAAAGCTCACATTTATCAAAAACATTGTAGTAATTTTATTAAAATTTTCTCCGACAAACAATTTCGAAATCAAAATCGTGTATCGGATTTATCGTAATCATATAATTTGGATATTTAAGGGTTGAATCGCTCGTTGTTTTTTCACTCTTAAATATTTATTTATAAGATTTATCAAGAAACGGCGACAAGAAATGAAATGTTGTTATTATAATAATTCAATTTTCGATATTAAGTAACAACTGATTGCCATTAAATATTTTTTTAATGCTTATTTAATATAGTCAATCTTTAATTATTGAACAATATTCAAGAAAACGATGATAAATAATAAATTAAAGATAAAATCATTTTTTTTTTTATAAAAAGCAATAAATATTAATTTATAACTATTCAAGAATGACTCGAATTCTGTCTAAACTACAATATTATCCGTGATTAAATTAAACATTAATAATGTATATATTATAAAAATTATAAATATCATAGAAAACAGATGTTTCAAACACTACTAAAACAACATTCTTACCGTAAATATTAAATTCATAAATCAACACAGAGTATACACATTACAGTACATTTATAGATCAGAAGCTGAAGGCCAAGTGGTAAGGTCGTTGTAAGTGCTATCGCACTTTACAAACCTCACCATTATTACGCCATAATGATGGTCATTATCCATCCATTCGATGATCCGAGATATCTGACGCATCCCATTTACAATTCGCATTTATACTCGGTCAATTTTGTCTGAACTTCTTTCGCACGACTATCGATCACCGAAAACTTTGTCTGGCTTCCCTTTTCCGTTTTATTTTATTTTATTTTTTTTTTACACTTTTCGAGCTTTGAACCCGTTGGATGAGTTCCTCTCGCGCGGCACAACATTCGACGCTCCCAGATGTTCGAAAAGCGCTGGTTTTATTATTATTATTATTATTTTTTTGTTTCTGTTGTCGATATTTCTCTTACCGATCGCTTAATTTGTCGGCATAATTGAATGATCGCATGCTGTTTCGATCTCGGATACCATAATTGCCAGTGTGTTAAGATGGAACGTTATGGGAAAACTTGCAGGAACACCGGGAGCAGGAATTCTCGCACGATATCTCTACAAATTCATAAACATTCTCTATGACGATTTGAGGCTGTGATCATTTTTTGTGGTTTCTTTATACGATTTTTGTTATTATACTATGATAATAATACTAGTAAGGATTACATTGACGATACTCAATCCATAACCTATTTTTAAATAATACTTTTATTATTATTTTAAATATAGGTTATATAAAAAATATTTTGTATTAGATTTTTAAAAGTTTGAAGGTCATGTGACCATTCAAAAATCTGTTTTTTTTTGCCTTGAAGAATCTTTTTTTTATATGTTGAAAATTTTATAATTTATTTCAAAAGAAATGGTCAATTTTTAATAATCAAAATATTGTAAAAAAGTTACTTCCTGGTTCATATATACATCTAAACTATGTCATTTATTATATTTTTATTTTAATATGAATTAACTATTTTATAACAATTGATTATTTATTTTGGAGATTGCCTTACTTTAATAATAATTTAATATAGCTCTTCAAATTAACAATTTATTTGATATATTAATATACCCACAAATAAATTTTAAAGTTGTTTTACAATTTATTTTATTTTCAGTTTTTAATGATGACTATATTGAAAAAAATGGCTATTTCGTATTTTATATAATGTATTATTACATATGAAATATTTTTAACAGCTTTTTTTACTATATAATAATTATAATCTATACGCTACAAATTTCAGATTCATTGTATTCATACAAAAAGGGCGCGAATTCACACAGCGCCATCTGTTGACACACATCGCGTAACAAATTAACATCCATTTTGTAATTACGTTTACAAAATTTCTTAATTTTAATTTATAAACACTATATACAAAAAAAAAATAATAAACAAAAACACAGCTCATATTTGTATACAAACGTATATTATATAACGCGCTTTCCCATATAACGTCGCCATTATTGGGCGCGATCGGTTAATTTAAACGGGCTTTAAACACGTGCGTGTACTAGCGCGTGTACCATCGCACGTACACTTATATATACATATATATATATATATTTATAAACGCGTACAAAATGTTGAAATTTTCATATAAATCGTTGTTAATTAAACGGTCGCCGCGTTGTATTGACGTTTTTGCAGGTGGTATTCCGTGAACGGTTTCCATTTTACAATAAATCAAAAGCGGGTGGCTTCCTTCTTGCGCCACCGTGACACAAAATTAAACATATCAAATATATATTCGACGGTGTTGTTTGTTATTATAATTATGCTCGTTCAAACGGCAAACGAGCCGCAAAGGACACAAGTGCGACGAATTTTTATAGCGCGCAAATATCCATCGAAACAAGCGTATATAAGAACATCGATATCACTTTTGATATATACCATATATATATATATATATTTTTCAATTATTTACAAAATTACAAAGAAGTTCAAATATATAATAAATTCGTTCGTAATGAAATAATAATTTAAAAAAAATTGTATAATGTAAATATATTGTGTAAACACAACGAATAACTTAACGTGTTTCTCGGAAGTCGCGTAATAGGCAAAATTTTAATCGGCATATTCCTATATTTCCCCATTTTCCCTAGTATATTTCATTATTATGTCCCATGTTCCGGTACGCACGTCATTAAAATTAAAACGAATGGCGTCGAAGTGAAACCGTGTCTTTGACATCTTGATTATTAATTGGAATCGAGCAAAATTTCAAGCGAAAATTGCCTCAACAACGTTCGCAAGTTCAACAATAAATTATTCTATTTTAATATTAATCGTTGCCTATTTGGTAAAAGTTGTCGATTACCCCTCACCTCTTTTCCGCAACATAAACCAATTATAAATTGCAATATATGTTAATAAAAGATTTTATGACATACATATACAACGTAGATATTAAATTCTATAACAAAATATTTAGGTCAGATTTATAAGCGTAAACAATGCAATATGAGAAAAAACCTTGTTCTATTTTATTGATGATGTAAATTTTTGATTTCTATTTAGTTTTTGTTTGAAATCAAATCACAATTATATTTTCACATTATTACTCAATAAAAATATTTATTAACGAAAATTTCTTATAACAAATCTGTTAAATATATGTTGAAAAGGGATAATTTTAAATAAATTTTACAAATCATATATTGTATATATTTTAAAACCAGAAAAATTCTCACTTTATTCCACTTAAAATTCGATTCAATGTAAACCGGTTAATAAAGTGTTTATTACACTTTTAATACGTTCATTTATAACAAGGACATCCCCAATAGTTCAACAGTTAGATTCGTCCATGTATTTACAAGCCGAATAGGCTGTGAATATTTAATTCCAATTAATATAAAACCCCCATAAATATATACATAAATATTAAATTAAGAAAAATAGACATTTTATTCAAAATATGTCGACTCATCAACAATTTTTTTTTAAATATTTAATACTCTTCTAACCATTATAAAGTACGTACAGATGCATTTTTCAACCCCGAATATCGGATATTATTATGGGGAGGGGTAAGAGGAATGAAATGACGATGTGTTGTCGTTGTTTTGCGACGAGCGGTCCCCATTTTAGTCACTAGCCAATTATGAGAGTGTCAACGGCAGCAAAACCCCGTCGAGATTGCCAACAACTTAACTCACTACCGACAACTTGGAAAACGCCAACTCGATTGCGAAGAACCAAGTGAAACTTCTCCGCCTTCAAATTAATACGCGTACTTAATTATTCTAACATAACCGTATAAACGCTTGCATGTCTAAATTAGAACAGAACGGTGTTAACTTTAAACTTATTACGAATAATCAAATTTTCTTTATAATGAAAATGAAAATTTTACATCTTTTCTCATATTGAAAATAATTGTTTCTATAATACATAATGTATTTAACTTGTATGATGATTTATCGCGTCGATGATGTGTTAAAAGTTTCGAAAAACAAACCTATCATCGATACCAAGCAACGTGGGCTTGCATAATAATAGAATATTACAGACTTTACTTAGTCACCGACTTGAAACGAAAGTCGTTTTTTTTTATTCATTAATATTGTCAATGTTGAATGAGTGTCAAGGACATCGGTTTAATTTTCGGAAATCCCGATTTATTCATTAAACTTTCCTAATCGTTCACGCGCGTGAAACGATTAAAAATTACGTTAATTCGCGTTTATTTCCAAATTATTTGTTTTTTAATTCGCTAATGTTAATAAATAAATTTAATTTAATTTAACAGTATAAATATAATATTTCTATATGTGTAATAAGTTATATATAAAAAAAAATATTATGTACACAGATGTAAATTTAAATCTGTATACAGTGTCATTCACATTTTCATAACTATGATTCATAAAAACATTAAACATTTTTTTTTATATCGACGACTCTCGAATATAAATATTATATGCAAATATAATATATAATATTTGCCTGAAAAAATGTTTACCAGATACCAGAAATAGTAATAATAGTGAATAATTATTAATATATATATTGCAGAATTGAAAAATACCCATTACCGACTCCATTCATAAATATTCTTCGTACTATCGATTCATTCATAAATAGCTGGGCCGATGAGTAATAGAAAAATACCGATTCGGCCCCGTGAGTTCAATTAACACACGTCAAACAGGTCGTACAGGTGTCATTTGTTTGCTCTGTAATATAGCGTTAACTCTGAATTCTTATATAATATGCATTTCGCTATTAAAACACACAAATTAAAATTAAAAAAATATTTTTCTACATTGATATATATTCATATTTATTAAAAAAAATACTTTTTATATATAATAATAATAATTATACAATAATTTTGTAAATATATATTATAAAATATATTGCGATCAACTTTTTTACGTTTTTACACCGTTATCAACGTGAAATCTCATTACTATGAAAATTTTTGTACAAAAAACAAGTGCCCGCACTGTATGTGTTAACGGTCATACCGAGAAATCATGTCTTGTTTATTGAATCATCAAATGAACAAATCTGCTGCGTAAACGTTCCGAAAAAAATTCAATTTTCGATTTTTTTCTACTATCGACAAACATTGCGGAATGCCCAGTTTCCGTTTCGACAGAAATTGTAATTTTTTCTATTTTCGTTTTATATATTTTTTTTTTCGTTAACTTTTCTCGGAATTGTATAAACAATTTTTTCGTATATATTATTAATAACAACAAATTTTAGAAAATATTTCTATGAAAAAGTCCACCGATGTCAAATAACATATAATTTTTTTCAATCACCTTTTCACTGTATCAATATTGACATTTTTATCAAAATTAACAATCGCTAATATATAATATTATTATACATATATAATTTATTAGTCTTATAGAAGGCAAATATCACGTTTTCTGTGTGCTACGTAATTACATCTGCATAATAGCACACATTATGCAATTACTAGCAATTGACCGTTTTATATTAATATTTATTGATCGTTATGTATATAATATGGAGTGAAATCAACACGTGTAAAACAATATATTAAATTTACTATTATTATATTGAGAGTTCATATTTTTATATGCGAATTACATTAGTCATTATTAAAAGAGGAACAGTTTAGTTGTGTAATATCGTGATTTTCCAATGATCTACATCAGTGCATACATTTATCTAAATTTTCCATTGAATTTATTATATTTTATGATTTAAAACGGAATACTAATATCGTATAATAATTGTAAATGTGTTTTCCGAACTTTATATGGGAAAATTTTAGTTTATCATTTTTGCATATTAAATATGATGTTTACAAAAATCCAGTTAATATTAATATACATTCATTGATTATTGTTGTATTTTCTTTTTGAAATTTATGTAATTTGACCTATATTATTAAGATTAATAGAATATTAAATAAATAAGGAACTTTTCTAAAGTAATATATTATTTTAATATTAAATCTACAAAGCCATTTTTAATTAAAAAATTTTAATATAAATTTAATATCAAATTTGTTTCTAGATTTGATCAAAATTATTTCCGAAAATTTTTATTATATATTAATAGCAACGTGAGGAAATATAAATTAATTATCAAAATTAAGCATTTTTGCTATTTTTACATATGTTTTTTTATTAGTGAATTGTTAAACATTTGCATACATTATATATACAGCGTCATAGAATAATGACGTTGAAACCGGTATCAGCTATTCGAATATACAAGTATTAACTACGGATGACGTACGTAATTTCTACGTAGATTATGACGTTAAAAAACTATTATATTAATATTGCATACGAGTTTTTTACGTTTCGTCTATACAAATTTTATCACCTTCGTCTTGATTGATTTTTGTCTATATCCGGAAATCGCAGAAACGCTCGTGATATCATAATGGATATTTTTTTTTTCTATGTTTACAGAGACTTATATTAATATTCGAACGTTTAAGGGGAATCCTAATGAAAAGTAATTCCGTAATTTCCCATTATAAAATATGCGTGTCTATAAATTTATTTTATATTAAATATAAATCGTCGTCTAATTGGAATTGCGAAATTAAACGCGCTCTATCACAGTGTAGTTTTGGTTAAAAGTAGGTTAAATAAATACTGTTTTTACTCACGTATAATGTTAAATAAAAACATTTCTTTTTATTGTTTTTAATAATTATAATAATTCTTATAAATAATGTTTATCTATTAAATTGATATACGGTATTATTTTCAATTATTATTTATTAGTGATTAATTAATATATTTTCTTATTAAATAGCAATATATTTGATTAAATCTAAATTATAATAAATTACATTGTTTCAAAAATCATTTTTTTTTTTCATAAAATCAATTAAATTCATTTTGTCATCGAATATATAATATTAATATTATTTTAATGATTATGAAATAGTTTAAACATTACGAAATTTCGCATATTTTTCCTTCTGAAACCGTTATATAAAAACAACGTTTCGATTTTATATACCAGTTTTAGTATGAATCACCTCGTTTAATTAGCTTGAATCACGAACCTATTTATCGAAATTCCAATAAGGTGTTAAAAAAAATGGTCTGTTGAATATATATTTTTTTCTCTTTTCACGATAATATTTAATGTGGAACAAAATTTCTCTTTCGTTTTTACGATTATGTTCAGTCATCGTGTTTATTCAGTGACACGGTCGTTCGATCTGTCAAATTGCATTTGTGCATTTGATTCATATCGAAGGTGTCACTGTAAAGATGGATTCGTATGATATAATCGTATTTTTAACTAAAAAAAATATTAAATATTCAATTTTAATATATAGCTTATTTTTTAATAAACAACAATATATATTTCAAGTTTTTGATTGCAACTAAAATTTTCATTAAAAAAATATTTTTTCAATATCAAAATTGTCAAAAAAAAAAACTGTAAAAATTATTATTTTTAATAAATTTAAATAGTATATTGTAGTGTTATTAAAGACCGTATTTATTTGATTAAAAGACAATTGTTTATCTGGTTATAAGCAATAGATTTTTATTCTTAATTATAAAAGTATTGTATTAAATACTTTAAAAATATAGAATTTCAAGATAAAGTATAGAATTTACGACTCTATTAAAAATAAATCATTGCTTTTACACTTTAAAAAGAAAATTAAAAATTTATCGACAACATTAAATATCATACGCACACGATATTAATATTAATCTAAAGTTAGATTACCCAAACTATATTTGCTAGTATAGCAAATTTTCAGTAAATCAAAAAATAAACAGTCCGTGAAAATTTGAAACTATTTTATACATTGCAATACATTTATGGATCATCTACTTTATAAATAATATTTTCAGTTTTCAAATTCTAAAAAATAAACTAAATGTTCCATTAAAATTTCTGGATTTGAAAACTGTACTAAATTTTCAGTAAAAATATATATATACCGTATACCGTATAAAAATATCATACATTGAGTCAACTTACATTTTAATAAATAAATAAATCTTATGACAAAACGATCGTGTTGATACTCACAATAAATAGTGACAACATTTGATCGAGCAAAAAAAAAACTCTTTCAGAACAATTTTCCCTTTCAAAAATCAAATATATACATATATACCATATACATATAGATCGCTAACACTTTAAACACGTCATCTTTTTTTTATTATTAAAACACATATATTATACATATGATTTATTTATTTTTATTATCCATATTAATATCATTGAATTATTCAATACGTGGCCGATACTGATTGATCAGCATGGACATCGATCATATTAATGAAACCGTCTATATGCCATGGGACATATAAAGTCGGTTATTTAATACGATCACAATACGGACACAACTCCCGGATATTTTATACTCTCTTAGTGAAATCAGTGGCTGTGAAATCTCGCATGACTAAGAATTATAACCGTATATGTATATTGACAGCCTTATATGTTCATATTATATATATATATATATATATATATATATATATATATATATATATATATATATATATATATGTAAAATGTTCTCTGAAAATGTATTTTTATTAACTATAATAATCCACGTGAATAATACCGTAATCATTTTCTAAGAGTGTTGCATAATTTATGAATGATATTTAAAAAGATCTAAAGTAATAATAATAATAATTTATTTTATATTTGTATCTCCTACAAATTACTAATTCAATTAATTAGCATAAATCAATTAAAATAATACACAAGTGATATCGTATATTGTGGATAAACACACTTTAACAAATTGACGTTCATGCTGACGTCATTTATTTACTTATTTAGACGGTCATAGCAATCATTTACATAAAACATATTGATGATTGAACCATCACAAATATTTTCTTACAAATTATGCAACAAATCTAAAATCTGAAAATATAAACGAGCGTTTTTTTTTTTTAATTTGATATTCGTAGGTTAAACAATTAACTATTAAATTGGATTGTTAGATATCAAAACTTCATTTTTGGTGAAAAATATTAAAATTTTTATAATCTTCATTTAAAAAAAAAAACATATTCTCTTTTATATTTATAAAAATCAAATAACGTTTTATTTTTTTCAATGAATCACCTATTTAAACACTAAAACTATTTGTCAATCACATTAACGTTTTAAATGTTATTCAAATTTCCTGAAAATACAAAACTCGTTATTTAATCGTTTATTTACAATCGAATTTCATTTTAACATTATAGTAATAATGTCAATACAATAATAAAAATCAGACTATCAAATCGATTTTAAACAAAATTTCAAAAATACACCACAAAAATAAAAAAAAAACATTTCTAAAAACATTTGAACATCTGGTGTTATTAAAACAATTACTTCAATGCGACTCGTCGTCATCGAATTATTCTTTATTATTCGTACATTAAATCCCAATAAACGACACATTAACATACAAAAGGGGGGTTGGTGTCGTCGAAGACAAAGAACACTATATAACACGCCAATAATGATAAAGGTGTTGGCCTCAACAATGCAACCGATCGTCCATTCACGTTCGGACGATAATGTTCAACCAGATTGCAAGTCGACAGGTTCACCGCCAAATTCCAATGACTCACACACCACATATATTTTACCAATAAACAGTCAACGACCATCGTTCAAAATACACTATTTTTCATTTAGATAAATTCACAAATTGTCTCATAATTATTTCATATTAAAATTATGATTGATTCGTAATATCACCGAAACATGGTTCGTTCTAAAAATCGATTTTCATACACAATTGACGAATAGAATTTTCTTGTCGTATAAGCAATTACGATGTCGTCATTTCTAAGCAAATAAATAATTATACCGTAAACAAAATCGAGCGAATCGGCCGATTTACGACGAAAATTCGGTTCGTTTTCAATGACAGTTTCGCTATTTATTTGTTGGTCTCGCACGACCGACACGTGTACAACCCGCACAATCCATTCATTCCAATATTTAGTCTTGCGTAACAATTTTAACGTTTTCCACCGGGCATTTAATGATACATAATATTTATAAAGCATGCTAATTTGCCAGAATTTCGATGACCATTTTTTTTTTCGTTTTTGCTATTCATTATATATATATATATAAAGCCGCATCGCGTTAATTCCATAATAATAATCTGCCGTAGTGCGAAAGACTAAAATAGTGAATTATAACGTGAATTTTCGTATAACATTATAAATAACGTTCAGCAATTACGTGCGCGTAATTTTTTTTTTTTTATTATTATTCTAGCATCGTTTAGACGCGATTGAAATATTAATACTCAGTTTAGTTTAAAACGTTCATTCATGAACGTGAAACGTTCCCTAAGGCACGTCCACACTGTTATTCTTAGAAGTGACCTTTCGTAATAATAATAAAATGTACGTGCGTTCGATCTGTACGCATATCCTTTATTTTTGCAATAGATATTTTCAGAATTCAACATCTTTAATATTATTTTCTCTTTGCTATATTCGAGGAATTTTCTTAGGATCGGTTTATAATGTAGGAATATTCTTGGAAAATGCCAAAATCACGATTGGAAAATCATTATCATACATATCATCAGGAGTTTATTAAGAAATTATTAATAATGATATATAATCAAACCGAAATTTATTAGTTTTAAAATATACAAATTTTATGAAATATAATTTCAAGAAAAACAAAAATACGATTATTTCAAATAAAATTGATAGTTCAAAAAAAAATATCAATATTAGATTAAAATATATTGGTATCATAAAACATGTAACTATAAACATTTTTTTATTAATTTTTTTTTAAAATTATATTCCTTTTAAAATACTTTTAAGAAGTAAGAGTTCATTGAATTAATTTATATAGTTAAAAAATATATCTAATTCATCCTGCTGATCTTTTTTTTTATAAACTTGAGACAGAAAAGGATTAATAATCTATGGAATAAATAAAACTAAACTATTAATAGATGTTAAATGATTCAAATCACATATTGCACATCATCCTTTTGAATATCGACTTACGTTCATATATTTAACACGGATGCGATGCCAAAAACGATTTAACTTACAAACTTGCAACGTTCAGGATTTATAGGTTAAATTTAAACCGGGTAACGTTTTCGACGGTTTCATGTAAAAAAAAATTCATACAACATTCAAATCGGGCACTTTCATTAAAAATTCTCTTCCTACGTTATTCGCATGCCGACACACGATCAATTTGCATACATTCGTAATACACTGTGATTTTTTGGCTTACTTTTTATTTTGACTTCTGGGGTTTTCCCGACAAAAAAAAATAAATAAAACGCTATGAGAATGTATTGGAAAAATATCACGTATATATATATATATATATATATATATATATATATATATATATATATATATATATATATATATATACTCATCCACGTGCTTTTCAAGATTGAAGGACTGTATTTGGTATACATGTCTTCTGATATTCTTTTGTTGTATAAAATATATTTTATATTGATTCTGATTTGTCAGATTTAAAAACGATTTTACATGAAAATTACTATATTAATTATATAATTTTGATAAATATTTGTATTAATTTAGATTCAAAAATATATTTAATCAATTAAATAGAAATTATAATTACAATGTCTCAGTTATGTAGGATGTATAATATTTTGTATAAATTATAATACATATTGCATTCATAATGAGTTACATCGAAAAGATGAAAAACCCTGTTTTATTTAATAATATTCACCATGATCATTCATCGATTCACTTCCTTATGATTAATGTAATATTTTCATAATAATCCTAAGAATTTTTATTTTTAAAATATTTTCTTACTATTCAAAATATTATATATCCTTCGATTTTTCTACTTACGTAGAAAAATCGAAATTTCCAAATGGTAAACGCGATATTCCTAGAATTTAAACCAATTATTTATTATTCGACAATGTTAGATGTTAATAATTTAGTCTACAAGCTGAAATGTAAATCGTAATCCGAATATACTTTTAATTTTATTCTTTTTCGAATAGACATTATTTGTATACAAATAAACGGCGCCAGATTTCGTGATACGAATATTAATTGTTAGTACAAGTTCAATGTTTAAGATTTCCGAAATTTAACGTTTTCGAAATATTATATATATATATATATATATATATATATATATATATATATATATATAATTCACATATTTAAAAATATTTAGAATTAATGCACTATGCGAAAACATCGATGGGAAAACAAATATCACTTCTATGACTAATTTCTTCATTTTCCTTGTTTTCGACTTCCGATGATGATGTATAATATAATAAATCAGAGATTGTTAATCTTTTAATTAAGCAGTGTTCTAAAGTAGAAGACATTACTGAATTTAAAACCTCATCAATATTATTCATTTAAAGTTGTACAATATTTCAAATATAAATATTTAACGTATTTCATTTCTCTTTTCATATTTTATTCATTGTCTAAAATATGAATTTAATCTTTTTATTATTTTTTTTAATATAAAAAGTTTGATTTTTACAATCAATTTTTATATTAAAATATTTACAACATATACCATATAAAAATCAAAATGATGAAAGCTTCCATTTTGCTTTAGTTTTATGAACTAAATTCAAAATTTTCTTTTATTTATACATTTGAAAACATTACAAATTTAAATTATTTAAAAACACAATAAATTTCAAGAGCAAATTCTTTTAACATTTTAATGTTATTCAGTTTACAATTGTTTTTTTTTTTAGTTAAAGACAAATTAATAAAAATCTTTATAGTGTACAAATTTAGAATAATCATAATATTTCTAGATATTATTTACAATATTCACCCGTAATTTTATACGAATCTTAAGTTGTTGATCTCTGGCTTAGACGATGACAATAAATAAATTGAAAAATCTGATTCACATGGACTTTCATAGATTTCAAATGGGCTGAGTTTTATCGACGCGTCGAAGTCGAAATCGTGAGCGAGAACACATTTGCACACTATCGAATATATTATTTATATTGTTGTTCGCTTTTTATGAAACGCTTAAATATTCATAAGCAAACATTTATAAATGTATTTATATATATATATATATATATATATATATATATATATACATACATATAAATATATATATGTGTGTTACTCAATTGTTTATATGCGAATGATGTACCGAATAAACAATTAGCCTGGGAAAGGACCGGTGTCGATTCAATCGTATGTCGAAGTCGTGATGACTAAATCGAGGATTTCTTCTGACACAGAGCGATGTCCGTGTCGTAAAAGTGTATAATTTTCCAAGAAAATAGTCTTCAAAATTCATTCTGAGCATCTAAATAGTTCAATGTTCTTTCGAATTGAAAACCTCGTTATATCACTGTAATCGTTTGTGGTTACGTTAAATAACATTATAAATTTTAATAACACGCATGAAAAATATGTTATCAGTTTTTCTTATTATTGTATATCAATCTACATAATATTTAAGCACTTCTCGAATTTTTTATAAAATTTTTTGAACCATTAATCATGACATTGATTTTGCAAAAATATATTTTTCAGTTGAAAAAGCACTCTTTGAAAGCAATTTCTAATATTTTATTTTATATATTATATAGATAACATATGTTTTTTCTTCAAAAATTTTATTAATCTTTAACTAAAGTTGATTTAAATTAATAATATTTACTTGGTAGTCGTATTATAATTACAAATATGGAAAGTCTTTCAGGGAAGAAATATAAATTCTAATATAAATTGTATATTTTTAAAAACCGAAATCTATAAATTTCTTTATAATAACAAAAACTTCTGATTTCTGAATCTTTACAATAATGTCGAGACGTTTTCCCACAAGAAAATTAATTCGTGAAGACGTTTTCGTTTAGAGCCGAAAGAATGCGAACGTTATGGGAAAATTCAATGGACACTTTAGCGAAAAGTTGTCAAAAGATTTGCATGCTAACTGCGGTAATAAATTTTTATAATAATACAGAAGAAATAATAAAAATAAAAATAAAAATAATGAAACACAGCGCAAACTCGACGATGTGCGAACGTCGAAAAAAATACAATGGAAAATAATATTCGAAGCGATGAACCCTGAACGAATATGAAGAAATCTCTCGAAACGCGCACGTTCAATGACACGAAAAAGTGATCAAAAATCCGTATTAACGTTGGCTACGGTCACAGTGAAGGCGAAATAGTGCACTTTACGATTGGACAAAAATAATATTTATCGGTGAAAGTTTCGCTTTCACTGAGATCCGAATTCTCGATAAGTTAAAATCTAACTAACGCATAGGTGTAATCAGATGAGTCAACGTATTTTTATATGTAAACCAGTGTTTCTTAATTGTTTTACAAATAACCTACCTATTTTTTTTTTGTTTTTCTTTTTACTAAATTAAATTAGTGATATTTTATCTAAAATATCACTGAACATCGTTTTCTTAAATTTCACATTTAAGATTGAATTCATATACCTTCATTTAATTGAAAATTTAATCATAGAAATTGAATATATATTCTAAAAGTAAAGAAGAATGATACTAAAAATATATATATATTTTTTAAATTTATAAAGTATGATATACTTAAAAAGATTTCAGTTCAGTTCTCAGTTGAAAATCTATTAGCATTCAAAAAGATTTAAAGCTACTATAAAATTACTAATTAAGTTTAATATTTTTATATGTTTATTTATGATTTTTATTACTATGTAAATTTAACGTTCTTAATGATCTTTAACATTTATATATTTTAACAAAATATCCTCGTATACTTGATCAAACGCACTTCTAAGCACGATTTTGTAGGCATTTCCGGTCGTCATATATTAAATAATCAAAGACAAAAGGTTATAAGTACATAATTTGCAAATCTCATGCTTTGTTTATTTATTAAATTATTTTAATAATACACAATATATTTACAACTCTTGTAGAATAGTACCTCTTTAAAAACCTTTTTTTCTTTTTGGAAAAAAATTATTAACTTTTATCATTATCAATACTGTTATTTTATTCTATTATTTAAACGTTAATTTTTTTTTTATTTATTTTGTTATGACACCACGTCTAAACGAAGCTTTAGATTTGATCCCATTCGACCTTGGTTCGTATCATAAAAAAATAATAATCACATGGTTATATAGCGATTTTTTTTTTGTTGTTCAAAAAACGTCATAGGTCAGGGATTCGAACTCGTGAATGAAATCAAATAGCGCATTCTCAACTTTCACGTATCCCATTATTATTATTATCGAATTTAATATCAATTTTCGGGGTCGCCAACGCAGAAGCGACATTTTTTTTTTCATATCGAGAAAATTTGTACGGATTCACCCTTCCTGTGAGGTCCAAAAATCGGTTACCTGCCAGTTCTGGAAACTCAAGAAGGCACCGCATTTTTTGACATGTAACATATATGCGGCCTTACGACACGAGAGGATTGAAAAAAAATCTGGTTTAAATCAAACTCGCTCACCGTTTTTATACATTGTTATTGTATCATACCACATTTTTTTGAATGTTAAATCTTTTTTTGTTTTCGGTGTTCGAAGCCGTCGATGATACATTTTTATTGTCTTTAACAATCGACGACATCCGTTTTTCACACTTGATTCCCTTTTTATGGCAGGTTGTTATTGTAAATGATTCTTTGTATTATATAAATCTGAGTCTTGATTATAAATGAAGATGAAAATAATAATATTACGACAGTCAATTGGAATCTCATTATTCTGTTGAAATTACAAATCCATTCACTCTTTATTTCACAATATTATAAATTATATATTTTATAATAAAATGAAATCGTTTAAATCATAGTTAATTTTTAGTTATAAATTAACAAGAAATACAAATTTTTTATATTTTTTTAATAAGTTCAATAAGGAAGATGGCCGTAAAACAATTTTTGTATAAAAGATATCATTATAGCATTTCAATACTGAGAAATCGGGATTTATTCTCTATATCAAATTTATCGTAAATTTTATGACGTGTTTTTATAATAATCTTTTCGAAGCGGTAAAATCCCAAATTTCTAACCCTTAAATTTTCTCGGAAATAATCTATCTATCTATAAAGATAAATTTCGACTTATAAAAATTATTGACGCGGCTCCTTCTTCTCATCTTTGACGATATTTCTACCGATCGGAAATGGACGTACGAACACAACGTGTGGCCAAACATTAGTAAACAAGATCTGAGAAAAAAAAAAGAAAGATAAAAAAGGATCTCCGGCCGCAAAAATTAATAATGCTAATTTATTTTCATTCATAAATGACCGCCAAAATTCAACAAAAAAAAAATCTAAACCACGTGTAAATTATAACGTTCGAGTTTTTATTATTGTTTCTATAAAAATCAAAGACTCTTAATCTATTTTTGGATAAATAAATATTTTTACAAGAAATTTAGATCATAAATATTATATGGTAAAGAATAGTTAATCTTGACTAGTATATGCAAAAATAGCATAAAAGTTAATTTTTCATTATCATAAAATATAATTATATCATGATTATTATTAATATCAATTACAATAAAATGTAAATATGCGTGATTAAGGAAAAATATTACGAATAAAAAAAAAATCTAAATTGAAAACGATCCGATATAATAAAATAAATTTTAATTGAAATAAAGTAATATATATTTATATGTAAATCCACTTCCGGGATAAATTTTATATTTGAAATGTGTAAATAGTTATAAAAAAATAATGTGAATTAGGAATAAATATATATGTATACGCTCTGAATTTAATTAAAAAAAATCATAATTTTATATAAGAAATAATAAATTTTCTTTATTTTTAACTTTATTTATTTTTATTCAAAATTAATATTTAACCACTCTTTATTATGATACATCGTGTCCTTGATTATTGTCAATTTTTATTTTTCAATAAAACACAATTCATATTAATAACGTTTATGAATCGCCAAAGGTTTCAGCGTCGTATTAAACTGTTATGCACGCACGCACGCACGCGCGCTCACACGAACGTACAAGTGCACATTTTTGGATCAAAGGCCTATTTCGGTTACGAACAAAGGATCGGTTTTCGTAATTACAGGGCGCACAAAGACGTTTTCCTCATTCAGGTATATAAACACCAGCCGAATTACACAATAGTGCATCGAAAACGTAGTAGATCAAAAACGAAACACCGATATATGTGTGTGTGTGTGTGTGTGGGCAATATGTATATTTGCAATTAGACAATATACAAAATATATGAAATAAGATTACATTCAGACAATTCAATAAAATTTATACACTCTAGATATTATATATATATATATATATATATATATATATATATATATATATATATATATATATATATATATATATATATATATATATATATATATATATATAGAGAGAGACTAATAAAATTGTATATAATATTAATTAATGCGGATTTCTTTCAATATTATTTATATATTAAACTTATTAAATCATGATAGTTTATTTTATTCGTTACGCATACAAAAGGAATATATTATTCACTATTTTATCGAAACAGAGAAAACTTGTGGTTCGACAGCGATAAAAAAAATTGGAATAAATTCCAAGAAAATCGCATTATATTGTATCAAATTATTATTATTATATATAAATATATATATATATATATACACATACATTCAATAAATAAATTAGCTACTCTACTGCGTGTGTGGGTCCTTAATTTTAATGTTTATAATATAAAATGTTAAGCTCAAAAGTTCAATTTTTAATGTTTTTTTTTTCATTTTTATTTTTAGATACAAATATTTTGGGAGCTGCAGAATTGGGAGGTTACACTGGATCAGGACATCAATATGGATCACCTATGCAAACTTACTGCGATCCATCTGATCATACGTCATCTCTTCATTTACCGACAGGTAATTAAATTCGCAATTTCAATTTTTATTAAATAATTTAGGACATTCCTTTTTTTCATATTTGCATAAGTTAATAAATTTATTTATATATCTGGTAATAAATATTGTAGCTATATTTAGGCATACTCTGAAAATATTGCATTGCTGATAATAATAAATGTATTTTTTCCTGAAAACGTTATAAAAGCAACATTTACTTATATTTCTATATAATTTATACAAAATTTTAATCATGTATTCCCTGAAAATATATGATATAATTTGTTGATTTAATTTTCTCGATAAAAATTCTTTGAATATTTAGTAAGCTGGATAAACAGTCTTTTAAATTCGATTAATCATTTGTAATTAAGCAAAATTTATTCAATGTTAGTGATCCGATTAAAAGATGTTTCTAAACATTTTTTTTTCATTTATGTCTTAATTATAAAAAAAAATAATTTCAAATCTTTCAACCTATTTATAGAATTCATTCTTATTTTTTTAGAACCACGTATTAAGAAATTTAGAAATAAAATATGTTCCACGAAATTGTCTTTCCAAAAATAAAAATTACATTAAAAAATATTTTTCTTTTAAAATTTATATTTTGGGATTTTCTGTAAAAAATGATTTAAACATTATTTATGTTTTGAGGAAAAGTTTACTGCAAATTTTCCCTGAATTGAAAATTATATCATAATAACGATTCTTAATTTTTCAAAACATTATTGTGATTGACAAATTTTGATAATATTGGCTATTGTTATATTTAATCAAATGCAAATTTTGTTAGAATTTGTATAATATATTCGATATATTTTTTTTACAACAGATCATACTTATAATTTATATATTTTTTCAAATCTCTCATCAAATATTTAATTTACTTGTAAATTTTTGATTTTGTGTTTAAATTCAAAAAGCCAACTTAATAAAAATGCGAATAAGATTTCCATAACTCAGATGAAAATTTATGTTCAGAAGGGTTGATATCGTTATTTTTCTTTCTTTTTTTTAATGATAAATAAAATGTCGATAAATGTCACAGAATTCCGATTGTCAAGTTTGTGGCTTTACGCTCGTGCGAATCGGTGACATTACTTCAAAAAATGTTCACAAATTATCCGAAATCGTTTTACAATTTCGATGACAACAATTGATTAGTCGGCCTTAACGACGAATTTTCCATCAAATCGATCGAAGAAAGTCATTTAATATTTCAAATGTACAAAAAAAAAAAAATATGTTACATTTTATTAATGATTTGACTTACGAAAACTTAGATCACGTTCTTGACATTTTAATAAGACACCTTCTAATATATTACTCATAATCGTAATTGTACGTTTGAATTCTTTGATCTTCATTTACTTTTCTAAGAAATTTAAAAGGAAAATAGACAGCAACATTATGACGAAGAAAAATTAAAATTACCTTTGTGCATCCAATGTAAACTTAGTAATTTCGGCAAAAATAATTGTTTCTCAGAATTGTCAAATTGTCGATACATAATATATAAAATCATATAACTATATAATATCATACAATTTATTTATAAAGGCGATCAAAAGTTTAACGATTATCATAATTCACTAGATTATATAAAAAAATGAACCACAATGTCTTCTTTATTATATTTAAAACTAAACTAGAAAACTAGATCCGACCGTGAGCTTTATATCTAACTCTAACTGAAAGAATAATTTTGGTACATCATAGTTATCGAACATCATTTTCAAAATGATTTAAGTACACGAATACTGATATTTTAATTAAATATGTAAACAAAAAAAAAATATTCTTATACTGTTCACCGATTTAGCGATATAATGACATAGCTCATTATAAGCTTTTGTTTTCTTCTAGAAATTTTACTTAGCACAACGGGTGCAAATGGAAAAATTTAATTAGAAACAATAACAACACATAAGCGTATGTCGTTTACACGAGCGCAAGAATAAGGCCGAAACAAACAAATTATCGACCGAGACCGACCATTTTTGTGTCGCATTAACATTTTGTCGCCTTTTTGGATACGAGAACACAGAAACGTGTACTGACTTCTTGGTCTAGTATTGCTTTTCCCACGCGACTCTTTGGAATTACCATTGTATACGAATCAAGGATCTACTTTTGTTCCGCGACGCCACGGCAGCATCATAATCATACGACCGATACAGTGGGGTCACGCTTAAAAAGGCCTAAACTAAATTTATGATTATATTTGACTAAATCTTTCAATTTTATTCTATGAAAAATGAAAAATAATTTTATCAGCGGTGCTCAAATCCATACGTGATATTAGCGGTGTCCCTTTTATACTACTTTTTTTATTCTGTCATTTTATTATTTTTTTTTATCAAAACTTCTTTATTCTTTCAGTATTGCCAGATGGTGGTTGCGGCTATCCTCACACGGAATATGCAAATCTTTCGCCCCCGGGTGCTCCGTCATATGGGGCAAGAACGCCCACTCATCCATCTGGAGCATCAGGACTAACGGAACTGGAACCACTGCTGACACCAAGGTATCCACCTCCAGATCCAAATAACGGATACGTAAACTATTCAAATTCCTGGTCGTCGAATGGATACAACACATACAATAATTATCAATATAATAATCTACCGATCAACAACAACACGAACCTCAATTGTCCACAACAATCGCCTTATATAAACCCATCTGCGCCAACGATGGTTTTATATCCACATTTGTACTCGACGGTTAATCAAAATCAAATCCATCTACATTTACATGGTTCCACGGATAAAATAGATCAATATATAACTGGAGATTCTCCGTTGATGATCAGCTCGGCCACATCGGTCAAAGGTAGCATAGAAATCGGAATTGGATCATCCATGCAACCTTTGAGTTTGAGTGGACAAGAAAGCGACAGTGGAATGGTTCAGAGTGATAATGAATCCACACAACATGCCAGAAGTACCCTGATGCCAGTATCCAATGTTAACACTGATCCATCGAGTGTATGGAGACCTTATTGATCTGTTGTGATTAGATAGTTACTATTATGAACAATGTGATTTGTTTTTTTCCTTACATTTTTGTTTTTAATTTGAATCGAAAATCTAACGTTTAATTTTGAAGCCTGAATATTATAAGAATATGTTGTGATTCATAACTATAAGTCTTGCCAAAATATACTCGAATTTGAACTACATCAGTGAGTGAAAAGTGGAAAATAATATCCAATGTATTTCTATTACATCAAATCTCACATATTTCTGATAAGATTCTTTCTCTTGGATTTGAATCGAAACGGATAAATAATTTATTTTAATAGATTTTTACGGATAATTATTATTCTTATTTAGATCTCACTAATGTAATTTGATTTCTTATAATTATTTATATTAAAAAAAAAAGAGAGAGAAGCATATATAAATAAAAGCTAGCCATTAAATAATAAAAAAAGTACGAATTATTGTGCCATCGAAATAATGAAATTGACAAAAATTTGAAATAACATTCCAAATGCCAGAATTGTGATATAGCAATATTTCTGCAATCAGAATTCCAACATTGTATAAAGTTATTTTTAAAATATATTTAAAATTTTATCGTTTCTTAATTTTTACAAACGATTTATTTTTGTATAAAATTATTGTATATATAAAATATTTATGTAATCAGCTAGCACACATGTGTTCGCTGATTATGATCGGTTGTTTTAATACAAGTGGACCCGTACACGAATTCGTGCACAGATTCATTTACAAAATTATAAAATCAAAAATTATATTTTGTATATGTTAAAATATTATCGGAATTCTGGCTGTTAGACGTTTAAAGTAAACCAATTGAAATAAATGTGTCATTAAAAAGAAAATACTGAAGTAAAATGAATCGGAATCTCATTACAGTGTTGTGTTAACTATATTTAAATGTAGAAAAAATTTCTATTTTTTTTTCGTTAGCGTTTATTATTAAATTATTATTAAGAGAACAGAGAGAGAAAATTATAAAATAAATATTTACACAGAACATATGTAAATTTATGATAACGCGAAAAAATATTATATCGTTTAATTTGTTTTTAAATTAAATATTAAAAATGACAATTATGATTAATCGTTTATAAATGTAAAATATATATTATTATTATGACTATATAAATATGTGTTGTACATTTTCTACGCCATTACGTACAAAATTTTTTATAATTGTATATTTAATTCGTTATTTTTCGTTTGATTTCTTGACCCCCATCCAAAATACTTTTTATCCCTTCGAACTCAGCCAAGCCTTGTACAAATTCTGCCGATATATATATATACATAAAATTTTAAATATTTACGATTAATAAAATATTATTAAAAAAAAAACAATATTATATTATTATTATTTTCCTATACGTTTTAAAACAAATTTGGATTGATTTCTAATACTAAGATGTTTTAATTAAATTTTCAGTTTTATTTTTAAAGAAGAAATTCTTTGTTTATACATCGATTTTGAACATACATACACATAAAAACCTGACATAATTATACTACACAATAAGCGATACAATTGCGGTATTAATTCTAGGAAAAGCAAAGGGAATTTCAGCGTTAGGCAATAGCTGTTTGCTAATCAGGAAACGATCTCGACCGTTTAACCGGAAAAGCCATTATCGCAATCTGTTATCAAAAAAAAAAAAGAAAAAAACATTAATAAAAATCCAAACTTCTAAATAATGGAAAGAATTTCTACTTAACGTCAAAAATTAATTCACCGCAGTTCATTTTTAATCGCTCGGAATTGTGATTAAAAATGAAATGTCGTACAAAAATTGGACCGTTTGCGATTAATTAAAGTAAATGTCGGAAATGTAAATTTAACGAAGGGACTGGATTCTAAAAATAATCGTTTGTTCGATTTAAAAATGGAATTTTTATAATATTTATGACTGAGAGTGATTCCATGAAAATGTTAACAATTAATTATTTAACTATTTAAAATTAATATTATCACATTTTACAGTTATTTTAAAAATTGAATTAATTAATTAAAAATGAACTAATTATTTAATCAATAAAGACTGAATCTTCTAAATTTGATAAGGATGTTAGTTGATGTATACATTTAACAGAGAATAACTGTATAAATCTATAAAAAAAACAAATATTTAATATTTTAATATCCATTATCTATATAAAAAAATTAAAAAAAATAAATTCATCCGAATAAAACATTTCTACTTATGGGTTGAATATTTATTTAGTGGTAATACGTATATTTTTATTATATATAGTATTTATTGCAAATACATATAATAAATTTTAAAATATTTAAATATAAATTTTGACATCTATAGGAATATTTTGGCGTCTATATAATATTTTTAAAATTTGTTTTCTAAATAATAAGTTAAAATATTAAAAGATGTCGCTAGTATATTATTATCAAACAAAATTAAATATATTTTATAGTAAATATTAAAAAATATTTAATTGATATTATATGTAATATATTTATATACATATGAATATATATATACTTGTTTTGTATTTTTTTTTAAATATTATTAATTTGTAATTTGTATCATTATGAATATTATAAAATATTTATTGTATAAATTGGATAGTATAATTTAAAATATTTTTTTCATATAAATGACTAAATAAATTGGTTAAAAACCAGTGTTAAAAATATTTTATAAGAATAATATATTAATTTTGAATTATTTATATGCATATACATTTATAAAAAATAATAAATACATTAGAAGTGAAAAAATAAAATTTTAAATATTTAACAATAAAAATAATTGTATTAGCGAAGAAAATAATTAATTTTAGATGTAATGCACGATCTTTAGGTGAAGATAAAAAATATGTTTTTACTAATATATTAATAATTTTTCTATAATTTTAATAGATGTCTCTATAATAAATATTAGAAAATTACCAAATTAAAATTTTAAAATTAACAAGTTTATTAAAAATTAAATAATCCATATATATATTTCTCTCATTAATTCTATACATATTTATAAATATATCCATTAAAATTAAGCTATATTCCAAATTCACAGCTAAACATATTTAAAATAACGAATAATCACAACTAATGTTAGTAAATGTACAATAAGAATAACAATCAGATATTTGTATAGAAATTATTGAATTATTCATAAAATTTAAATGAGATAAATATTTAAATAAATGTTTTTTTAGCTTTTTCTTTACAAAACACTATCAAATTAACTCAAATTAAAATTTTAAAAGATTTTTCTTATAAAAAAAATTCTGACATTTAGTTCATCATAATTTTTCTCTGATAATATTATATATTATCGTTCGATGTAAAACTGAATTTATTTTCTTTTATTATTAAAATGAAAATCATTTAATATTTACACTATTTCCAGTTAAAAATGAAAGCCAATAAATATACTGAATTTCTCTATAAATAACTTAATTTAAACCTTAAATAAGACTTAAACATTGTTTTTGAAATCGTGATTTAGTATATTATTTCACTAAATATAACTTTTCTTCATTATATTCAAAAAATTTAAATTTTCTATTGGCAATAAGTTAAATTTGAAAAATTGCAATATGCAATAAAAATGAAATATTATTATTACATTACTATAATAATATAATATTACACGCACCCACACACGTGTGTGTGTGTGTGTGTGTTGAAAATATAATTTTTGAAGAACCTTTATTTTTTTATGTAATCCGACGATTTGAATATCGATAAGCATAATATATATGACGTTTATTCACAAATAAGATACCAAAACCGTGTCTTCGGGAAAAGTTCACTTGGAAGCTCGGAAAAGCTTTGCGGTTGTTTCAGGAAAATTTATATTCAATTAGGCGACATTAAGGGCGAATGCCGTGTTCGAAAATTACTTTCAAAAGTTCGATTATGAACGTTTGCAGCTTACGTGAATATTTTGACCATTCGTAATTAAATGAATAATTATGCTCGTTAAGATAAATTGACAAAGTCGAATGGAGAATTGTTTCATGCTGTTTTTTTTTATAAGTACTTCATATATTGTAGGATTTAAAATCATATCAAATATCCGTTTGACAAAAAAAAATATTACTTTACGAATAATTTATATTTATTATGTTTAAGCGTAATATTGAATTACGAACGATCAAGAGGATTTAATTTAATTTTCCCAGTTGATTATTGCGAATTTACAAGATTCACAACGAGAAAAGAAGCGTATAATTTATCCAATATGACATGGAGAGCTTTAGAAACCTGGAAAGGGAACGATTTATTGAGAGACAAACGGGCTAGAAAGATTAACGAGGGCGTTTTATTTTACTCGATATTATTAATAGGGAGGATCAACGGGAACAATTACGAACCTTGGATTTAAAACGAGGATACATATATATATATATATATATATATATATATATATATATATATATATATATATATATATATATATATATATATATATATATACTAAAATAAATATAATTCTTCGTAGCCATATAAAATATTCCACATTTCGAGATTATGAAGTAAGACGTTTCATGTTCGATTACGATTTTGATTCAAAATCTTCTAAAAGAAGTTATTTCTTAATTTTTAATACAAATAATTTAATATATGAATATATTTCAATTGAAATAATTTTAGACATATAAAATATTTTTAACAGAAATTAAACAACGGTATTTCATTTAATGAAAAACATCTTTGCATTTTATTTGTTTACTATAAATATTCTTATTTTTGTTGTATACATTTATACAATGTAAAGAGTTGTTGATGTTGAATATAAAATATTAATGTTGTTATTTAAGCATATTTGAAATATAATTTCCTTTTTTTTATCACAACGTTTTCGGCTAGTATAGTTATATATTATGGATACGAAAATAATAATATAATATAAATAAAATATACGAGTTTATATATGAATATAGTTATAAAAATATCTGAGATGAAAATAAAAATTTTCCACATATGGTATGAATGAAGAGATGTATAAAAAAAAAAGTTTCCGAAATGAACGTCGAAGGGTAAGCAACTTTATAATGTTTTTATGTCGATATGAATTTTCTCAAAAGAAAAAAAAAGAAAAGCTCGCGCTTGCAAAGGAACGAAAATAAGATATAAATTATTCCATTAAAATAAAAAAAAGTATGAAAAATCGAACGTCTAAAAGAGGCGTGCGCCTAAAATGAAAATAAATAAAAATTTCTGCGAAAAATCGCATTAAAGTCTATCGAAGGGGTTCATTTTATTTATTTTTATTTTTTTTTCTGCTTTGATGTTGTCTTATTAAAGTTGAAATTAAGCGGACGCGAATAGAAAATTCTTTCATGTACAAAAAAAAAGGGAGAGAAATATCCATATTTTATGAGCTTGTTTTGAAATTGACGATAATATTCATAAGGCTTTTTATCGGATGATGTTTTGGTCCTCATTGTTACCGGTGATTGTACCCTAAGGTCAACCATAAACTGGACCTTAGTGACCCGAAAGTTGCTTCGCATAGAAATTCCACTATGTTTATCTGCACTTTTAGAATAATGGACCCATTCTTCAATACATTATCAACATTATCTTCAATATATAATATAAACATAATATATTAATATATATTTTTAATTAATTTCTTTTTGATAATGCTCAATAGATAGACGTCAATATATTATAAATACTGTATTTAAATCTAGGTAAATGAAAATTATAATAAAGTGATGGTTTTCGATTCCATAACATAATACAAAATTAATATTATTAACACTGCTTATTTATGTAATATTACTTTGTTCTATTTTACTATCATAACAAAATTATTTATTAGAAGTTTAAAAAAATTATATAACTTTAGTATTTCATATTCTATATTATATTAATATAAAATTTAATATATTCTTATTTTATGATACGTTATAGAAATATATGCCAAAATATATATTTATATACCATATATATATATTTACATATATGGGATACAATCTGAAATTTTTCCATGTTATACTTTTTAATCTCGCCAAAAAGTCACTCTAACAGGTTGTCCGTATCGTTTCATATCCATTTTCCTGTCTCACTTCAGATTTTAATATTCAGAAGTGGATGTGAAGTTTCGTCAAGATTAATAGCGTACAAAACCCCTTCGAAAGGAGCAACTCGACGACGTTAAAGGTGATACCAGTTCGGTTATTTCGTCATAAATCTAGTACAGTTATCGCCATACTGACAGATTTCACCCCTAATCGTTACTACCCTTATATAATAAGTATATATTTTGACATGTATATATATATATATATATATATATATATATATATATATATATATATATATATACATAGTTAACGGTGTTTCTCATTAAATAAGTACATGCAAGTATTGAATTATGTAGTCATATTCATTGTACATCACGGTGTGATAAATGTGCGGCATTGTCTGCATTATGTATAATTATTTTATACGCTAAAATGTATGTAATGTTAAAAAGCGTCATCTTCATCAATCAACGTTGCATTTCAATATTGTGGTATATATATATATATATATATATATATATATATATATATATATATATATATATATATATATATATATATATATATATATATATATATATATATATATATATATATATATATATATATATATATATGTGTGTGTGTGTGTGTGTGTGTGTGGATTTTCTTTAGAAAATTTATACATGAGCTACTTAATAAGTTTTGGGTTTAATATATAATAAACACGCTAGCTAAAGTTGTTCGTTATTGTTAAGTTGATACTTTTCTCAAAGGAATAGATATAAAATTTCACGTTAATAGTACAAATATTATTTCTGCAATCGATAAAAGTAGGCTTTTTTTTTTTCACAATTTACGTATAAATTGTTGAAATATCCACTCAATTCTTCAAATTTTCGTTTATCTTTAAATATAATATAAAAATTGGAATGAAGAAGTAACTGCAGCTATAGAAGAATATTTTGATAACTTTCCAGAAAATCGTCTCAGAGATATTATAATACATAAGTTGGAGAATCGTTAGAAAAAATATATTAAAGTAAATAGATTATACTGAAAAATAAAATATATTTGAAAATCAAATTTACAGTCCTAAAATTTTTAATCAGCCAAATACACATTATTAATTTTAATTAAATAAAATTGATTAATTATATAAATCGTTTAAATAATTATTTGTAACAAATATTTAATGTTTTAATAACGAATTGTGTCAATAATAAAAAAGTTTTCTATCCATATTAATATTGTCGTTTTATTAAATAAAATCTAAAATTTATATATTTGATTATTTTTTACTCTATTTATAAAAGAAAAAGAATTAAAAAATGAACACATTTTGAATGATCAAAAATAATTATAAAATTTATATAATTACACCGTAAACTCTATATAGATAACTGTAATTGTATTATTGATTATAACTTAATTGAGGGTAACTTCGCACTAAACGTTGTAATTTGGATTAACCCAATGCCAATTATTTATAACTAAATTATGATGTTATAATCACTTTACCCCCCGTTAATTGATGTTGTCAGTATCAGAATCGATTTTGAGATACAATAGAAACGTCATGTTCAGTAAAATACAAACATTCAATTAAGTATTTTATCGAATTAATTAAAATAATTCAGGTGCATTTTCACTATTATTATAAATATATTAGAGAATAAATAAAATGAAAATAATATTTAAATTTCAGGTTAATTATTTCGATATAAATATTTTTATGAAATTATTGATCGATGAATATTGTTAATATTATAATTTTGCTGTTTCAGCGACTGAAAAACTAATATTTTCAGCATACAAAAAATCTACATAAATAATTGTACACGTTTTTTCGTACGATTATATTAATTTTTAACATTCTGAGAATACTTTACTCAAAACATGGAGATTGCGAAAGCGACCGTAAAAAAAAATAAACATTAATATTTTTCCGTGAGAAAAAAAAATGAGGAAAATTCCGATAACGACGCGATTCATCACCTTTTTTCCCTTATTTTTCCGAAACTCAGACGTTCGGCAAAAGCAAAGAAAAGTCGGGAAAGAGAAAGAGGCCAAAAAAAAAGTCGAAACGGAATAAACGTATTTTTTCTTCACGGTACGAAGAAAACGCAAATTCATTTCATGAATAATTAACTGCGAGATAATTCGCAGTTAATTAAGAATTTTCGTCGCTGTATTAATAATATACGTTCGTAATATATTGTATTACGAAAGAATTATATTATTGTTCTTGACGTGAAAACTTATAAGTGTTTATAACAGATCTGTACAAACGGCGGTCCGCGTACCGAATCTGTTCTAAAAATACTTTACAAAAAAAGTGAAAAAAAATAAGTATTTTTATAAAATATATTTATATAGAAAAAAATCTTTTGATTATATGAAGTAATTATGAGGTAAATCTAAAAAAAGAAAATATCGTCGAAAATCGAACGGAGCGGACATTTTAAATGAGATTAATTAAAATCGCACATAATACGATTTATATATGAAATTAAAATACAAACGTCTAATGCATTCGTTGAAAGACCAAAGATTCGCTTCGTTGAATTTCATTAATGATAAAAATTCAATTTCGTTCGTTTTTCTTTTGAATTTCCCTTTTTGGAAATTTTATTAATATATTAAAGAAAATTTGTATAGAATATCAAAGCATTTGATTTTTGCCGTTTTTTTATATTTTTTTTTATTGTGTTTGAATTTAATGAAAAACAAAAATATGATTAATGAGAGATTAATATTATACAGTCGTTTATTAATTTTGTGAGCACATAATGCGAATTATCGATTAATACATTTAATAATTATTTAATTTTATTTTCCGAAATATAAAGTAATTTCAAAATAATTAATGTATTAGATTTTTTCTTAAATTTCAAATAAAAAATAAATTCGTGTCATTTAATTAATAAATATTAATATGTCAATAGTGTTTAATTTAAAACAAACAATAATTGTCACAAAAACTTATACTTAAATATATAGTGAATTTTAAAAGATTTAGTATTTATATTATTTTTTGAAGATTTTCGTTATAAATAAACTTGTGTTTGTTTTGTGATTATTTCGAATAATCATATTTATACAACATATCGTAATAATTTATTCCATTTTACGTATAATATTGTAAATTAATTCAAGTATAGAATTTGCATTACTTTACATCGAAAACTTTGTTTAATACAGGTCTATAAAATTACGTAAAGTTTTAACGAAAGAGATTTAAGTATGAGAATACAAAATATAAAATATACATTAGTGCGCTATTAAATATATATAATTTCGTCACAAAATTTATTATAGAAAATTTTCACTCTTTTTCCCGTTATATGGTATATTTTTCGTGTATATATATAATATACATTTTATTTTTTTCGATAAAATGTCGGTGTTTTCGTCGAGTATTTTCTATGCTGTGAAATCTTATACTCTCGTCAAATATGAGTATCATGTTTGCCTAAAAGCATGGATCTAACAAATATATAAAACACACAACTTGGATATATTCTACGACGATACCGACGTTAAAAATATCTACATATTATATTCTTTTAAATTATCCAATGCGGAATAAAATTACATAATTTTTATTCACATTTTATCGCTAAAAAATTAACGATATCCAATCGTATTTTACATATCGTTTCTTTCTCTTAAAATTATCATACATATGATAATTTCCGTAATATACTATATATATATATATATATATATATATATATATATATATATATATATATATATATATATATCGTATGTGTAATATAAGTATTTGAATCGATATGTGTAATTATGTGTTTAGTCTCGAAGAATGTATTTGTTTTCCATTTTCTTTCAGTTGTCGCAATGGAAACACAGGAAGAAATTTATCAGGTGCTTGTATTTCACGAAGAATTCTTTTTTTTTTCTCCTGTTGTTGTTGTTGTTGTCTACGGCGACGCCTTTGAAAAGGTATTTCCCCCTTTTCCGGCAAAAGAAAAGTCTCATTCAAATGCAAAATACTCGAGTATTTTCCCATGAGCGGCTTACTCCCGAAAATGGTTTTCATAAGAATATTATACGTTTTTGTTCGGCGACGATATATATGCTAAAAAATAAAAAAAAAACGTAAATTATTCCTGTGATAGGATATTGAATATTTTAAATATGACACGTGTGCATACTTAGAGTAATATCTTATATTATATACATATGCAATTGTATAAATTTTGACTTTTTGAGAATTGAAAGCTTTTACCTTTGAATAATTAAAATATACACCTCAATCGAATTTCAGATTAAGTTAATAATATACATCTATTATAGTATATGAAATGACTTTCATATGATATATAAAATCAAAATAAAATTTATATTGTATATTATTATAAAAATTTGAATATAAACTCTTGTTTAACCTTTGATTCTACAAAACTGAATAATCTAATTAAATCCAATTAAATTTATTTTATTAAATCTATTTAAATTATATTGTCATATATGATGAAATAATTATAGTGCAATCATATTTTTATGGCATCAATTATAAAAAATAAAACTAAATTTTAATCAAATAGTAAATCTAATATTTTTTTTGACTTTTTAAAATGATAAATAATAAATTAAAAATCATAATTTTAGTACTATTTGATAATTAATAAGAGAAAATAACGTTTTCAATATTCAATTTAGTATGCAAAATTTTTCTAAAATTTTTTAAATTTGATATTAAAAAAACAGACGGTAAATTATCAGAGTAAGGGATTAAGCTTTCATTTCAAAAATGGCTAGTAGTTTTTTATCTACTAAAAAGTTAAATAGTGATAACAGTTCTAAATTTATTTATTTATTTTTTGAACACGTAAATAGCTAGAATTACAATATTAGTGTTATATTCATCAGTAATTTGTTAAAAAAAAACAATATTTCTTTACATTTCATATGTAATTATAAAAAAACCATAAAAAAAATTATTAAAAAATTCTCATTTGCAAAATTGGATTCATCCCTTGGCTTCGGACATTCGTCGGAATATTCTTTAAAAAAAAATGTAAGTGAACCGCGAAAATAATTACATGTCGCTTGTTGAAAAATTGCAAAGGCTTTGTGGCGAACGTTCGCGTGTGTATATAATATTTACACATAAACGCGTGTGTGTCGGTTTTGTTTGTGTAGGGAAAATCGGGTTTTCTCGCGGAAAACTGCACGAAAAGCTCGCAATACATCGTCGCGAAACGCCCGAGGAAAATTCTCACGTGTTTGTTTTCGTTTCGTTCGAATGCGTTCACATTTTAAATAATAATATATACACGTGTACACATATTCGGCATTAAAAGGATTACGCTTCCCGCATTTCGTATTGTAATTGTAATATTTTATATTATATATAAATATATAATAAGTGGTGCCTTTCATTGCGGTAGGAAAACTTTCGTTGAAATTCGAATTTTGCTCCAATTAAAATTTAATTTCACACAATGGTTTCGTCCCTTCAAATTGTGAGCTCGCGATTCAGTAATTCGCGGATATAAATAATCATTGTTTTCGAAATTGCGCTCTAATTGTTCTAATTAATATCTTTAGATGACATTCGAGATAGCTACACGGATTTTATGCTTTATTATATATATATATATATATATATATATATATATATATATATATATATATATATATATATATATATATATATATATATATATATGGATTCGTTTTCGGATATTTATTATATAATAATTATTATGTCAAAGAAGGATTTCATATTTTTATAATATTAAAATTTTATAGAATAAAAAATATTTTAGATGATTAATTGCGAGTTGATGTGATTAAGAAAAATTTCATAGCGAATTTTCCTACAAAAATTAGTAGGAGATATTTAGTATATTAATGACTGAATTTTCTATTTAACATATATACAAATTATATACAGTATTTTAATTAAAAATTGATGGTAATATTAATGATAAATTTAAAAGGAACTACAAATAAACACATAAAAATTACTAAAAATAAATATATAAAAATTTTATGATATATCTGATTTCTTACTATATTTGATAGGTGTATAGAATAATTATAATAAATTACAATTATCACTTATCAGTACAATCGATCAAAATTAATTACGTAACATTATCGTTAACGATTTTGCAATATATTATTATATATAAAATTTAATATATTTTTATTGTATAATCTCTATAATTAATATTAATTTTGTACATTTAGTCAGCATTGCGGATACGCAATAAAGACAAGCTGGAATTTTCCATATTGGAAAACCGCGAGGGTTTCGAATGCAATTTGAACAGTATGGAGACGCGAACGGGAAAACTCTTTGGCAAATTGAACGGTCGCGAACGGCGGTTTATGCTCAAAGTGTGGTCCGCGGACCGCTTCAGCCGGTTTCCGGTATTACACGGTCGACCATACCGACGCTCGGGAATTTTCATCGAAAACGGGCGGGGAAGGGGGTACGCGGGACGGGGGAAAGGCGGGAATTATAATTTAGCTGGGCGAAAGCGTTCCGGTATTCCGTAATTAATTACGTCCGCGGAATTGCAAGTGTCCCTTATCGCTTTAATTTCCACCTGAACAATCGGGATTAAGATTATATTGCCGGCGAGATAGTGTATTATAATTCTGGATCGTATTTATGGTGGGATATATTAATTGTTGGACTTTTTTCAATGACGTTTTAATGGGCAATTGATCTTTATTCCGGTAGATAATTTTCATTATTATCAAATATAATTTACATAATGTTTTAAAAAAAAATGGGATTCACATAATAATGTAATAAATTTTAATACATGGGAAAATTTCAATCATAGTTTTATTAAAATATTGAATATATTATTAGAAACACGAAGAGATTTGTGAAAATGGGAAAATTGAAGAATTTGTATACATATTATAAAAATATACAAATTAAAAAAAACTCATTATATCATTATTTAATAATTATTATTTATATAAATAAAATAAAATTACTGAAATAATTCTGAAAAACACATTACAAATATATATAAAAATATTATTTCTTATATTAATAATATTGATATAAAAGCAGAAACATTTATATTTCTATATATAAAATAAATTTAATCTCTTGAGAGTTATTCTTGTTCGATAAAATATACGAACGGTTTGAAATCTATTTTTATAACTAGTCAATATTTATTACATCTATATTTAATATATATATATATATATTAATTCAACAAAGATTTCATTATTTAAAAACATATCATATTTATAAATTCTTAGAAAATTATAAATAAATGTGTTCAAATATACTTATTAGAGAGAAATAATTGTATTTAGTTAAGTATAATAAATTGTGTACATTATATATTTAATGAAAATATATATATATATATATATATTTCAATTTTCATTATTTTATTTTGTATTTTTTTTATATAGAATATATTAAAAAAAAAACTGAAATAGTAACCGAATTTAACTGGGCGAACGGTTTGCGGCGTTGAAATTTACAACAGTTAGTTGTTCCGTGTCGAATCAATCGTGGACTAGAGTCGTAAATCGAATCGGCCAACGGCGGTTAATTTAACCCCCTCACGATTTCTGGGATACCTTTTGCCCCGCGTTTCTGACCTTCGTCATGGGCGTTTCCTCGAATTGTTTTGAGCTTGTGGCACTTCTGGCAAATTATTGCAACGTCGTCGAACCGTACCACCGTTTCGAAACTTCCTTTCCATATAAGGGAATGGGAGAGGGGGGGGAAGTGGCGGTTTCCGGTGGTGTCGGGTGTGTGCGATCCCTTCATCCCTTCCTTCATTTTCCTTCTTTGGGGTCCTCCCTTTTTCGTTGTCCACGTCAATGAGTGAATGAATTGCAGTCGTTATTTATTCCAGTCAAACGTTGACGTCGAAAAGGGTGACTGCGAATTTCGACAACAGTTCAACTTGTATTACGTTTTATCTTCAATTAAAAAAAAAATGTTCTACCTTAATAAAATAATACAAATAAATTGTAAAAACATTTCAACAACTCAAGAATTTATTCATCAATTATCTTTTTTTTCCAAGTATATAAATCAATTCGATCATCGCGTTAACAATTTCGATTTGTTTTAAATGCGAATTTCGTCTTAAATTTGAAATCAAACTGTGACTTATATTAACAGAACGATTGATAGAATGACGACGGTTATAAATTATAAAGTTTCGAACGGCCTTTCAGTGGCACTGTAAGAGTTAATTATATTATTGGTGGTTGAACAAGTTTAATTGGTTCAAGACGAACGTTATAAACATAACACATTTAGTAAAATTATTATGTGTATAAATTATTTTATATTTTCTTTACAGAATTCATGCATTATAAAATATAAAATGATCAATAATATTTATATGTCATAGAATAATAAATAGAGTTAAAATATAATCTAATATTATTATTGTTACAATTCGAAAACACTGTTGACCAAATAGACTTAGTGAGGTGTAAACAACAATAGAGGATTATTATGATTTAAAAAAAAATATTTTATATACACATACATATATGTACATATATACATATTAAATTATTTTTATATTTTATTTTATTTTTAATTATAATATATTTTTTTATATAAATATTGGGCAGTTTATATTTCAATATGCTGGTCGATGATCATTGTTCTGATTAAAAATTGTGTTAGTTCAAACTGTATTAAATTTAAAAGAAAAATAAAATTATATATATATATATATATATATATATATATATATATATATATATATATATATATATATATATAATAAAATTATGATATTTCAAATAGGGTTAACGTATTCAACCACCAAAATTTTCTATCTTATCTATAACAGAAAACAAATTCAAACTATCGAAACCGGTTAAACGTTTCATTATACAAGGGCAATCGGCTAACTAGTCATTCTTAATTGGCCCAGCATAATCGACACTAAAACGGATCTAACCGATTATAATCACTTAGTATACGACGTCTGAGACGCGCCGTTACTGCTTTAATATAATTATACACCATTCGATTTACGGCGTCTTGGTAAGCGAGTGCTTATTTTCTATACGAAACGAATGTTCCAATTTCTATTATATCTAGTCCCATTAAATCGAACGTATTTCGGTGGATGTACTTAGTACGAAATTGATAATCGTGAGTTTCGAGCGCGAAAATCGCTTTTGATCGGTCGTGCGATCGGTTTCAACTATCGATTGCCAAAAACGAAATTAATCACGGTTGATCGGACGATTATCTCGTGCGGAAACAAACGGATTTTCGTTTGCCGGAAAATCGACGGTTCCGCGTTCGGAAAATGCGACGAATACATGATGACGAGATGTTTTTTTTTTATTATTTATTTGAAACAAAAACAACCGTTTGTTTATCTATGTGCGAACAATGAAAAACAATTGTCGATATTAGCTTTATATATATATATATATATATATATATATATATATATATATATATATATATATATATATATATATATATATATATAGTAGATATGTTTAAAATATATAAATTGAGTACTATTGTTTTTGTTAAGTTTTTATATCGACAATCACAAATTTACAAAATTATTCATTATTATATAGATTTAATTTATTAATTATAAACATTGAAAATGATAACCAATCACATATATATAAAATGCTAGCGCCACTGCGCGCCGACTGCGTCACACTCGAATACTACTTAATATTAAATGATCTTTACTAATCAAATTTGCCATTTCATAACGATACTTTTCGTGACTATAATATTATATTTTTTTTTACATGTGATTTTTAATTTTTTATTTATTTACCGAATATATTATATATATAATGTGATAAAAATGTGTGTACTTCTAATGACCACGGTTTAGTATAAAATAATTCATATTAATTATTTATTTTCTATTATCAAAATTTAAGATAAATTTAAATATATATTGCCATTTTAATATTGTGTATATAAACATGTCTTATGAAGAATACTCTAATTTTAGTATTTAAAATATTGACGTCAGTACTGTAAACTACGATTTCAGTACAAATTATTTAAATTTTTAGCATCTTTAAATATATTTATACAATCGAAATATTTTTGTTCTACTATCAAAATTAAAATTCTCCTAAAAATGATATCTACTCATAATAATACTGCAAAAGATGTGTTAAATGATGTATATGTAAATTATGCATGTTTAGCTGATGTTCATTCTCGCATTGCCAATAGTATTAACGAGCATATTATATCAAAATCAATTAGTAACGGTTATATTCTGTATTAAATAGTAGTGGATAGTCTATGAACTAGTGTTATATTTATAATATAAACTTGACTCTATTTTAGTTCTAGAATTTCATACAACATTGATTTCAATTTAAATTATCAGAAGTTAAAGTAAACTAACATTTATATAGTTATATATTTCCATTTAAAAAAAACAGTCAAACTATACGGAAACCGAATGAGGCACGTTAAAATAGAAGAATTACTTATTATTAATTTTACAGCGGTTTCTGTCTAAAGAACTGATATACTTCAAACACGATGTGCGATTTGTCTTTTTAGACTATATATCACATACACAATATAATGCGGATGAATTGTCTATTATGTGATGAATTAACGAAACAATAGACGTTTATTATCACGCAGACGTTTGCCATTCAAGAATCTCGTAATAATATAATTGTCGATTTTTAAAAGACGCAAATGCGCACAATGAGACGTCACTATGAAAATATAAGAACAAAAGATATATTGTATACGTGGAGGTCGGAAGGGACCTTTTCGCGAAACAATTCACTTTTGCTCTAGCACGTCGCACCTGTTTCACGATTCTCAGTCTACGTTAAAAGGGTTAAATGTATTCACGGGTTTAGAAAGTGTGCGTATAAATATTAATATATACATGCGTGTATGCGACCTAAAGGGTGAAAATTTTTGTTCAGAAACCGACCACCGGAGGCCAACGGGTTAACCCGGTTGAATTATATATATATAATAGTTGCGAATTTATAACGTTCATTAGTAAACGCGTGTCATAACCTTTTACCTGTCGCTGACCAACGAAGGCTTTTGTACGGTTTTCGAAAAGTGATGCTAGTTTATTATGGGTCTGCGTATGAAATCATCAATCATATTATATTTAAACTCTTAGCGATGAATGTGTACGGTGCGATAATTAAAAGGAAAAGCGAAATAGAAGAAATAAATTGGATTAGAAAATTAATATGATGAATTAGGAAAACGTTTTAAAATGACGTTAATTTCATTTTGAAATACAGATATTACATTTTACTATTACATAATTAATAATGATAATTATTTTATATATTTTTACAAAATAATAATATGATTTAAAACAAATTTTATATATGAAAAATAAATAGACGAAAATATTCGTGTGTGATTTTCAAATGTTCACTTCGTGCAATCGGGTTAATTTTTAACGAAACAAGTAATAAATCAAACGACGCGAAAATGACATTTTTATTATCCCCGAATGAGGGGGCGAGAAGTGTATAATTTGTAGAAAAATATAATATTATTCGATCGTAACAAGGGCAAATTAATGCCGAATACAAATACGGGAACAACTCGCCAGCAGGGGATGAGGTCTCATTAAGAGCGTACTCTTTGTTTCTGACGATAATTGTACGTTAGTCGTTTTTTTTTTTTAAATGACTAACATATATAAAAAAACACACACACACGTATACTTATTTTTTGTATATATGTATTATTTCTGTGTGTCGTTTTTATATTCGCATATAGCTTTTTGTTCTAGGAACTTTTTAATATGTGCAGCTTTCGGCCAGAGTAACGAAAGTTGCGAGGCGTGAAAAATTCCGCGAATCCTGAGAACAATACTGGGATTTTTTTTATTTTAGTGCTTTTTTCATATTCCTCTTTTATTCTCCTCTCGAACGATGCCTTTTCTTCGTTGAGAATTTGCTGAAATAGTGACATGTTTTTATTTCTCCGTCTATATTTTTTATAGAGAAAATTTTTAATATATAAATTTTCAAAAATCTATATATATATATATATATATATATATATATATATATATATATCAATATTAAAATGAAAATGCGATAATAAAATACATAAAACTATTAGACTTTACGTGCAATATAAAACAGAACAACAGTAATAAACGTGTAGAAAAACAAAGTCGAACTGGAAAACTAATAAATCCGGCTATTTGTTCAAGTGCTCTGATTGTAATTATAGTTTCGACTTATAACAGCTACGTGATTTCGCAGAAAAGTTATGAATTGATATGGAAACTTAAGAGAAATTTTCGCAACGTGTACTTTCATAATGAAAACGTAACCTAGAATCGAATTTATATCCTTTGGTAATAAAAGTTTTCTGTTGCGCAAAATCAATCGATAAAAAAAATATATACATTCCAATTCAAATTGCATTTTATTAATATTGAACCGTATAAATCTTTCGTAAAAAAATGTTTGTTTAAGATACATATTATATATATATATATATATATATATATATATATATATATATATATATATATATATATATATAATATATTTAATAATATTTAATAATAGCAATTGAAAAACTTTAAAATTGTGGATTATTTAAAATAATACACAATTGAATGGATGCAATATTGAGAAAAAAAAACGTATAAAACAATGTGTTTAAAGTAAGATCGTTTAACCCTTTCGATACTGATAGTTACAATAAAAGCGAACGTTTTTCTATCAAAAATTAGAAATGGAAGCGTATGAGAGTAGCTTACTATACATTTTAACCCCTTCATAGTCGTATACCCACCCATTCTCGACATCGGTTTTCAATTTAAGAAATTGTTATGTGTAGACTTACAGGAAGCCAATTGTATGTCGAAGAGAAAAGCGAATGTATATATGCTATTGTATTTTACTGAGAAATGAAAAATATGAAGATTTTTCTCGTTCTTTTGGTACTTCAAATTCTATCGCATTTGAGTAATTTAATGATGAAAAGATAAATTTCTTAACAGGTAAATGAGATCAGTTAAAAACAAAACGTCTTTATTCCAAAAACGAGTTTAGTTTCGCATTGGATTTTACGACACGGAAATTTAAGGACTTTTGTTCGACTAAATTAAAAACATTCGAGCTTGAAAGCTTCAGCGTATTGTTAAATATAATTATTGTAAAACTTCAAAAATAAATTTATCTCGTATTATAGTTAAATTTATTTCACTTTAATTTAAACGATTTTTTAATACTTTAAATTCACATCTTTATAAACGTTATAAATGAAAATATGAATGACGAAACAAAACGAAGTACTTTTCAACACTGTATTATATTCAAAATTCATAAACTTAACACTCGCTATACAGGTACACGTAATAAGTGAGGGAGGCGTTTTAAATTGAGCATTTGTTCGAGAAGTTTTCCGGGCAATATATCATTTTCAGATTGTTGCTTTCACGTGTGCGCTATTTCACGTGTACACTAACTTTTGCACGTGTTTTTAGAAATGAGCTGTGTTCAAAATTTAAATACGACTCGTATATGTGCGAGCATGTATATACAGTATTTAATATTATAATATTCGAACGTGAATGTTTCAGACAACGTTTGATGTAATATTATTATTTGCGATTTTAAAATCAATTTGCATATATTACTATAAAAATAAGAGCAAGTATTGAAAAAAAAATTCAGTACATTTTTTTTTGCCATGGTCAACAATTAATTTCCCATTTTATTGTTAACCGCTAACTTTCCAGATATGAAATAATTTAATTTTGAAATATGCAATCATATTTTTACTATAAAAATGTATGTGTTATATTATAATTTTAAACTCTAGTTACAAATTATATATTTTGGATAAACAACTATACATGTCAATAATTAATTAATGTATTTTTTATCAATCAATTTTTATCTATTTTTTTTTACTTTTCTTTACGTCACAAGTAAATAAAAGCTATTGACTTATGTTATATCATGTCAATGTGTAAAGCATTACTTATTTATATAACACTCAAATATTTATTGTCTACATAGAATTTTCCGTATGTTCTGAGATAAAAGCTACTTTGTTTACGTATTATTTTCCAAATATAGCCATGTCAAAATATTTAAAATACACGAATCAATCTTTAATATTTTATAATAAAAAAAATAATATATAAAAATATTTTAATATATAACATAATCATTAATATAAATAATAAAGAAAGATAATAAATTATCAGCATTAGAACACTTTCATTATTCTTGACATTAACTGATATTTCTATATCGTTATTATTTATTATTAAAAGTCTAGAGATTATTATTGAATATTGCCCGTAACATATATATATATATATATACACATATATATATATATATATATATATATATATATATATATATATATATATATATATATATATACACATTTAGTCGTATATAGTCGAAGGAAAATTGGTGTTTCTTAACGGACCATGTATGATTGACGATTTTGGCATAACGACATGACTTTTATAACATACAAGGAAAATCAATCAATTTTTCCCGCTTTTCATACAAAAAGAATCGCTTTTATTGCGCGAAAAGTCATATTTTCTTTGTAATATATTTAATACAATCCGAATATTCTGAAGCGCAAAAAATATAAGTGCAATTAAATATGATAATGTTAAAACCCGTATATTTATACAATATATATAAAATAAAGGAGATTAAAAATAAATTATTTTTATAAAATGAATATAAAATATAAGGAGAGTGAATTGATTTTCGATTGATATTTCTTCATATTTTATATACATTAATTTGATTATACGGTATCGAACAACTTCATACAATATTCTTCGAAGGTTTTATGAAGCAATACATTTTTACGTTCAATATTTTTTTTATATTCATAAAGTAGAACTTTGAGCTGAAAGAAAAAAGAAACATAAACCGTTCAATATTGTATTGTATCAGCCCAAAATTGAAGTGTCAGAATTTAAATTGAAAAATAAACAAAAACGATAAGAATTTCCACTGAAAAAAATTTTTTGCGGTTTATTTGAAAACCTCTGAATACAGCACAATGATTAAATTATTTGCATAAAATACATTTTTTTTAGATATAAGACGATCATGATATAATATATAAAGTGATTTTTATTAAATTTCAACAATATCAATAATATAAATCGATGCTTTATAATCTCAAATCATACATCAGTATATAAATAATATATTTTATAAGAAATTTGCGGAATAAAAATGTTTAAGGATTTCTATTGTATAATAAATACTGAAGATTTTTTCGTTTTTGTTTTTATTAAGGTTTTAATTATATATAATTAAATAAAAAATATTTTAATACTATTTATATAAAATATTAATTGGTTGACTTTATTATGTTAATAAAATACCTTAAATATTTTATTTAAATATTATATATATATATATATATATATATATATATAATTTTCGTTATGTGATTTTCAGTCTTTTTCCTGTTTAAAATCGATTTATAAGTAAATTTAAATATATATAAATTAACAATATTTATTTTCTAAGGAAAAAAAATAAAATCAGTGTCCAATATTGTGAAAAATCTCACACGTCCCGCAGAGACCAAAGAAAAAAGGGGAACATATTGAAAATTCATTTCCCTCATTCGGACGTATTTTATGGTTTTTTTTGTTTTTATTTTTATTCTGCCTTCACGTAAGCGTAAAAGCGACTGCTTCTATTTCCAATTTCTTTTTTGGAAGGGAAAAATCTCCAGGGTGAGTTTTGAAGTGGTATTAAAAAAAAGAACATGAAAAAAAGAAAAGAAAAAAGAAACAACGACAAACACAACAATACATTCCGGGATTCACGAAGAGGGATAGAAAACGACGAACGCGTAAAAAAAAAGAAAGAAAAGTCGACGCCGATACTCGAGAACATTTTAGCATTTTCTTGCGTATTTTCCATTTTTTTTTTCCACCAGTCGGAAAGATGAAAGGCATATGTAAATTATGACGTCGGTACCTCTTGAATTTTAAATATAGTTTTTTGAACGAGAGCACTTTCTTTTTGAACTCTACTTTCCCGCACCATGACATTTTTACACGTACGCATGTAATGTGTAGGTGCTCGTCGGTTTCTATAACATTCGCGTTAGGAATTCTAAGACGTGTTACTATAAAAAATATATTATATAAATGCATCTGCATAATATATCTCAAATATTATATATAATTTAATGAATCTTTTTTTTTATATTAGATAGTAAAACATTAAATGTAAGAAGACTAGTCACGCCATTGAATTAATATATATATATATATATATATATATATATATTACATTTAAATATATATAAAATTGTACAAGTATTATTTGAAATATCTCATTGACACCTAATATGCGAATATGTTAGGCAAACTTTTCGAATCTGCAAAGTTAGCAAAACTTCGAGAAGTAATAATATCTGATTTTGGTATAAATGGTATTATTGAGTGAAAATAGGTCAACTCGAAAAGCTGAATATAACGATCAAATGTGAATTTTAAATATAAATATTTTTTTTCTTCATAGATAATTGTATAGTATTTTATCGCTAAGATATATATTATAGAAAGAGTATTATTTTTTTATTTACTCGACTTAATCGAGATTTTATTTGAATAAATTTCAAATTGATTAAATATTTTCAAAATATCCGATTAATTTGCAAAACTTTTATACCAAGTTATACATCGTCGGATGCATCTTGATAAGAAGAATTTTAATCCAAAAGAAATATTGGACACCTAATATTCATAGTAAAAAATATGAACGACAAAATAAACTGAAATGTTTTAAATACAAAAAAAAATTTCAAAGTTTGAAAATATTTTTTTTTTAACTAGATAAGATTAAATCATCATATATCAATAGATGAAGTAAGCATCATTCAAGTGAGCTTTAAAAATATTTGGTTAATAATTCGCGAAATATTTATACGAAATTGTACATCAATATAAAGAACATTTTAAAATTGTTACATGACGTTTATTTTATTTTATATATATTTAATTTGTAATATAAATATAAGCAGCATAATATTAAGACGATAAGTTTTAATAGAAATTTATTTTCATATTCTAATTAATGAACAACTTTAATGTATTATAATTATAAAAATTCATTTTTTAAAATAAACGGTCGACAAATCAATATTTTTACGTATATATGAATGCATATTTATTTATGCTGTTTGAATTGATTATTAAAAATTCGTAATTTCCCCGGTGAGCGCTTTTCATTTTTCCGGTAAACGAACGCAAATCTCCAGATAATACAAATCAAAGCAAATCTCCGCCCTGCAGTTTTTTTGTCCTTCGTATATTTTTTATGCGTCCATATAAAATTTATTAAAAAAAAAAGGATTTAAAAGCCGACAACGTGTCCATTTTTGGCATTTTTTTTTGTTGTTTTAGATTTTCATATTTATTTTTTCATCTTTTAAAAAGGTCGAAAAACCCCCAACAACATCTATATGCATTAGCGTTGCTTCATTTCGATAAATGGTCAAACTCATTCGAGTGTTGACTGAGTCATCTATATGCATTATAACGTATACTTTGTTGGTTGCTTTTGAACATTGCTTTAGCGATCAAATAAGGGCTAATTCACAAAAGTGGTGCAAACGCTATTATATATATAAATAATAAAGGGTCTTACAAAATATTAATCAATATTGCAATTTTCTACTCTCGATTTTTTATTCAAAAATATCGGAGAAAAGCTATCCACAAGATTGAATTGCAACAATATATTATTATTTTATTAATTTATTATTATAATTATATCGATACGGTTTATCAACGCAGTCAATTCAAATTATTATTACGCGAATGAATACATTCATATTTAATTAGAGTTTGTTAGTTTGCGTTACTCGAATATATTCGTATTAATCGTTATAGAGGTTAAATGTGAATCAGCAATATGAATATCTATAGGGATTCTTTGGCATAATTAAGGCTGTAAAAAATCAAAAATATTTATTTTTATTCGATATATAAATACTTAAAATATATAGTGGAATAAATATATTAACAAAAATATGACTTTCGTTAGTAACATAATATATTTTTAAGACAAAACTTTTATTTTTAGCAAACTTTTCTCACAATTAACCGCTCTCCTGGGTCACGGCACGTAGACAACCGCTTTTTACGAGCGTTCGCATAAATCCCGCACTATTTTTGTATATATATATATGTATACACATGTATATTTTTAGAAAATAGTTCCTATGGGAGAGTTCTATGAATTCCGGTCACGATAGATGGAAGACTATAAAAAAAAAGAAAGAAAAACGTACGAAACTGGGAGCTAAAAGTAAAAAAAAAAGAAAATAGTAAGATATATGCGTGCGTTCATATGATGAAGCAACCATCAGTCGACAGTCACGAGACAAAACTCGACCCGCCTTTTGTTTTCTCGCCTTTCGAGATTTTCCGGGACAACTCGAAGTTTTCCTGCCGAACGAGTGCAATTGTGCTCGTTTGTTTTGTCGGTGACGTTTGTTTGTATTTTACCAGCAGACATGTCAAGAACCGTATAGAGGAAAACTATGCAATTTTCCAACTTGTCCGCCGTGCACTTTTCGTCAATTAAAAAATGGCCAGATGTTGACTTTGCAATTCTTATATAGTAATATATTATAATATATGAAATTTAAAAAAAAAACTATAATATTAGATAAAATAGAAATGGGAGAATAGTATGCAAATATATATATATCATATTTGCACACATTGCACACACAAGTTATACAATACAATAGTTGTCAGTTGACAGTTGTCAGTTAACCACCACACTGACAATTCGTGTTCAATTTGCATTGTACTCTCAGAATGTAAACAGTAAATTAATTTTCACGAAAGATTTGTTGAATTTATATCCATCATGTTTAAACAACATTAACATAATATAAATCACCGATCGATTGATTATAACTGATATTGATGCATATATAAAGAACATATAAATTTTTAACGATTATAAAATAATAATTGTAGTCGAATATTTTAAGCTCTACACTACAGCGCCATGTGATATGAAATATTATTATATATCATTTAAGATGTCATAAAAAATCCTTATACCTTTTTTACGAGTATCAAAATGGCGGAAAATACTAATTTCGCGCTTACACACGAAAGTCTTTCATTCGAAAATGGGGAAGACATACAACGACGTTAATATAACGGATTTAATATAGAAATTTATACGGCGTTATTACTCAGATCCGTTCAATTTCCGTTTAGGTTTCCGTTTCCGTTTCAATCTTTCCGTGAAAGTGCCCACCGCCCCCCAACCCAACTTTTGCACGGTGTTAATAGCACTGAAAATCTAGTTGGGTCGGTCGCTTACCCTTTTTGCTCAAAGTCCGAAAATGTTACGTTGATATTTTCTCAACAATTTAGCTGCCCCCCCCCCACTCATTGCGTTTAATATAATAATAATAATAATAATATATCTGATATATGTATATTTTATGTGCGAACGCGCACACTTTGTCGTACGAGTTTTAATGTGTTCACTCGTAAAATAATAAAAGGATTTACGATAGGGATGAACAATTCCGTTACAACGAATTATCCCACGAATTCTTATGTTAATATGTGCTGTAATTTAGAAAATATTATAAATTTAAAATCTTCAATGTACATTTTTCATATTTACGTTGAATAATTCGTATATTATACATGTATACTATAAAAAAAAATTAATGTAAATTATATTGTTTTTTTTTAACGATCGTTTCGTATTAAAAATGCAACGTTTAATAATTAGATAGTTTCGTATAATACGTATATTATGCAGTAGATTATTAGATCGGATATCCCAACGGACCGGATGCGGTTTACGGACCGGCATTTGCCCACCCCTAATCTACAGAATAAATTACACAGTATTTCAAAGCCTATATATATATATATATATATATATATATATATATATATATATATATATATATATATATATATATATATATATATATAGATATATAATATTTCCATTGCGATTTGCGCTTTTCACACGTCAAAGATTTCATATTGTGCTATATCATCCTAATCCGATCTGTCAACATTTCTATCATTTTGTATTCCATTTCTCGGTATATATCTATATTGAGATTTTACCCTTCTTATACGAAAGCATTTACGTAGGCGTATACGAATTATTCCCTTTCACTTCTTAATTATAAGGGGTTGCAATATTGACTTTGTTAAATAAACCATAATTTGACATATTCAACATTATATTATAATCGTCAAAAAAAAAAATTAAATTATATAAAATGTTATTCGCGAATACGAATGAATACTTGTTATAACGTTATGAGACAGTCATAATAGTGAATGTTGTGGTTTAGTTAGTTTAACAGTGTTTACTGTGTAGTGGAAATTGTAACTTTTAACGAAACTGGTAACGCTATATAAATAATGTGATACCGCAATTTGCGAAAATAACCGTTTGTATACTAAATGCATACTACAAAGAAACTTATATTGAAATGTTGATTTTTTTTTAATCAAGTTAAATAATACTGCCATTTATATCTATTTCCCATATTTAAATAAAATAAGCTACAGTATAAATTTTTTTAAATAACACTTATATGGTATAATCTAAAAAAAAATAGTATAATTGTTATAATCAAATATTCTAAATATAACATATTATTAAAACCATAAATCAAACGTTATTAACGCACGCTGTCAAAAGTTATTTACAAAAAAAAAAAATATATACACGTGACGACAGTTCAAGCAAAGCTTCATGCTACCACCCGGGTCCCTGGGTTGCGGATAAGGGGAAATCTGCCACAGATAACTGACTTGGTGACATGTCAGTCCCGGACAAGAAGCGCTAAGCCTCGAGTGGCGATGGTTTAATCATTGGCAAGATTGAACTTATAAAATGTCGCATAACACGTAAGAGTGCTTAGGTCAGTGGCGAAAATAGCCGCCACTTTAAAATAAGCTTAGCCTAGGAGATGAAAACTCCGAAAATAAATCTCCGACAGTGAAGGGCAGCAGCTTCACCGAGGATCACTATCTGCGGTGTAGAAAGGAAACGGAGCTCCTACTACACTATTTACCTTCGAAAAAATTTGCATGGCTGAATGGCCGTGTGGATCGCCAACCTTCTTAAGGAGACGGCGTAAAGAAGAAGAAGAAAACCATAATATCTATAATAAGATAAAACCAGCTTATAGTTTTAATAAGTGGCATCTTGCCGGATTACACACGAAAGAAACAAAGTGTTTCAATTTCGTTGAATTACTCAGTATTTTACCATTATTACCAGTATATTTTAGCATACAATTGCATGAATTGATTTCGAAGACGTACACAAAACAAAAACACAAAAAGACATACACAAGAATAAACAGAGAAGGCGTCGGCGTATATAGAGTTTTCTTTGTGTACATTTTCCAGATTTGTACGCACAAATTGAATACGAAAAAGGAGAATGATCCGTAATTGATATTAAAATAGGTTTTATATTCATCCTCGGCAAATATAAATGTAAATAGACGGATTATCCGAAATACGGCATGAATAAAAACAGACAGAAGACTGCGTCGAAGACCAGTGAAGTAAAGCAAAAAGTAAAAAGAGGTGGAAGAAAATAAAAAAAAATGGCGCCGCATAGAGCGAAAGAAAAAAGATGGAAGAATCCATAGAAATTACAAACGAGACGTCACGTACTTGTTTTGTTTTTTTTTCTGTATATATATATATATATATATATATATATATATTCTATATGTGAAAACGGAAACGTATGTGAAATTTTCATTTGTATGTACGAAAAGTTCGCGTATACTAGTTTTCAATAAATTCAATTTTTGCGCGACTCTTGGCTCAAAAAGACGGTCGTTTGTTATGCGTGTTGAAATTTTCTATTTCCATATAGTATAGATGCACTGCAATATATATATATATATATATATATATATATATATACTATAATATTCCATATATATTAAATAAGTGGCACAATAGCCTTTTGGTGTCTGAAATTCTTTTCTAGTTTAAGATACTCATTTATTTATAGTATTGTGTTTCGTCAACACGAGATATCTTATATATACATATATATATACACACATGTAGATTTCACTAAAAAAAAATAAAATTATAAACATTAATCCAAGTGAAAATAATATTAAAAATTTTAAAGGTTTCTAATCCAATGTCACTAATATATAAATGAGCGGATCATCCCTAAATTACTATTTCTTGAAGAAATAATTGTTAGCGACGTTTTTACTACATAATATTTAGTATATAATATCTAAATGTTATATAAATTATAATTATTTCATATACTTAAAACAGTAAGTTAATAATATTTACTATCAAAAATTGATAATCAGTTGATATTAACCATAGATCTTATACAGATCAATAAAATTTACATGAAAACAAAGACTAATTGATTAATTATATTTTAAAATAAAATATATTAAAAAAAAATTTTTTTTTGCTTATAATTTACATACGAATAATATGATATTAAGATATGAATATATTTTTAAATTCAAAACACGAAGTTTAATTATCGCAATCGCAAATGAATCGTGACATAAAACGACAAGGCAACCCGAATGACAAATCTCAAATGTTAACACATATCGCGTTAAACCGTCGTTACTTCTGACAATTAGCGTCATTCGATGCAATTAATAGTGTTAACTTGTTAATTAACGTTGCAAAATTGAAATATTTCTCCTATATATAATATATGTGAGCATACAAATATATATATATATATATATATATATTCTGTAATGAATACGTGCCATATTTACGTCGTAAATCAAACGTTCGTTTTAATTATATTAATGTAACTTTTTGTATATATCATATATAATATATAATATAAAACATGACATGAAAAGGATTTCATTAGTTTAATTTACATATTGTATGCGAATGATAATATATAATTATAATAATTAAATGGTCGACTTATTTTTTTACGATCCATCATTTTAATCATATATTGAATGTGAAAATTAACAGCACTTTCAATTTATATTTTTTGAAATAAAAATGAATTGTAATCGAATTTTGAATAATATAATATATTTTTTTACGTACATCAATCATACGAACGATTTCGATAATATCACATAATAACGATATTAACAACTCTCATTTATGAGAAATTCCTTTCAAAAGAACTGTCGATGAAACGAATTCATTGATATTTTATCGAATTCATAATACATTTAAGAAGACAGATCCCTCGAGTATATAAATACAACAATACAATCTTTTTCCATTACTTTTCCGGCATCAATTCCGCTGGAAAAGCGATTCCTTTATACACACGAAATTCACAACGCGATATTTTACTTCGTTTTTCTTCTACTTTCTGGTCTCATTTTTTTTTCTTTCGCTCGAAAGAAAAAAAAAACGGTTTTATTTTTGTTCACTTTCGCTTTTCGTCCAAAAAGTGTCGTGCAAAAGTAAAACCGCTGTCAGCATATCGTTACGTCTTTTCGAATATTCGTTTTCTTTCGTCTATTCTAACGTAACCGTGAAATTTCCCATTTTTTTCTTTTAAAATGTATATATATATATATATATATATTACGTTCTGTTCTTGAGTTTTCTTTTTTTTCACCTTCAAGAAAATGTAAAAAAAAATCGCACAAAAGCGTCAGAATTATTGGAGCTTCAAAGACGAGTCTCGGGGTTTTTGAGCGAGCACTTTATGAATGCCACGGATAAACTTAACACCTACGAGAGTAATCCCGAGATATTTTGTGATTTTGCAGATTTATCCCGAGGTTAAACATCGCAGGACCTTTCTATCTCGAAGGGAAATATGAAGGAGATAAAAAGGAAATTGCGGAAAACTGTAATATATTTTTCTGAATAATCAATACTAAAACGACGCAAACTGTGTATCATTTTAGACAAAATGAAAATAGAAATTCATACATATATATATATACTTATAAAATAATTATATAAAAATACGTAAAAAAATCGTTTTTAAAGTACTAATATTTTGTCAGAAGATTGAATTATATATAAAAATCGTAACATTAAAAATAAATCGATTTCCTTTCAACTCACATAAGATATACTTAACCGAGTTTTCGACTTACTCGAGTAATAGAATTTTTGTAAAAAGAACAAATTTCCTTGTTTAACTACTTTAACGTTATATAAATAAACGTCTTATTTATATAATAGATAAATGTTCCAAAAAGAAAAATCCTTTATTTTACAAAGCCAAGTTATATTTTATTGCGTCTAGACAATTGTTTATACTATTACACACAAAATATTAGACGTATATTATATATATGTATATATATATATATATATATATATATATATATATATATATGTGTGTATACATAAAATGCAAAATACTGACTTATACCAATTCTCTTCTCTATTTCCTTTCTTTACTTCACAGAAGCTGTACAGTAATAAATTTCGCACAATTCCAAGCCGATCTCCCGTTCGGTTCAAAACTATTTATGCGAATATCCATTTAAAACATATTTTATAAAATGTTGAATATTGCAATATAAGAATGATATATAATATTTATATTAAAATAAAAATAATGATTATTATATCGACTTTTCTTCAGTCGATAACTCATGACTGGGTTATAAAATTATATAACCGTAACAAATATCGGCAATTCAGATTTTAATACAAATAAATAAATAAATAATCAAATTAATCTATGTATAGGAATCGCGATATTAAATTATATTTATTTTTGTTAATAATGAAATATAAATTCTATTTTTTTTTTGAATGAATAAAAATATTAACATTGAAATTATTGTTTCTGTGAAATATGTGTAGAAACGTTAAACAATCTCGTATGGAAAATTAAATAAAAATACGTCCCCACAGATTAAAAGTACCTTCGAAATATAAATAGAAAGTTAAAAATACGACCCTGACGCATTTTGTCAAATGTTTACGTGTAACGTTAGTGACTTTTGCCGTGTATATAAATAAATTCGAGTTTTATGCGGCCTTTGTTGCAATTTTAAGAGACGACAGATAAACTTTTGACATTAAGACACATAAAATTTCGCGAATTTCATAATTCGTTTGTCGTAATGAAAAGGGAAGATTTTCAAAAAGAAAAAAAACTTTCTTTTTTTAATAATAAAAATAATACGAAGTGGAATAAAACGAAAGAGGTTTCCTTCTTCGAATCTCTTCATAAAGCCTTTGATATAGCTACGGATTACATCGTACGTCTTTATTGTTCTATTATATTTTATATGTCGCATTGTTTAAATTCTTAAGTTCTTGATAATTACGTTTTATGAATATAAAATGGATTTCTTTCACAGACGTAAAATTTAAACCTTAGTTCAGACTGGATTATGAATATCGTAGAACGATCATAAATTTATGCTGTATTGTTTATTTTATTTTTTTTATATAAAAATGGACTTAAATATTGAAATAAATGAAATATTTTCAATGTTGTATATATTCATTAATTTTATCAAATAAAATACCAGATATTTTTTCAAAATATTAAAATTAATAAAAATTAATCAATACTAAAAGGATAAAGATATTTTAATATTAATATTTATTTTTACATCGTAATATAAATAAAGAGATATAATTTAATTTAAAAGATGGTTCATAATATAAATTTCAGAATAATATTTCAATTTAAAATTATTAAATTATAAATGGATTCATTATGAAACATTTCTAAATAATGTATATTTAGTTTCATTTTAATTATATTTCAATCTGAATCTGAAGTAGATAAAAACTAATATTTATCTACTTCAGAATCAACTTTTCATAAGGTTCATTATATCTTTCATTTATTTTTTCATTTAATTTAAAAAAAAATTAAAGATCATTTTACATAAAACGATGTCTCAAAAATTCGTTAAATATTTATTTAAAGTCATACAAAATTAAAATATATATTGTACTACTATTTATTAACGAATATTATCACTATTTTACATTGAAATGATACTAAAGGTTACGATTTTATATCTTGAGATCACAGTTTTATATATATATATATATATATATATATATATATATATATATATATATATATATATATATATATATATATATATATATATATATATATATATATATATAGTTTATTAACATGGCGAAAGAGTCGAGTCATGTTACTGGCAAATATTGCCCAAGGTCTGAAGGATCGTAAGCTCTTCGAAGGTACAAGTATATATTTCTCGTTCACTTTACGATATGAGAAAATACATATATTTTTATTCGACTCGTAGGGCTTCGAAGGGACACTTAGGCCTCTAAGCTCTCTCGCTTCGTTTTTGAATGGACAGATTTTTGCGGGTAAGCCATTCCGATATTGGAAGGTCTGTCGTATTTTAAATTTAAATCCACCGTATTCAAAAAAAATATATATATTTATATTATATAGTATGTATTCTCGAAATTCGACATGGAAATAGTTGAAAATTTAACCGTTTGTAATATAGCGATAAAAGCTTAAATCTATGGTGACACGTAAATGTTTTATTCCTTTTTTTTTAATATTTATAATAATGCATAAATATTGTTTATAATAATTATATAAAGGAAATTACTCGTATATTATTATTATTGAGGTTAGTTTGTATCAAAATTTTATTCCTATATAGAAAATATTATTCATCTTTATATTCAAAAAAATACAATAATTTTCTCTGATTTTGCACACAAATATTTATTTAATTTTTTTTGTAGTTAATTTTCAATTTAGAGCTTTCTATAATACATATAAATTTAATTCAGTAATGAAATGTTTTTAAAATTAATTGACAAATTCACTATGAATGTGTATCTTTTATTACCTTCAATTAAAATAGATAGAATTATAAATCTGACATCACACATATAGAATTAGGGTATTTCAATTAGAACTATTGAACTTTTGGCAAGTTCCCTTGTCCAACTAGTGAGAAACTTAGTTCGTTAAGATAGAGATATGTGAATCCTGGGGAAACGGATATCCCAGCACAACTATTTCAACCTAATTTTATAATATATAAAAGAAAAACGTTGTACGGTGAGAAAGGAAAAAAAAAGATGGACACTTTTGACGATATCGTATTTCTATGGACGTACTAAAACGAAATTCGAACAAAACGATTTTCCATTAATTTCGCGAAAATATACAACGAAAGGGGGTCCATTTCGAAGGATTATCGGTCGAGGATTAATCAGTCGCAATTGAAGGCGGACACTTTGAAGTTTGAAAATATTCCACGATTGCTATGTGGAAAATCTTGACAGATTTTATCAACTTGTTTTATATATATATATATATATATATATATATATATATATATATATATATATATATATATATATAATAGAATTCTTTTTTATTCTGTCTCATAAATATTTATTATATATCTATATTTTTTTTATACAATATTATCTATATATTAGTATTATAATTGTGATTATGTAACATGATTATCATATTAGTCCAGTCAAATTAGATATTTTGAATTTAATAAAGAATAGTAAAGTTCCACTCGACAAAAAGGAAACTCTATAAGGGAAAGACAAAAAAATATGCTAAAAATGATGTTATATAGAAATAATAAAACTTATTTTATTTTAATGAAAAATGAACCGTTAATCATCTATCAAAAGTAAGAAAATATGTTATCGGCATATCATCACATTTTCAACATATTTCAACTTATTATTTATTATTTAACAAAAAAAAATATATCAATATTATTGTAGATATGCAATGCATTGAACACACATACACACGCGTATATAATACGATACATTCGTTCACGTCGTGAGAAAAACGAGGCGCTCGGCAAAACGTTGAAACGGAACGATTCACGGCAGTAGAGATTTTCCTCTCGCTAATTTTATACACGAGACTCGCACTGAGAAAATTGATGAGGCGTTTTGAGGAAGCGAAAGGGAAACAGGAATAACTGCCTTCGAAGACTTTCAACCCCTCTCATCCCCCTATGCCCCACGACAATCTCTTTGTCGGAAAAGGCGGAGGGATGAAGGGCGACTCACTTTCGCCCCGGTGTCGAAATTGTGTATCGTTGTCGCTGGTTTAATTACTCGGAGAAAATTCAGAGACGCCCTTACCATTTCAACCCCCCGAGGGGCATTTTCTCGTGAGTGTACTGGATATTTATACAAAAGGTCAATTATCGTACGCTCACACGTACACACGCGCGTGTATGTGTATGATTATATAATGTAAGTATGTTTCTTGTCGTGTAATGTGCTAATTACGACGATATCATTATATATGATATTTGTCTTGTGAATTGTTATTCATATGTATTAAATTAATTTTTGTATATATATATATATATATATATATATGTGTGTGTGTGTATATATATATAATGATAAATATATTAAAAATGATACATGATTACATTATTTTATAAAATTTTACAAAACACTCAAAGAAAATTTATTAATTTTCAAAAATTATTATAGTTAAAATTGATTTAAAAAAGGAAATATATATTATTTAGAAATATTATAATATATTTACTTCTATCCATAGAAAGTTATTTTCGCATTGATTATACCATATATCTAATTAAAATTTGTTATAAATATATCAGAGAATTATTACTCAATTATTAAATTAATTAACGTATATAAATATTCATAGCGCGGATGAATTTTGAATTACTTCTGATATAATAAGTTTATATAAAATTAAAACTTTTTTTTGCAACGTGTTGCACACTGTTCTCTATTTAAAACTATAGCGTATTTTAATTATTATATAAACGTTTTTAATTAAAATATCAAACTTTACCTTGCCGTATAAATAATTTTATATAAATAAATGTGAAAAAGATGAAGATTTTAATTGAATTATAGCATATAAATTTCATTGTTAGAACTCGTGATTAAGAAACACGAGTTTTTACTTAAAAATTAAATAAAAAATGAACCGAGTAATGCATTAGTCCTCGTTGAAATTAACATTATTTTTAAAGTTGTTACATCATAAACTCGTATTTAATATTAATGTATTATAATTTAATATCATCACTAATTAATAAAAATCACGTTTAGGTTTTAAAAAAAATGTTTAATTACGAATTATGCTTATTATGAAATAATTTTAATTTAATTAATAAAATATTTTTAGCATCAGCGATAATCTATTTAATTAATTTTAAATAATTATTGTTCAATATACTGTAAATTTCATGTTTAATCAGCGAATTATTAAATTAAATATATATATATATATATATATATATATATATATATATATATATATATATATATATATATAATTAATTAATCGAAATGAAAACCCGTAAAGACCGTAATAACGTTGATTTAATGTTGATTCACAAAATGAAATTAATTATATCGAAAAAATATAAAAAAATTCGAAGAAATAAGATGAAAAAATTTAATTCTTGCAATTGAATATGTCATCGAAAATCGTTGTAAATTGAAAATAAATGATATGAAGAAAACGTAACGCGTCATTACTTAATTTCTTTCCATTCGATTGATTCGTGAATTTCGTCAATTTGTCATATTTTACGACAAAAAAATCCTTTTAATATTTTTCGTCGTTTTCACCGTTCAAGGTTTTTTTTATGTATTATTTTTTTTTTGAAACTGCGTTTAAAAATATAATATATATAAACGAATATATAAATTATTTCCAATTATCCGCATTATTATTATTTTTTTTTTCATTTGATTAGGTTTTTGCGTCGTATATTTTTTTTCTAATCATCAATCAAATAAAACTTACTAAACTATTTATCATTTATTTTTTTTCTACTGCTAACTCAATTTAAGTCGGAAGAATTTTAACTACATTTACTAATTAATGATTGATTAATTGACTTATAAAAAATTTTCTTTTCTCTTTAAACTCAAATCTAGATAATTTAAAAATATTCACAAATATCTATAATAGAATAAAAATAATAAAATTATATTATTTAAAATAAAAAACATTTTTTTTATTCATACAATATTAATTAAATAATATTATTTATACATATATGATGTAAAAAAAATATATCGTATATTTTCTTTTTTCCCGCGTTTATATCTCACGTTATCCGCTACGTCGCCCGCATAATGTGTGTTTAAAAATTCGCATTATTACGTAACACACGCCACAATGTTACCGACAATGATAATGTTGAACTCAATAATCTCTAAACAAAAACGGATCATTGCCCGTTTCGCTTTATCGAACACGATTCTTTCAGCTTTACAAACGATGAAGATCAAAGACCGAAGCTTTTTCTTTACACGATATTTGACTGTTAATTTCGTTGCCGTTATGGCGTAAGCTTTTCCTTTTCCACGCCCACCCCTTGTTCGTTTTCATTTCATTTTCCAAGCTTTTTTGTCTCATTCTTTCATTTTCTCTTTCTCGTATTTTTGTGTATGTAGTTTTCTGTTTTTTTTTCTTTCCGTTTTTATGTGTTTGTGTGTGTGTGTGTGTATGTTTTTTCTTTTACTCTCCCCGACTGCGGCAGGCGATGTTTTTGAATCGGTGTTTCGTCTTATTTCACGCGTTGTTTCAGCGGGTCGTTTATTTTTTCAGCGTCGATGAACGCACGCACTTTCACCTTATTGTGAAATCTAGCGTCTGAACGTTTTGTTTTTTTTCCTTCTGTGTTTTTTTTTCTTTTTTCCGATTCACGAAAAGAGAGCATAAAAACAAACAGCATATGAAGCGTTTAAAAAATCACAGATATAAATGGATGATATTTTATTTAACAAAAAAAATACCTTTTTTGTAGAGATTCATACATAATTTATTTTCAATTATTTAAGAATATTTTAAATATGAAAACATTTATATTTTTTCAAAAATACTATTTAATTTAACATTATCGATTAACAAAATATATTAAAAACTACTTCATTTATTATAAAGAACTTATCACTTTAATTTATATACATTTTTTTTAAAGAAAAATCTTATTGAAAATCATTTACCTCCTTCAGCTTTTCATTCTTTCACATATTATACAGGAAAGAACATTGGTAGTGCATAAATAAAGATGATCGTTCCACTTTGAACATTTTCCTTTATCATCCTTATTATTGTAAAGCTCTTTTTGCAATGTAATGAATTGAATCTCTCAACTTGTAAACATTTTTAAGGTAAATTTTATTTTTGTGAATAATTTGTAACATTTTCGTCCTTAAGGGGACACACAAAAAAAAACGGATAAGTCCGATTAAAACGAGAGAAAAAGGCTCGTTTTTAAGCCGGATTTTTCAGTGAAAATTCCAGATTTTACCCCCTAAATATCGCTCAATTAAACGCGACAATGAAACAAACGGTTCTGCAATTTCTTACATTTTTTTTGAAAAATTTAAAAATATTATTTGTTAAATGAAAACGTAAAATTATTTACAAATAATATAATATTTAAGTTTTTATATAAAATCTATTTTTAATAAAATTGAAATTATCTAATATAATCATTTGCTAATTTTGCTTCATCAACATCATTATTAAGATTAATATAAAATATTTCATTAAAATTTACCACATTAATGAATAATTTAAGGGTTAAGCCGATTAAAATTCACACCGGTCTCATTAAGTTAAAATTAAACCGAAGCAACGCCACAAGAGTTTTCAATATATTAACGTATTATACATTTGAATTTTCACGTTTTCTATTTTCTAATATTAACACTCTACGATACGGGAGGAGAAAAATAACAAGTATTGCGTGGTAATTTCCAATAAAGAAATGCGTTGGCGTTGACAAAAATTACGCAAAAAAAGTAATACGAGGTTTCGTGCTCTGTCAACATTCACCTGTCATATTATGTTTCAAAGTAAACTGCCTTGTTTGTTATATAAAAATATTTCAGACCTCTACGTAGAGTGGATGGATGTTAAGCTGAAAGTATTGAAAATTGTTTCTGTTTTTTTTGTTCTCTTTATTTTCATAGAAAGCGAAGAATCGTATTGCATTTAACACGCTATGTTATCTTAGAAGAAACGTGATATTATTATATTTTAGAAAAAAAAAATATATATATATATATATATTGTATTGAATTTTATATTTTGTTCATAATATGTGATATTATATATAATGTTAAAATATCATTTTATATTCAAAAATTTAATTGTAATATATAAAATCTGAAAATAAATACTAACGTAATGAATTATAATTGAAAAATATTAATACAAATTATGTCTAAATTAATATCGAAAATAATTTGATTTTTAATATTAAATTACTTAAAAAAGATTTATACATACTAAAAAATAATAAAACAATTTCATATAAATTAAAATGGAAAAAGTAAACATATAGTATATTTTACACATAGTAATTTCCAGATTAAAATATTCAATAATTTTACATGAAATCGATATTATGATTCCGTATTAAATCAAATATTTTATACACGAATAAATCCAATATTTCAATTCATAAAATTATAATTTTCAATCTTTCATCATATATTTATACGTATAAAATATAGGATAGTATATGTGGAATAATGCATAAAATTTCAGGATACAACACAATACGCTTTTGTTATGAAATCGGTAAATATTGTTGTTTTTCAGAGATTCATTTCCTTGCATGAATATTTAATATTTTCCGAGAGCATATATAAACATAAATTATATATATATATATATATATATATATATATATATATATATATATATACATTATAAATATTAACAATGCTTTTCAGAATGAAAACTGACTTAATGCTAAGCGACGCATTAAAGATTTCTTACTCTGATGATCACGCCAACTGTGCATTATATTTCATAACTTTCAGTACATTAATATATATATATATATATATATATATATATATATATTGTATATATATATTGTACATATATATGTGTGTATCTATATTATAAACATTTTGATTAGAACGAAAACATTACAGTGTTTTGTTTTATATTAAACTACTATTAATCACAAAAATTTGAATATTATCAGCGCATAATTAATGAACGCTTCGAGAACTCTATAAATCCACCCCCGACTCGTATCTGCGCCGTCGTTTATATAATAAATCAATACGTCATCGCGCAAAAACGCGATTAATCTAGATTTAATACGAAACTAAGAACATTTTTTTCAATATATATATATATATATATATATATATATATATATATATATATACTTGTACTTGTAGCACAAAAGAAGAGCCGATTTAATTTTTCATTCGTTTTTTTTTTCAAAAAAAAAAATAGGAACCGCATAATTTTTCAAATCGTTCGTTTCAATTCCGGCGAAGGGGTGTTGGAGATAAGCGTCGGAGTGATGGGGGTCGGTCAAAAGCTAGAATACTGTACCCATGGGGATATTCCCGAAAAAGGGACTCTAGCTCTTTATGAACCTTCAGCACTCACACCAAGTCCTCCCTTTCAGACTCTATATATATATATATATATATATATATACGTATAAATGCGATAACTAATCTCGGCAAAGCAGTTCGTCGTAAATTAGATCACCTTATTTTAGACGAGAACGACGTGAAAAAAAAAAGCTCACAAGGGCCGCTTTTAGGTCGCCGAAAATGTCGACCAGTGAATTCGAATTCGTTTTCTAATCAATCAATCGCAATGTTTTGCATTTGAATCGTATTAAAGATGGATTAAGAAAACAAATTTAATATATTATAATTTAATTATATTAATTTGATTTTATGAAATATATATTTATATATGTAAAAATATAGATAAATATCGTAGCTGTGAAATGCTGTTTTGGACCGTTTTTTGGCGCCAGACAAGATGGTCTCACGAACTTTTACGACCTTACTAAGGAAACAAGAAAACGTTATCATAAAATAAACGGTCAAAATTTATTCAATGATATATACAAACTATCCGAGTTCATATGTAATGAAATCTCGAGTTTATATAAAAATATTTCCACTTATAGTGATGCTATTTTATAAAGTGCCGCATTTAAAGTTATGTATAATTATATTATATTTTATTATTTTGTATGAAATGTATAGTATAAAATGTAAATTTTATATATATAGCTTTAGAGCAATAGTTCTGGATTTTATTTTATAATATATAACGGATTATGTGATTTTTTTAAATGAACAAATAGCTGAAAGGTGTTAAAATCCTCGTAATAAATTTTCAGCAAAAGCTTTCAGGATTACGCATATCGTATTACAAATTGGTGAATATGAATATATTCACATAGAACTAGAAATGAATTAAAAATATTAAAAAAATATTTTTTTACGTATCATATTTAGTACAAAAATATGTCAAATTTAAAACAGATGGACTCGTTTATTTTTGACTACCGAGTTGACTTTAAAACTTCATCTTTACTGGTGAATATACAAAGTTTTTTTTCGGTTTGAATATGTCTAAAAGTTAAGACGTTTTTCGTGGAAAATGAGGAAAAACTGCTCGAAGGCCGCTTTAGGCCTCTCTCTAATTCGAGACATAGTTTAGCGAGTAAAGTTTATAACAGCCCCAAGCTCTTTTACATTAAACAAACAAATAAAGAAAAAGTTTTTATCATCCTTCTACCTAGAAGTTGCCCTCGATTCATAATACACCGCGGACTGGACCCAAGATTTTTTTTTATTTTTCCGTTGAATAATAGATAAAAGAAAATAAAACATGACTTATAGGAAAATTCTATAATAAAGTGTAAAAAATCTGTTTTGTTCAATTTTATGCAAAACTAATTCTCTTCCTTTATCATATAAACTTTCATTAAAATTAGTTTCGCTAGTTATTAAATATATATATATATCAAAATAAATTTTATATTTATAGAATATTATGTTATAAAGTATATAGAAAAATATGAAAATAAATATTGTAAAGAAAATATAATAAAATGTGTAACGAATTTTCATGATATAAAAGAAAACTAGGAAATGCGCCATGTTCATGTTTATAATGAGTTTTTGCTCAGTTGGTCTTGTCAAATTCAATTTTGAACTTGGGTCTCGGTGGGATTCGTGGCACGTAGAAATTGTGTTAAAATCGAATTTTCGATGGCCGTATGTCAATATAATCAAATGTGTACGTCGAGTTTGCCCGCACAACACGATTTACTTACACCGTATCGCAATGTGTTAACGCGAGATCTTATACTGAACGTGATATTACATGTTACCAATTAAAGTCTTCTTGTTATAATTTCCATAAAAAAAGTACAAAAAACTATATTACAGCATTTTTAATTCATTTTTAATATAAAAAATACATAAAATATTTTATGAGGGGAAAAAAATCATTTCATTTTTATGAGCGTACAAATGAAGTATTAGAATAAAGTAAACCATCAGATTTAGTTCGATAGGACTAAAGGGAAAGATTTTAGAAAGATCATATTGAAAGAATGAGTGTCTCTAGAGTTCAATTCAAGATAAGACGGGGAAAGAAAACTGTTCCTACGAATCACAAGGGGCTAATTAAAAAGATCTTTTTAGTATATAAAAAGAAGAATCAGAAATTACATTAGAAAAAAAAGCTTTAATATCATTACTTTTTATATAATTAATATAATTCATCGATGTAAAAGAACAGAAAGTATTTTATGATATTGTTGAACGGTTGGTTATTTACAGTAAATTTTAATATTTTATCAAAACAGTTGCCCGAGGATCTTTTAGAAACCATCCCATAAGATGTTAAAAGTGTGAGTACATTTTCCCTGGTCCATTATAGCATGATGGATAATATTGAACTGGCAATTGCCCTTGTGTCGGGGGGAAAATTGCGTATCGGGAAAACTTGCCAAGCATGCACCGGATAAAAGCACAATATATCTATTCGAGTGCTATTAAATTGAGAGATCCCCTTTTCCCCCGCATTTTCCGAAAACATCCCATTTATTTTTATTAATTTTAAAAGTCCCTCAACCGGCATATTTTCTGCTATATTTTTTTATTCTTCATTTTCTTTCTAACCTTCACTTAAATTTTATCAAATTTCATTGAGATAAATTATTATTTTATTTTACGTCATAGTTTTCAGACATTGAACATTATACATTATAAAATTATAAATGTATCAGTATATAAAATATAATATTATAATTATTGATATAATACTAAAAACATTCCACTATAGTATATATGTTACTAAATATTAATTCTCTATAAGAAATTATTCAAATTTACAAATTCATATAAGAAACAAGAATTATATCTATATATCTGCAAATTCTGAATAATGTCTTTGAAAGGAAACATTTTTTTTATACTATAACATTGGACCAGATTCAAATTAGGACGTTTAAATCCTCCATAAATCTCGTTCGATAAGCTTCCATATCGCAATTTAATTTCCACGAAAGCGAATATGCATTACAGTGATACGGCGAAAGGGAACGATCGACAGTGTAAGGGGACGGTGAAAATGCGAGAGGTGGAAAATTCATTGTGGATTTTCGTACGATTTTCGCACGGAATGCTGGGAAAGCGTGAAAAGTGGTTTTCTTGCGCAGTGTTTTGACGCACATAAATTCTAAATGACGGTCAACTTCCACACCGTGGAAAACCCTTTTGTGTTCATTTCGACAATTTAGCGTAGCTTGAACGGAAAATATTACAGCATCCATTCTATACAAGATTGTCAATTTTCATACTTTTTTTTTTCGTTAAAAGATTTATTATATATATTTTTATGTGAATTTGACATCGTTGATTAAAATTTTATATCAAATATATCAGCTAGAAATACACATTTTTTTATAATATAACGAGAAAATACAATGAAATATTTTATCAAAAATTTTCATTTTTAAATATTTTTCTACTGTTAAAAAAAATGATACATAATTAATTTATATTAACGTATGTTTTAATTTCCATATTAAGAATGCGATTTTTATTTCAATATAAATTATATTATATAAATTATAATTAAAGTATATAATTAAAATAAATCAAAAATTATTGCGTAAAACAATATTTACTCGTCGAATTGATGGTAATATTGCTCAAGTAAACATCGTATAATAATAATTATAATAAAATAAACAGAAATAAAAATGAAAAATATAAATAGATAACTTATAAATTTATATACCTATATATAATACAATATGAATATTCATATAGATTATAGCTATAATGCTAAAAAAGTTATTTGTATCGTTTAATTTATATATTTATTATTATTATAATACAATACAATATAATCAAGTATTAGTGAAATTTTCTTCCGATATCGTTCTGTCAGGAATGTGTTATGCGGATATGCTTCTGGGAAAACCGGAGAAAATCTGTCCGAGACAATCTGCTCAGAAATGCGGTTTTGACCCCGTTACCAAGTTTGCGGATATTTTGGTAATTTAAGGAAGCCTGAGCCCCGGTTACAATTTCGACCAATTAGATGAAACACTTCATTATGTTAGAAATTTACAATGCTTATATGTAGTGCGAATTCAAAATTCAATATTTACCCACTGAAATTTATATATATATATATATATATATACATATATATATATATATATATATATATATATATATATATATATATATATATATATATATATATCATATATATATATATATATTATATATTATTTTGTGTATTGCTGTAAATAAAAAAAATACTTCTAAAGAAATGAGATCAATTTTCTACCTGATAGAGCAAATTATTTTTTAATTTTCTTTTTCTTTATGATAATAAACAAAAAATAAACCATATATAATACAAAACAAAGGTAAAACAGAAACCATATAAAATATTTTAAATATGAATTTATATATATAATGTAAGAACACTGTATTAAAAAACTTTTAATGATGTATAAAGAAATTTATATCACTGTATGAAGTTGTATAATATATTTTAGATTTTTTACAACGGAATTTTCAAGGGTAAAAAATTTCATATGAAATACATACAGGTTCAAAAAAACGTACATCTAATATAAAAAATAATATTCTATTAATATTATTATTGAAGATTTTAATCACAATTTGTCATTATATTATATTTAAATATATATGAATCTCGCGTGACCGTTGTTATTTTTCGTTTCATTATAATGAAATACTATTGGATTCTCGTTTATATATTATGGGGAATTGAATTACGGAAATATTAAAGGCAACATATTTCATTCTTTTCGTGGTAAATATTCATAATCGGAAAATTACACTTTACAAGCGGAAAAATAAAAGAAATAAAATTGGAAACTTCATTATTTCGCGCGTAATTCACATTAATCGCTTTTTTTAATGCGACATTAATGCGGTCATAAATTAAATCCGTTATACAAATTAACGAATTTTCTATATACAAAATTTTCACTTTATATTATATTTATTATATGTACAAATATTGCGAATATATATATATATATATATATATATATATATATATTTTTTTTTTATTTTTTTTTAATAAAATAAATATAAAATTTGTTCTGATATATACGAATGAAATATATATAATATATACCGTTATAACTTTGCAAATTTCCTCGTGCGCTAGATTAAATATGTTATATCAGTTTCAAAAACAAGATTCCAATCTTAGATTCGATATGGTTCCTTTTAAATTTTTTGGCACAGATTATGGCCGTATACTGTGCTGTTGGCAACGGATTCGATAAAGATTTTTATTCGCGTTCGGTCAGTTGGCAACACTGCTTAACGATTAACAATAATTACAAACGTGTCCTGTAATTTCAAAAATGCACCCTTTCACAAAAAATAAATCAATATCATTTTTATTAAAAAGTGTTTCGAATATTTTTTTTTTAGACTTTTTGTAAGGCGATTATTATATTTCAAGCTGATTAATGACGAACTTTAATTAATATTATATTAATATAATAACGATATTAGTTAAATATTTATTAACTCGAATATTTGAGTTCTCTTCGATTCTACATACAAAGAGATGTCAAACGAAATGTTTAATAATACGATTTACATAATAATAATAATAATAATAAAATTATATCAATTAAAAATAATGAAAAGAAACAATTCAATTCATTTCTCTTTTGATAAATTTCAACATTGCGAATAAACTTTTCATATTATTTCATTTTTGAACTATTTCAACTACATATAAGTTATTTTCCAAATCAATAAAAATACTTTTTAATTTAGAACATGAATTCCATTGCAATTCGTATATTTTTTTTATGATTTATATAAATTTTATATTCCACTCAATATTTAAATATATATAAAAAAACTGTACACACATATTTATATTATGACATTGATGTAATTGTCTCTGATGTACAATAAATGGGATTTACTGAAAATACAATAAAATTTAATGAAAAGTTACTTCAAAAAAAAACACACACACACACACACACATATATATATATATATATATATATATATATATATAAACATTTCGTAATTGTGAACGAGTGCTTCATAAATTTTCATATTCAAGTGAGCACAATAAACGATTTCCGAACCGTGTCCATTTTGCTCTCGCGCAACAAAAACACGAACAAATAATTAACGACACCGCGGAGGGGTTGGAAAATGGGGGTTGAATTTTTGCGATTCGAAAATTTTGTATTTCTTTTTTTTTGTCATCCTCGAAAAAATACAAACGAAGAACGAATGACACGATTAAAAACAAAAAAAAAACATCGAAGCCTATCGCAATCAAAAAATCATATTCGAATTTTACCTCATCTCGCTTTTATGTCCCGGTTTTTCTTTTTTTTGGTGCCAAATTTATATATATATATATATATATATATATATATATATAAACTCGAATTTCACGACGTTGTTCGCATTCGAATCAAAACGTGATTGATGAGGGTACTTTTCATTTTGTGCCTTATAAAACACGGCACATATCTATTTAGAAAGCGTATATATATATATATATATATATATATATATATATATATATATATATATATATGCATGCGTGTGTGTGTGTATGTGTGTTTATATATACGTATATACAGTTTCATTCTTATATATATAATGATAATATTCTGTTTTACAGCATTTTTATTTATTTTTAATCGTTTCGTTCTGATTTACTTTGATAAAACGTTTACTTTTAAGTAATACAGGGTTAGATTAAAATGTACATTCAAATATAATAATTCAATATTTATTAATGCAATATTATAAATTGTTTTAAATATATATATAATCATATTACTTATATAGTTTAGATTTAATAATTTATATTTCAGATTATTCAACAATATTAAAATATTTTTGATAGAATATGAATAATATTATATATAAAGAAAGGTAATATATTTTGATATAATAAAATTATTATATTTTATATCATATATAAAGGAGAATAAAATAAATGTATAAATGTGTTTGATTTTTTTATTTATATGATTACAAAATAATATTTTAATTTATATATTATTATTTATATAACACATATATTTTTTAACGTTTTCTTTATAATATGAAAACAAAACATTCTACGAGTGTAAAAGACAGAAAAAGAATCGACGAACGAAGCACAAAGTTTATTCAAGAAAAAACAAAGTATGTTAATATAAACACGTATAATATTTGATAAAATTATTCTAAATACGTAAGAATTTTTTTCATCAAACTTCTCGTACGCTTTTTATTAACGTTTACGTATAAAACAAAAAACAATTTCGTTAACGTTTACGCGTTTTCTTTTGATGTTTACCAAAACGAGATAATTAACTCGAAATCAAACGTGGAACACGCTACGCAATTATCGATTATTTATTTATTTTACATATATTTATTTATTTTTACATATTTAAATATTCACAAAATGCAACCGCCTTAATAATTGAGAATGTACGTTAGGGGGATGAATATGTGCGATTACAATTTTGTGTCATGCGAAAATGGGGTCGATTTAATGCCGGCGTCCTTTTGATGTCGTCTGACACATTTATAATTCATATTACGAATGAGAAAATTTAATTTCAAAACATAACGTACACGATGCTGCATTATCAATATTAAATGTTATGTAAACGTGTAACGCGTATTCGACGAATGTGTAATTTGTAATTATCGAATTACGTGAATAAGAGTACGGTTTTTACGTTATAAATCAGAACGTTAAATCTGGAGATATTCGTTAATTTTTACGATATGATTATATAATAAATTTTTATACCAAAAAAATCTTGTAAATATATATATATATTAATTATTAAGATACTATAAGGCAAAATACTTTAGAAATAAGTAGGAAAAATTCACTACGTGATTGAAATGCATTATTTTGTTTACAAAATATATAAAAAAAATTAACAAAAAATATACCAAAATTCATTATATAAAATTTATATATATATATATATATATATATATATATATATATAATTTGCACAATAAATATATATAGAAAATAAATTAAAAAAGACAGCTATATATTTTAAGTATTGTATTGTATTTTAAAATTGATAAAAGTAATATTAATAAATAAAAACACGATCCGGAACTAGTAGTTCTTTGTATATTATATTTTCATGCTCGACATACTGAATATGTATGAATCTGCTGAAATTTTGAACATTTATTTCCGTGTCGAAAATAAATAAATTTTATAATATTTTTTTGTTATTCATCTTGTGATGGAATAAATTGTTTATTTTCGCAACGTCAACGATGTTTATTTTAAGTTATAAAAATCATTCGGTTAAACATTATAAAAATAAAGTAAAAATTTGATAAATTAAAAAAATATAAAATATGCCAAATTCATAATTTAACGGATAGGTTAAAATAAATTAATCATTCGCCTTTGAAGTACGCAATCGTTGAAACGATACGGTTTCAGTAATTATTAACGACCGTATAAAAGATTCAATTTCAGCAACAAATTGAACGATGCATCGTTTAGATCTAAATTTAACAAATATGAAATTTCTAAATATATATTATTTTAATAAAAGATTATTATTAATATTGAAATAAATTAGAAAAAAATCGGGAACGGCTTGGAATTTTCAAAATTATCTTTTCAAATGACGAGAAAGTTTTCGATAATTTGGAATTAATCCAAATATGAAGATAGCTTTTTAAAATCTGAACGATGTTATTTTAGTTTTGCATATGTTTTCGACTTTACAAATAAATTTACTGACTTGCAGAATTTAAAAATAAATTAACGTACTTGCGCAAGAATGCTTACTCTTTAATGCCAAAATATCTTATTTATAAAATAGCAATTTTAGTAGCATTTTATGAAATGAAAATTTTATATTTCTTAAATTATCAGATATATTAATATGAATATATACTAATATATATATATATATATATATATATATATATATATATATATATATATACTAATTTAATTAATTAATATTAATTAATATCTCAAATCGATATAGAATATGAAAATAAATTCAATTTTGTTCAAAAGGCATTTCGTGATATAGAAAAAAGATGCGTGTAAAAATACAATAAAATATGGCAAAAATTAAGAAGAATGATATCAAAAAAAAAAGGGGGAAAGGATAGAAAATGGATAAAGTGTTTTCGTCAAATCGTTACGAAAGGAAAAACGTTTGATCGTTAAAGAATCGCTTTTCTCTCCCCTCCCAAAGTAAAAACAGAAAACTGGTTGCCAATTTTCCCGCATCAGCTTATATTGCACAAAACCCTGTCTGAACCCTTTTCACGCTCGGGCTAAAACCTTATGAACCCTTTTGATAATGACCGAACAGACAATACGCGAGCTGGCCGCAGTTCGCATATCTTCGGCCAAATAAATAAAATATTGCATAAAAGAAATTGTCTTACCGCCGCCCCCTTTAAATATTCTACCCCATCAAAATCTAAATTATTATGGACACTAACGTAACATAAAATATATTTATTCGCATTATAAAATATTGCAACCAATTTTAAAAATGCTTCCTTTTAAAATTGTTGCAAAATTATTTTCATAATTGTAATATTAGAAATATATTAAATTTTTAATATAAATTCTTTATTATATTTTAAAATTATAATTCTATAATCACTATTAATGATTACTATAAACGATTTAAAATAGTTCGATAGTATAAAATTTTTAAAGTTTTCCAGTTAAAATTAAAAGCAATTTAGTTATTTTCTAATAAAAAGTGCATATCAAATTTTTATTTTAAATTAATATTTTCGAATTCAAAGGTAAAATTTCTTCATTAAAATTTGCAATTATCAAATTTGAATCGATTGTACATTTTAATATACAAATATTAATTTAACGATACTTCTATTAAATACATAAATAAAATCAAATGTCATCACAGCTTCAATATAAATTACATAATAAATATTAAAAACAATATTGTTTTTATTAAAAAAAAATTCATATTATAAATTTATAAGTATTGAAATGAAAAAAATAATTTGACGATTTTATGACTATCTTGTATATATAAAATTTATTATAATCATATATTCACGCCGAAATGTTCTTAATAAAAATTCGAAAATATTTTGTCGAATTTATTGATACACACACACACACACACACACACACACACATATATATATATATATATATATATATATATATATATTTAATATCATCATTAAAGAGCGAATAAATGTGCAGGACGGCCTTTGAATCTTTCGATCGATTTTATCCTGAGGGATTCCTTTACAATTTGAAACGTGTATCATGTTTATCTTTTGAAATTCATATATGCGTTCGAAAGCGTATTTATCTTATGTTATTTGCTCGGTCGTATTTATTTTGGTTCTCCGAAAAAAAAATATTCATTTGATTTGAGCCGTTTCCTAATTTTTAGTCTAAAACTATACGTTCAAATATGATATTTACTATTTGTAAGAAATTCTATAAATGGATATTGATAAAAATTTTATATTTATAATTTTTATGTAAATATCCATGAGACACTGATGCATCTATTTTATAAATTTTTATGAAAATATCCATCATTTTAACGTCATAAGCAGCAAAATGTTATGAGCTCTTTTATGTAGAATGATAAAATACTATTTCTCAACTTAAAAATTTATAATAATTTATAACTGAAAAATTATGTGATTAAATTAGCATATATATTATAGTACTTATATAAAATTATTTAAAAAACACTAAACAAAATAAAAAATAATTATTTATTCATAAAATTAAGAAAAAGGAAGTTTGATTATAGAACCGTTGATTCAGTACTACAAAAAATTATAATTACCAAAATTCAGAAAAAAAAATAAAATTGAAATCTAAGTTTCTTGTACAAAATACTCTGTTTTATCACAACTTGATAGTGTTTTATGATGAGTATAGTAAATTTTTGATATTATTAAACGATAACTCTCATATTATACAAAATATAAATCCGTTGAAGAATGCTAAATTATGCGGATTACAAATATATATATATATATATATATATATATATATATATATATATATATATATTTCGCGTGATTTTTTTATGAAAAATAAGAGACGTATTTTTTTCAAAACTCCAGTGTGAATTACGTAATGAAATTCAGCGCGTTTGTAGTGATGAAACGCGAGACGCTTTTTCATTAAGAATTTTCCACCTGAAAAAAATATTTCGTTGTTTTATTAAAAATACAAAAAAAATGTATATATATACATATATATAAATATATAGGAAACAGTCGTGAATAAAAGAAGGATGATTTAATTAAATATAAAACACGAAAGTTTACCGTGTATGCCGACGCGAAGCAAAATTATGTTGCCGCTTTTTTTATGTTTTACGGTAATAAAAAAATTGAGTCCAAACAAAATGTCATCTCTGTTGATTGTTTCTATTTTATAAATATATAAATATATCAAAAAATTTTATATTTATAGTACGCACATTTTAAATTTCTCGTATTTAGACTTTTTACAATGTTTATATGAATATTAATTAACGAAATGAAATCGGCCTCGTTAACGCTAATAGATCTCATTCAGAATTCTGATTTATTTTTAGTAATAATTTACTGATACTTTGTTTAACTTTCGAATATAATATTTATTCAGCATATGATTTTAAATATATTTCGTATTTTGTAATAATTATATCAATTTCTATATAAAGTTTTGTCCACTTAAAATGATTTAATTTTCTGAGTCGATTCAAATATTAATTAAAAAATTAAATATATATTTTGGTTCTTAAATTAACTATTTTATTTAATTCTTATTATATTTATAATATAAATTTAATTATATAAAAAAATTCTAAAAAAAAAATTCATTTTTTATCTTATATAAATAAATCTAATTTATTATATTTTATTACAAATAAAAAAAACTGTAAATGCTTCCATAAAAAAATGTTTACGACGCTCCTATAAACAGTAAACAAATTATTAATTTTTCGCCCGTATTATTTTATAAACAAGACGTATTTATTTATTATAAAAAATATAAATGTTATAGATATGAAACATTTTAAAATAGATTTATACAATACAGTTTTATTTATAGATATTTTTAATATATTTCATTACTGAAACGAACAATTCTTATATAATCTCTAAAATCTCAACAATAACAATTACGAATCGTTCAATTCAACGTAATCATACGCCGTAAAATAATTTGAAATTATACGGTAATATTGTTCAATATAAAAGCGAAGAGAGCCGAGTCGAAAATCTGTATTTAACAGTGCACAAGTTAAGTTAAAACGGGTGCGTCAAAATTATTTAACCGAACCGTTTGTTTTGAGGGGTACCTTGTCGCCCCCGGGAATCCGCCCCCTTGTTCGCTTCCATTCAAGATCAAATATAATGGTTTTCGGATTTCATTGTTTTCTCTGCGGTGTTCCCGTGCAAAGTTTTGAATAAGATTTTACGAGTCGACATAAGTCGTGACCTCTCTTCAACGAAACTCACAATAATATATACATATATATATATATATGTGTGTAATATAATAAGACAATTAATATTATTTTAGACCAATGTTTTATATTATATAAGTATTATATGTATATATTTATGAAAAAAAAAATAATATATAAAAATAGTTTTTTTTTTCGTGTGAACTTTATCGATCTTTTTAGACTAAAATTTATTCCAATATATCCGTTGAGATCGCGATTTTCGTGAAAATTTGAAAATTATACGAAATTTTCCTTGTTGTCGATGTAAAATTATCATATTGGAATATTAATGCGGTTCCATGTTTGCGGCGACTAAACCGTCACATCTAAATTCGATTTCAAGTATTTTGGCGACAGCGTAATTTTTAGATACATAATAACCAGATGGTTACCATTACTTAACGTGAATATATTTTACATATTAATTTAACTAATTATTTTTTATTTTTAAACAGTCCAACTATCGATTCGGAATTTAGAGCCATTTCATACAAAACTTCAATATTTAAAAGAGAAAGTCTTTACCGTTCGTTATCAATATAGTTTTATTTTAGAACCTTTCACTTTTGGCAATATAGTTTTTAAACATAGTGCAAAGTTGGTAATAAATGTGTTAATTACGCGCAAAAGTCGTTATACAAAATAGACAATTAGTGACGTGCACGATTACGGAGAAAATCGTAAAAGTTAGTGTGGATGTTCAGAATTTCTGGACACCCTTACTATTGCTTTTCTAGTTTTGTAATTATCAGAGTGAAAATTTGTCTCAAATATTGTATTTAATATCATATTTGTCACGATAAGTTTAATATTATAATATAGTTATATAGTTTGTAACACTTGTATGAATTTCATAATATTTATATTCAAATTTTAAACCATACTAAAAATTAACTTAATTTATCGTAAATATATATATACTTGTATATACATATCGATATGTATTAAAAATATATATATATATATATATATATATATAAATTTGTTCTTGATTTTTAATATAAATACTTTTTAAATTATTTATATTTATAAAGCAACATTTTATTTTTATAAATATGTAAAATGGAAGAAAATTTAATATTTTCAAATAGTCCAGATTTTTCTCCAAATAACTAGAGATAAAAAATAAATTTTAAGATTTTTATCTTTATATTAAACGAATTTCCTCTGAAAATATATATTTTGTGATTTTTTTCGATGTTTTTCCTAAGCTATAATATTCAAATAATTCCATACATCCAATACTATTTTCTATCGTTTTTTTAATCTGTAAAAATAAATGTATAATAATTAATTTAATAATATTAAAATTAAACAAATATTTCTCTAATTTTATTATATTAAACAATAGTTAAAAGTGCACAATAATCAATACGATTTATGAAATTCATATAATTTTTCATTAGAAATAAATATTTGATTCTATTCACATGAAGATATATTATATTATAAAATATAACGAAAAAACATATTCGAAAATAAAAATGCAGATTGTTTTAATAAAAAGTAGTTGAAAAACCAAACAAAAATATATGCCTTTTTTATGCAAATCCAGAATATTTTACTTGATTTATTTGATTTACACACGAGAATAATTAAAACGACCGTTCTCATTTTTAATGCAAAAAAATGATATATAAAATTTCAAATAATAATAAAGCTAAACAAAAATATATTTATATTATTTAGATTTTTTTAAAGAAAACACCTATTAAAAAATAAAAAAAAATAGTAATTATATCAAAAATCAGGAAAAACCATTTATATAGCATAAAAATAAATATGATTTATTTCATTTCAAATAAACACAGTTAATTCAATATTAATAACGAAAAATGTTATTCAATATTTTAGTTCATATATATTATTTTTTATCACATTATATAAAAAAAATCATTAATATAAATTAATAATACAAATAATAAGTAATTTGGAACGTTACACTCGAGAAAAAAAATATTATGACATATCATCGTAATACACGTTTTTCTAGCGGAAATTAGCGAGAAATTGCGAACGTCGTAACAATCCGCAGCTCTCGCAGAAAACGAGAAATAGGGGCTGTAAAAGACAACCCTTATCATTAAATTTATTATTTCGTATAAACAAAAACATCGTTTTTCCATAAAAAAAAAAGTACCGGATACAAATGAAAAACGACGGTTTGACGTTTGAATTACGGCTACAACTGCGATTCGTTCAAATCTGACTTTTTCTTAACAAAATGTATTATAATTATTATTTTTTATTATAATTATATATTAGCATATATATATATATATATATATATTTAAATATAGTAAAGTAGTGAACCATGGTCAAAGTTAATTAAATAAAAAAAAACAATGGTTCTAGGTTCAACCAACAGTATTTCATTAGGCCATTAAAACCGATGGGGCGTACCTAAAGCCCCGTCGTGCAAAGCCTTCGGTTCGAATCCCGGGATTCTCGGGATTAGCCGGACATTTTTGTCGATCCCGTGGCAAATGGTGGCAATACGAAACCCGCCTCCGAAAAGACAAAAAAAAAAGAAAAAAGTCGACTCTGATCTTTTGACGTCGGTCCTTTTTGCAGACACGTTACACGAATGAAACTGGCGAATAGAAGAAAATTTATTCGCTGAAAATAAAGTTTCTTCATGGAAATGCATCAACCAGTGGTCGCATGTTCAGCTGAAAAATACTATTTTTTTATCTTATCGTTCAGTCTGATTTTTATGTATTTATCTATCTTTTGCGACGAATTCTCATATATAATATATATATATATATATATATATATATATATATATATATATATATATATATATATATATATATATATAATATTGGCAAAAGAACTACTAAAGTTGAAATTTTTAATCCTTATCAACATGGAATTTTAAAACTCAATAAATTGTTTTAAAAAAATTCAAAATGGTGATAAAAACCTTTTTTTGGGTTCGGAAATTTGTTTAATTGAAAATTCATATATTCTATATAAAATTACGAAACAGCAAAGGTATGTAAAATGTTAAAATATAAAAGTTTAACTTTATAAAAGCATACATTAATTTTTTTTGTATAATAAATATAATGTAAATTTGGAGTAAAAAATTCACCAACAACACTGCAAAATGTCTCGAGTGCAAATGTTTAAATATTTTTTTAATTTACGAGACGCGTATTTTGATAAAATAATATTAATTTATATCAAATATATATATATATATATATATATATATATATATATATATATATATATATATATATATGTATAATAATCATCGCAATCCATTTGTAATCCGACATTTAGACTATTTGTTTCGCCCATTTTCATCCACATTTTTTTATACGATCCATTTCATTCAAAGGGCACAGTCTTATTTCCTCTAACAAAATAAATGTTTAATGGCCGAAAAAAAGTAAAGGATTCATTTTCGCCCTACCGTCTTTATATTACATAAAAAGACGAGACGATAGAAGGGATGCAAAATGAGAAAAAAAAGTTTCTATTGTATAATATAATAAAATACATGTGCATGCGAGTTTGTGTTACATTTATACCTTTGTTTTTCGTTTAACCCTTTGAAATTTCTATTGTTAAACGGGTCGCCTTTTGTGTTTGACACCACCTGTACGATAATTGAGATTCAGAAGGAAAAAAAAATATATATATATACACATATTAAACGAGTGACGAGAGCACAATTAACATTTCCATCGACGAATAAAATGAATTTTCTCGTGTTTTCTGACCCGGAAATACATATTTATTTTTAAATTCGAGAAAAAAAATTAGGATGAAATTAAAAAAAAAAGAGCCACAACTGAAAGGGCACGAAAATTTTATTTGTCGAGAATTCGTAGAAAGCGTTGGCTCGCGGGCAGCGTTCAAAGGCATACAATAAATGAGCCTTTGTAACTTTTTTTTAATGAACCCTTTTCGCGTAAGTGGATGGTAAATTATTAAAAAAAATATTTAACTATGAAATTTTTGCCTCTTTTTTATATCATTTTTTTCGAAGCTATAATTTGCATTATTAATAATTCGATTCTTGTTTAATTTAAAAAAGGTAGTTTAACAAATTTCATAATTTTTATTTTTAAGTGTTTGGTATATATATTTGAATTAAAAATATATATTGAATCCAAAAAGTTTAAGAACATCTGCTAATATTAAATCATATATTGCATAAAATTTTTTATTGAATAAAATTATCTCAAAATATCAAAGAAATCGCAATTAAATAATAAATTTTTAAAAAAAGATGTACATTATTATATAAATTCTACGTATCTAAAATTTAATATTGAAATTAATAAAAAAAATATATATTTTTAATTTTATAACAAATTACACGACGATTCGTTACTTCTGAATAAATTATCTTTGTTTTCGCTGTATTTATTAAAATGAATTAAAGTTATAATTGTCTTTCAAATTGACTTTTATACAATTACAATAGTAATTACAAATCTAGAAAACGTATAAAACTTTTAACGATCTAACTTTTCGCCGTTTTATTTGTTTTATATTGTGTTAATAAACAAAATTCGCGCGAAATTTTATTTTTAATTATCCGATACGTAATCTAAATCAACATAATTTTAAAACACACAAAATATAATATATATATATATATATATATATATATATATATATATATATATATAAATATATATATATATCTTTAAATATACACGAACAATTTTAACCGCTAATATTCGTTAAACAAAATCCGAAACCCATCGTCGGTCCGGTAAAATAAACCAAATCCTTCGAGGATATTCTAGTTTGCGATTTTTCGACGACCAATTTTCAACAGGTCGTCCTTTTCGACATAGTAATCGACGATATTATATATATATATATATATATATATATATATATATATATATATATATATATATATATATTAAATAATATATATAAGTATATAGTGAAATACAGTAATGTTTTGTAGCACGTGAAACGAAACATTTACAACTGCCGAAACTAATACGACCGAAACGATTTAACCCTTTGCGGATATAAAAGGCTCGAGGGCGGCTGTCGTTAATTGCCAAACACTCGAAAGTAGAACCTTTCGCTATATAAACCGATATCGTCCAAATTTATATAATATCTATGATGTTTTTCTATTTTTAAACTATTTCTCGCGTTTATAAATTTACATTTTGTTCGTTCTTATGTTAAACATAATAAGCAATATTTTTTTATAATATAGTATAATATATAATATTCCCTAAAAAACCATAATATAATATATAGAAAAAGATATGGGATTTTTGAACTTGTTTTCTCTTCTGCCACGGCGATTGTGTATCTGGCAATGTCGTTCTGTAGTCAATAGCGGAATTTATATATTATTCAAGGGTCTAGCGATAAACTTAAAACGGGCTTTCGGAAGTGCGGATCCTTTGTCCATTTTTTGGGTTCTGCAAGGACCCATCCGGCGGTTTCTTCGTGCCATAAACTTGGCGCGTTTTTGAGAAAAATATTAACTCGTACCCATCTGCGGTCGTCACATTCTTAATACATTTTTGCACTCTGCTCAATTTTGGCCTCTCGATTTGACCTCACTCCAGACTTAAATGTCTCTCCTCGCCGAAGATGAACCGCTAAGCTTTTCTCGCGTTTTTTGAATTATTTTTTTCCATCCAATTTTTTTTTCTTCGGCGTTTTCCACCATTTTTTTTCTTCTCTCTGAGCCGTCGTTGTAATATCGGTGAAAACCTCTCGTAAATAGGTTGAAAACTCTCTCTAGTATCTTACGGGTAAATGATTATGTGCTACTTTTCTTAAAAAAAATTTCGCAGTTTATTTATTTTTTTAGCAATATTTTTTATCTCAATTTTACCAGTAATATTCATGTATAATTTACAGTTAACCAATGTGCCACGATTTTATCCTTCAATTTCCAACAATGTTAATCAATAATTTAAAAATTTCAACAGTTGAAACATTCATAGGAAAAATTAATAGCAGTTTGTTAAATTTCACAAAAAAACTAATAATCGTAGTTGGTAATTAATATTCAAAATTATTATAGTACGATGTACACATATATGTAAATATATCCTGTTCATGACCATGATTTAAATATAATATAACATTTATAAAAGATTATCTTATCTAAAGTTTGACGTATGAAAAACAAATTTATATATGAACGATAGTATAAAATCCATCAATATAATGGAAAATTTTCATGTACAGATTACTTAGTTTTAAAGTAACTAGTTCAACTAAACTTAAATATTATTAATTATTAAATATTATTTATTGAATATTAAATTAAAAATATACATCACTCGCTATATATTATATAAAGGTATATTGTTAAAAATATTTAAACTACTCCATTTTCTATTTTTAAAATTCAATATAGGTTTTTTGAAGAAATTTTTATATCAAACGATTTTTTACACCATAATTAAATAATATCGTAATATCTTTTCATTCTAAAATAATGGAAAAATACTATGCTAGAAATTAATATCTAAAAATTTAACATGAAAATTTTCAATTTCTTAAGAAAATACATAATTTAATATCACAAAATTCAAAAAAAATGATTTTCGTCTTATTTTATAGTTTTTTTCATTATGAAATATATATTTAATACACAATTATATATAATTTTAAGCGAATCTAAATTGACTATAATTTCAAAATATTAGAACCTTAATAATAAAAATTTATCATTAAATTTTTCTTATTATTATAGATTTAGATTAAAAGAGGAACCAATAAAATAAATTTTATATGGTGAAAAAAATTAATTATTCTTTGTTAAAAATTTATCTGCATCAATATTATTGTATATAGTTATGGTGCATTATACAAAAAGAGCAATCCTTCTTCTTCATAATTCAATTTCCTAGAAAATAATATATTACAAATAAAATCGTTACTGGAAGACTACACACTCGTATATCTGAATCATGTCATAGATATGATTTATGCATTCGTTGAAATCATTATTATCGGTTTTTCCGACGCGAATTTAAGGCATATTCTCGCACGTATTTTGAATTTATCGCTACACGAATACATATTATATAAATATATACGTATATCTAATATAGAATATGTTCGCTGTTTGTCTTACAAGTAAATCAATGTACGAAATTGAAATTAAGTTTATTTTGTGAATTTTCGCGAGAGAATTTCCCAAGTTTATGCGAAGACTCGCATATGCGTTTCGACGTTGATAAATCGTCCTATCGAATACGAATTTATTTCTAAAGACATGCACGATATTCTATATGAAATTTCACAATTTAAATTATAACGAATGAATCACAATTGAAAATCAACGATGAGTATTTAGCGAATGAATAGAAGAAAAAAAGAAAATATATCGCATTATAAATCGTTCGCCCGTTTTCAGGCGATAGAGCTGAAAAGAAATGTGAAAATATTGAAATAGTGTTCGGACGCCGTTCGGTATAAATTTAAATTTATTAGACCGGAAAATGGGTTGCGTTTTTTTTATCAACTTTTCCTCTTGAATTTTAATCGTCGTTTTGTTCGAAAGGTAAAGGTTAAAAAGGCTGAACGGCACATGAAAGGAAAATAAACGAAAGTCAAACGAAGGGGGGGGGGTAGCTGAATTTATATTTGAGACTCAATTTTAATACACGTACGAAATAATAATAATAATTATTATTATTATATATCAAGTTTATTACGGAGCCATTTTAATCCGTTCCAGATTTATTCGCGTGTGATGAAACGTAAATATTGCAAAATTTAATTTAATTCAATATACTGTAAAATAGTGTCAAATTTGGATATGAATTTTCCAAATTCAAATCGGAACAAATCAACTGATATATTCTATATATAATATTTAAAATATTATATCTTAATCTAAATTTTTATGCATTTCAATTTTTAAAATATTTATTGCCATTATTTTGATCTTGTCGAACTAAATGAATAAATAAAAATAATCGTCTTAAGTCAAGTTAGATTTGTTCTTATATCAGGGATACCGCTGTCATTTCTACCACTTTTTTTTAGAATTTCTTATATTTTGATTCTAAAAACCGATATTTTAATTTTTATTAATTATTACGGTATTCATAAATTTATTCAATTATTATTGTTTTTCGTAAACTCGTATAAAAGAGTTTTTCGTATAAAAGAGTTGTAATATTTAAATATAAATGTAATTATATTATCAATTTTCTATATAAAAAACATCATATTATTAAATCAAATCCAATTTTACTAAATTTTAAGTTGAATCATTTTTTTTTATTCGAATCTTCCTCTTTTCCAGTCATATTTAATATTTTCTTTCACACGATAAACACAAAAATAAATTTATATTAAATTCTCAATATTAAAATACGTGAATTTAACTTAAATTTAATTTAATAATTTTATATAATTAAATGAATATTTTCAAAAAATATGGATCTGTGTAAAAATTTAATATAATAAAAATTTATCACAATAACGCTTATACAAAATGAAAATTTTAAATCGCACATTTTCCGCAATAACTGTTCCCCGTCTCAAGTTTCGTGCAAATTGCCAGATATTAAATTCGCTCCTCACTCCGAAAAGTATTTAGTCATCGCAAAACTTTTCTCTCCTACGAAATAATTATATATATATATATATATATATATATATATATATATAATATTATATTAATAATATGCGTATATAAATATATCGTAATGAAGACTCGTCCTTACCGAAATATCAACGAGGTTTTCTAATATTTGTATTTCATTTCAAACGAATTCACCGAGGTAAGAGATGAAAAACGGACGAAGGGGGGTAAGGTGAGGGGAGTGGGGTTGCACAATGATTCAATGTAAATAAAATAATAGGGTTTGTTCGAATACAATTCCATTCGTGTTTCGTACGATTTCCCGCGTTTCCTTTTCCTAGACATAAATCTGTAGAATTTTCGCAATGTATAAGAAATTGCTATGCACGCACGACTAAGTCTGCATACTTTTATCTCTTTCTATCCGCTCATACTGTCCCTCTCTTGTCGTTTCTATTATAATTTATTATGTTTTTCATACGTATAACATAAATCCTATAATATATTATAAATATAATAAATGCGTATAAATATGTACATTTACGAGAAACATTATTTTTTTGAAGAGATCTTTAGAACATAAATCCTATTAAAAAAGATTAAAGTATTTATAATTTGCTATGTATAAAAAATTGACTTTCATAAACAATATTAAATTTATTATATCCTGTTATTTTAATTATATATATTTTTTTTTTTCTTACCCACTTATTACTTGTGATCAAATTTTATATTTTTTCTTTCTTACCCACTTATATCTTGAGTAATTTTTTTCTAGATTGTTACAAAATTTCTTTATATTTGTTTAAAATTTGTCAATTAATACAAATATGTCAATTAGCGTGTGTTAAACATTGTCTGGCAATTTTTACAAAAGAGTTGAACAAAAAAATTTCAACTCGACTTCTAAAGACGTTATAAATTAGAGAGATATTAATTTTAGAAAATTCAATATATATATATATATATATATATATATGTATATATATATATATATATATATATATATATATATATATATATATATCGTATATTTTTATATTATAAATATACTGCGTAAGATAATCCATCAAACGCGCATTCGAACGTTCGAAAGGGGGGAAAATTCTATTAAAAGCAAAGTAGTTATTATGTAATGTCCGTAATAAGGATTTGGAAGGCTTTGTGGTTGAACGAGTGGCCAGTATCCTATTTGCTATTCAAAGGGATAAAAGCTTTTATATCCATCGCCATTCTGTCGTTCATTACGGTTAACATTTCCCAATTAAATATTATTGTAATCGATATGAGAACGTGTCAAAGGACTTTCGTTTTCGCTTACGTGAAAAACGATTTTACAATTCTTATGTTCTCTTTAAACAAGTAAAAAATATGAAACATTTTTTTTTATGCAAATAATTTTATCTCAAATAAAATTTCTCTTATATTTTCCAATATAATCCAAAAATAGGGTATAGCGACATATTTCGCTTACTTTAAAATATCTGGTCGAATATATATAACAGCAAAAGTTTTGAACTCTCATACAATGCATGCTTTTCTGAGCACGTTATTGAAATACTCCTTGAAATGAGTTCGTGCCGTCATCCTATTTTGAATTTTACAAACGTATTGTAGTAATTGGACTATATTTGAAAATGAAATCTAATATCTAAATTCTATAAAGAGAATTTTAAAGATTTAAAAATATGAACAATAGTTGAGAATTCTCAATTTAACGATATTATATTAAATTCTTATATTGACTATTTCATTGTTTAACGTTATATTAATATACATATTTTAAAAACAAAAAATTCTCAATTTCTACTATATATTTATTTATCTTTTATATATATATATATATATATATATATATATATATATATATATATATATGTATATTTTTTTTTGAGTTATACTATATTCTTACAAAATATTTTGGGTTCTTGGTAACAGAAAACCCGTTAATTTATATATATTTACATACGTCAAGTCAAACAAGTACTAATGTAAATCTGTATATACTGTAATTTACATAATTTTCGACTTACGTAACGCTAAGTAATAATACGTAACTCCAAGATATTACTGTATACCATATATGTGTCTTTCAAATAACAAACTTGATTTTAATGAACTTTCAAAACGGTTATACCCCATAATATCGAGTATAATTAACGGTTCATTAGATGGAAACGACTTGCTCCTTTAATTATCGCAATTAACATTAAAATATTTATATAAACTAAGATCTCAAATAAAATCCTTCATCATATTATTTGATATTGTGCAATAATCGTTTAATATTTATCATATCTTCAGAATTATTCTCTGACATACACGAGTGTTTATATAAAATCATTTTATTCTCAAATATCTTCAACATAATTTAATTTTCGTCTTTATGAACCATCGAATATCTTTATAAAAGTATAATATTAAGACGAGAAATCGGATAAACCTTTGCGTTTGGAATCTTTTTGAAGCCAAACCGAAACTTGTTGATTCAAATTCTTCGTCAAATATCTTCATCCACAAAGCGCTAAGTGGAAACTCGACAAAAACGATAAAATGTTAATTATCCAGGCGCGCACACACACACACACAAATATAAATGTATAATATGTATATGTGTGTAAATTTGATAATGCATACGTCTTATTTATGATATATATCACACCGTATGCTTGTTAAGATATGTCGATATTGCGTTAAATCTTGGAAAAGCTTCCGGAGCTTTTGACGTATCCGATTCTGAAAGCTTTCGGTCTCCCGCGTCAACGGTGTAATGTTTTCATAAACAATATTGTTTATCGAACTCGATGTTGTAGCGGTAAACTGTTTATATTATACATAACAAGAATAAATTAGCACATTATTAGCTAGTATATAAATTATATTTTGAAAGCCTACGATAGGTTTACATTTAACGTATAATATTTTATTTTGTTTCATTTTACTTAGAATACATGTTTAATTCATGTATATGAAATTTACGCATATCCATCAAAAACATATATAAAATATACTGCATTTATACATTAAAAATGTAAAATTTTAAATTTATCATTCATTTATAAGCAGTTTTATTTGAATTTCTGTAAAAACAATAGTGATTTCAATTTAATTTAATAACTAACCGTACTAATTGAATTTCGTCTAATAAAATTATATATAATAAAATTATATCGCAACTTTTTTATTATTCTAAAATCAGATATTCATCAAAGAAACACGTATATTTGTTTAAATAACAACGATTTATACGAAAAATTAACATCTTTTCATTGATCGAATCGCATTTTGTTAAATTATGTATAACGATATATAAATTCAATAGCCAATGTTTAATTAATAGGCCTTGATTAATATCTGGTTAAATTTTACTACGGAATTTATTTAATTTAAACATAACATCAAAAATTCCATTATATACAATTATATTGATAGCCTGAGGCTATTTTATAAAACGAACCTTCAAATTTATATATTTATATATAAACACAAGATTTTAAATTGAAGAAGTTCATTTATTAATAGATTAAATATATATATATAATATATATATTTATGTAGTATTTCAATGTTTCTAATCCCGCAGGACACCACTTTTGTGTGTACCATTATAGAGTCCTTAATTAAGTCCTTGTTTTCTCAGGAATCCATCCCGTGGAATAATAAAAAAAAAGGTTCACTTTTTCAATCACGTCACAGTCGTTTTCTTAAAATGGAAGCTTTCCGACAAAAATGTGAGGCTGTTTCGCAGTAAAAATATCCGCTCCCCAGAGCGACAATCTACTCTTAGAGTAAATCAGACAGAATGGTCGCATTCGAATATCCGAGAAAAGCACAAAAATATAATATACGTTTTGTATGGGCTTTTGTGGCGTTTCTATCGTTATTTCCTTTTTTTTTGAATTTTTTTTTCATTCGACCCGTTATATCTGGCTGTATTTTTCGGTTTATTCGGTCCACTTAACTGTTACGGTGTCACTTCGTTTCGTATATAAAGTGTTATATAGTATGATATATATATATATATATATATATATATATATATATTATTTTTAATGAGATCAAAATCATTAGATTTCATGAAATTTACATCCATGTACTTTCTGAAAATTTTGACCCATTGTTGATTTTTAACATATTTAAAAAAAATTTTTTTTTTCATACAAAAATTATTTTATTTAATTAAATATAATAAGATATTTCTAAATTTGTTTATATTATATATTTTCAAACCATTTTAAAAAGATTTACTTGTTTGAATCATATAATACATTTATTTATTCTTCTTCGAATATTAGTAATAAATTTCAATTTTAATTTTATTGTCAATGCTGCGATACTAAAAAATATATATTTTCAATTTTTATAATAATAAAAAAAAATCAATATTTTTAATATAAGATTAAAATATATAATTTTAAAAATCTAACTCAAAATTCTACCAAGATATTACTATCTTTAAAAAGTCATAAATAATAATAGTACTTCATAATTTACTTTTAAACTAATTATGATATTTTACTTTATATTATATTTATTTACTTAACTTTAAAATTTATTAAATTTATATAACCCTCTCGACGTTATGAACGGAAATAGGATTTAAATTGAGTCAACGTTAACAATATTGCAACTAGTCATGTTGGAAAATTGTTCTGCAAAAACGATTTTCCGATGCCTCTTTTCTGCAGACATTAATCCAAATACACAATACAACCATAAGCATTTATCATATATAATTATTAAAATATTTCTATAAATTAATATAATTTTGAAAGCGTAAATTAGACGTAGTAGCAAAAACGTAACAATTTTTTTTTTTTGTATATAACAACGAAACATTTTTGACCGTGCGTATTATTCTTTTTAAAATAAACGAGGGTAAGAAAAAAAAAAGTGGAAAGTCTCCGCGGAGTTTTCCTGGTTGAACATCTTCAACCATTACGCTCGACAACTCGTAGTAGACAACATCTTTGTCACTGTTAATTACAAAACAGAAAAGTTTTCATCGCATAAATTCAACGTTTACTTTACCCGCGACACTCGCTAAAATTTACGCATAAAGAAACTTCTGCCTTTATAATAAACAATACAAAAATTTAAAATTTTATCCTTCGTACACTTGCTAGAAACGTATATTACATAATATATAGCAAATTTATGTTACGAAAATATTTTTTATTTCATTATGTATCGAAATAAATTCTTTTTATTTATTTTTTTATTCACATTCAATATATTATAAAATATATATAATATGTAATAAATTGATTTAGATTTGTATGATAGAAATGAATGAACCATTCAAAAAGGGATGACTCACGAATATGTAGTGATAATGGCGTGTACTAGTAATATATTGTATATATTTTTTCGATATATTATAATTTATTTTTACGAATGATTCGTAGAAAATTAATGTTATCATGATGCAGCGTTATCTTTTATCATAGCAAAACTATAAGAAAAATTCCGTGTAATACAAAAGTACATATTTTTTTCATCAATTCATAATATAATGAGTATATAATTGAATATATATATATATATATATATATATATATATATATATAAATAATATATATATATATATATATATATATATATATATATATTAAATGAGATATTTGTATGTCCAATTAGTAATTATGTTATAAAATAATAGTACCTTACAAATTTATTTATAGGTACTAACAAGTAATTTGATAATGTGTAAAAAAATATTATTTTGATATATAACATTTTTTTATAATCATTCTAAATCTCTCGGAAATATAACAATATAAACATAATGGAGTAATATGAAATTTTTAATTATGAAATTATTTTTTATTGACAAATTTTTAAAGTAATGTCAAATTTTTTAATTGATTTTAGTATTAAAGATTGATGAATTTATATAAAATCAGTTAAATAAATACATGTTTTTCAATAAAAAAATAAAATGTGTTGTAATTAAAATTTAAGGATCTTGTTTCGCACTTTTTATGAATCTCTAGAGACATGATTTTTATTTTTCAGTATTATATACCAATGTTCAAATTTAAATAAATAGGACTAAATTATTTTCCCTTTTTATAACTCAGAATTAATTATAGGAAAATTTAAATTGATGTTTAGTACATACTTTTTTTCTTAAAATCTAATAAAATAAATTATACGACGAAAACAACAAATAAATATTACGCAACACTGCCTTTTGATTTCATCCGAAAGTACGCCGTAAACGGAATTTTAATTAACCACTTTTTTCCCCGAGAGATTGCGATTCCATTTAAAAGTACGAACGATCATAGTTTAAACATTTAATTGGTACGAACCATTGTACGAAATTAACTGCGCAAAAAGAAAAGAAAAACGTCGACACGGCGCGTCCCGAATTTTCCGACCCCCCATCTCCCCCTCCCCCCCTCCTCCATCTCCCCTTAGGAAAATTCGTCCGAATTAAACTAGTTTTGTACACGTTTTTCGCGACCGACCATAGTTGGAAAACGTCGAAAAGTTTTTCGTCGCCATTTAACGGATGACCGATATTAATCTTGAGCGAGAGCACATTTCCGCAATACGTAAGACTAAAGCGTCCATTGTTGGGCACATCTCGAAGGCGCGATTATGCAAATGGAAAGACCCTATTTTCCTTCAGCCAACACGCCTTCACCTCTCTTTACGAGCTTTTATTTTATTTTAGTTTTTTTTGTACGCGCGCGCGCGTGTGTGTGTGTGTGAGTGAGTGTATTTCGTTTTGACCCTCTGTCTCGTTCCACTTCGACCCCGAATCTTAAATGATAAGATTATACCTCTTTTTTTAGTGCTCTTTTCTTATGTTATTTCTATTTTTCTTCTGCTGCCTCTTTGTTCCACTCGATATTGCTTAGTTGAAAATAGAATAAATTAAACCCTCAAAAATCAGCACATTTTTAAAATAATAATTTAAAAATATAATCTATATATATTATTTATAATTATAAAATATTTTTAGTAATAAAATCAAAGCTTAAAAATGATAATGAGTATAAAAAGATTAATTAAATTTTCTATATTATCACGTGAAGTGTATACATGTTTAAAATCATCCAATTATAATAAATAAATTACATGAAAATTGGTATATAATAAAACGACTCTACTTACATTTCACGCACTTTGACCATATGGGTCAAATGGGAAAGAATTTTCCGCTTAAATAATTGAGCCGGAAAAAAGTGTAATATTAATATCCTTTAACCCTTGTTTCAAAACGTAAAACGTAATTTTCAGCATTTTAGTTTTTGTTCCACTTTGAAAATATTCTAATGCATTTTTAAAATTCGATTTATAATTTTTGATATTTTTTTTCTTCCATCACAATTAATATTAATATATTATGGGATTGAATGAGGAATAAAGCCAAATATATTGTACTACTAAAACTAAATTGTTTTATAACGGATTTTTATTCACGAACTTTTACAAATGCACATAAAGCAGAATTCATTTCATAGGCAAAATTAAATATAATTTCAATTTTAAAATATAATAAAATTAAGAAAAGTTTCTGAAAATATATAGCTTTTCATTTCCGTTATTCCAAAATCATTCTGAATTTAACTCGATTTCTATTATAATTAAAATAGTAAAATAAACGGCAATCTTGTCGTATATATATAAATAATAATATATGAAACTATTTATACATAATTTAAACACAATTATATAATTTAGGAAAAATATTATGATGTGTATTTCTTAGCATAAATATCAAATTAATTACACAAAAATGAAGAGAGGATGCTTGAGAACTTTTTAATAACAATTTGGAAAAAAAATTAGACCAAATTAGAATTATCGATATTATTTATTTTTCAGTTAAAAGTTGTCAATTTTTTTCAATTTAAAATAACTCCATGACGGCTGAAACTGTCGGAAAACAAACATCAATTTTTGTCAGGTGACGTTGTAAATTCTCATAAAAATGCAAAACCCAAACGAACGTCACGGATGTGTAAGCACTGATGAATTTTCATTTATATATATATATATATATATATATATATATATATATATATATATATATTTGCACCACCCTCATAAATAGTATTGTACATACATTTTCGAAAATATCCGGCTTAATAAAGCGAGTCATAAATATATGGCGATTCCCGCAGCGGCTATCCAAAAAAAAAAAAAAAGTTGAATTATTCAAAGGATCATAAAAGTGCGAAATCGTCATAAAAATGCGAGATTTATAACTGAGAGGACAAAAAAAATGTATTATATTTGCGACATTTTAGACGTGCAACGGTTAAATTTATACTAGTTGGGGATGTCGTTTGTTGCGAAACGGTTTATGGGTTGTCAAATTAAAAATAAGACGTTCTCATAAAATATTAAGCCGCTAAATCGTGAAAAATATCAATAATATATAAATATTAACCATTTAAATGTATATATATACATATATATATAATATTTTTTATTTCATAATTAATGTGACATGATTGTTCATAGTTTTGCATAAAGTTATAATTTTACAATATTTTAATTTTAATTTATTTTTTTAATTATGAAATTATATATAATATATATTTTAAAATTCTATATTATTTACATATAAATTAATGTTATATTTATAAATTTGATAGAAATTATTGATTTTTAGATAAATAGACAAATGCTATATTATTTTATTTTTTACATTTTAAAATAGAAGTGACTATATTTTTAAATTACTTAACTGAAAATTTATGCTTATTAAAATTAAAATTATATAAGATTTAAATAATCATTCTATGTAATATGTAAATATGTATTTTTAATGATGAAAATATAATATTTTCATATTGAATATAGAATGAAATAATATTTAGTAGTATGAAAATAATGAAAAATGGCTTACATGAAAATATGAAAATTCGTTTGATCTTTCTACACGAAAATCCATATCGTTCACTTGTATTCGCAAACGTTTCCTATATTTTCATTTTATTATCCGTGGAATTAAAAGAGGAAAATGGGGGGCGGAAAAGAAATAGAGCGACTTTCTATTACTGAAACAAATGCTTACATTCCGGCAATAAAGCGTTTCTCGAAAGACAAAAAAAAACGAATGAAAATGGAAAAAAAACGTCGTACCACACGCGCTTTTCCCATATCTCATCCTGATGCGACACACCCTTGGAGAACCATTGAATTAACCAAAACGCACACACACACTATTATTCTACCGAAAATTGATATATCTAATATCTAGACTATTTTTATAAATTATTTTGTTTACAAACTATTTGTAAAAAAATAATTATAATTAGTATAGTAATTTTATTACAAATAGTTATCAAAATGAAAATGTCTACACATTTCGTTACGAATGTTGATATACAATATAAAAAAAGGTAATAATTTGCTTCACTTTCAATATACTCGCAAACAATATACTTGTGTTTGTGTACCATCCCCAGCGGAAAATCTATTGTCTTTTCCCTACTTTATTTTTGTGTTTGTTTGTTTTGCAATTTCACCACTGTTGAATGCCTAACGAACCGTATCGTCAATGCATATACGAGTATATTCATTGGGTAATTCGTGCCTTGACCACAGAAATTTAATTCTAGCATACAAAAACCGGCTCGATTAAACAATTTTCACTGTGTATTTATTATTAAGATCTAGTGTACATTGTATTTTTTTTTTATATATAAGACAATAAAATAGTTTAATTCATTCTGTCTTTGTTTTTAGTACGATATAATATATTTTGTTAACAATACTATTACTGTAATAAAATTTAAAAAATCTATAATATACAATAGATTTGTTTATATATTATATATTTGAAGTATTTTTGATGGTTAAAATATTTTCAAAGAAATGACTATTGAACAAGACGACAACGTGAAGCAAAATTTAACACCGACATTCAAAACCGCTGACCTAGAAACAGTGCAAAAGCTTCCACCTACCGAATAAAATATACCTTTTTTTTCGAACCGAAGGTTTGGGCGGTGAAAAAAGGGCCAAATATAAATATTTCAATGCATGCGTTATAATATAAACCATTGTTGAACACGGCGCGTGAATAGCGGAGTCAAGATTTTATAAATCGCATGAAAAGCCGCTCGACATTTACATTCTTCATATATTTTTTGACGGTCGAAACGCTATAAAAGCTCATAAATAACAAAACTCGAAACTTCGTGATTTTCGTGAAAACGCCACGATTTTCATACGATATTATTGCATCATACGTGTCCCGGGTTTCGCTGCAATATAGACGTGAATCGCCCCGAAAGCCTCCCGAAAGCTTTCATGACTAGCTGCTGAAGTTTACGACCAGACAATAGCTTTCAAAAGTGTTATCGTCTCATATTGTGATCGATGCGGTGTTATTTTCCAACTTTGGCCATATTGTCGTAAAGAAGACATTCATTCAGATTTTTCGCCATTTGAACAAACGTAAAACATACTGTAAAAAGTATGAAAATTGAAGAATTATCACATAATAAACCTCAATATTATATTATTATTTCGTATAAAATAAATATATCATATATTTTGATTATATTAAATCATTTCATATATGAAATCAGATTATGGAGTCTAAAACATCTCTTTCATATATAAGATACGTAAAAACTCAATTATTAATTTTGATTAAAAAAATCTATAATTATTAATAAACATTTTTTTTCTAATATAAAAGTTTATTTTTGTACTGATTAATAATATATTTTTAAAAAATTTATATGAATTTCTATAAAATTTTAACAAAAATAAATTTTTTTTAATGAAAATAAACAGTCATCATATCATATCAATTTTATTGCGAAATATATATTATGTAATATATAAAATAAGAAAAAAATATATAAAGATTTATTTTTAAAATAATAATAATAATAATATTTGGACTCATTTGTACATAGCAATTCATATTATTGCCGTCGTCTAACGAAACGACTCGATAAATGTCCGATTTTTTTTCTTTTCCGTCCGTCGTCCGTTGATAATGACCGATCATCAAGATTGTTCGCGTTGATCGTCGTGTTTTTCCGACTTTTCCGGCCAAACAGAAAGCGCGCAATGAAAACACACTCGAAAGCTTGGCGCCGTCTCGACGAATTTTTCACCGTTCGCGATTTTTCATGCGAAACACTCGATAAATCATTTCGTATTCGAATTTTGTAAGTGTTTACATGTATGTGTGTATGTGTGTGTGCGTGTGTGTTATTCATATTCTATAACGTATAGAATGTGCGGTTTATTTCAATATAATATATTCAATCATAATTAATCGATCGGTTTTCATATGCGTTTTGTACGGTTTATCGGTTATCAATAATACTGGAAATTGGTGATTCTAAAACGTCATTTTATTATTATCTTGTTATTTTAATAGTCATTTCCAACAAAAACTTTTAAATACATATTAATCTTCATAAATTAATATCTTTGTTTAATTGTTGATATTTTTATGACTGGTCAAATAATATACAGTCGAATTCGGTTAATGAGACAGTCTGGGTCAATCTAGTTATAATACGGCTCGCGGACCAAATATGGCCCTTTGGACTATTTAATTCAGTGTGTGACTATTTTAATATTTTTTTCTGTCTATATAAAAATATGTTATTAAAAATTTTTTCGATCCACCTAGATATTTTTTATTTTATCTGACCTTCGTCTTAAAAAATTTGAACATATTTGATCTAAGTGATATGATACATCTAACATTCCACAATTTCTAATCTATGTTTTACTTAAATCTATTTGGTATGACACTTTGATTAATATGACATAACACTTAATCCACACTGATTATAAATATCATAATTGAAAGATTTTCGATCTATTCAACCTTTATAAAAATAATTGTAGTTAAACCATTACAAATATCATAAAATTTGAGTTTCATTAAAAGAATAAATAAGTTTCTAAAATTTAATGATATAAATAATAATTTATTTATATTAAAAAACTCGTATAAATTTTAAAATTATAATTTTAATAGCAATATTATTGGCATAATATTTCAATTTAATTTTAAATATAATTGACTTCATGTTACGTCCATCGATCCGCAAAGTGCAAAAAAGAAGAAAAAAAAACTTTTTCAGTCACAAAAGTACAAATTAGTGTGAAGTTGTGTTTTCACGCCCTCGTCCAAAAAAAAAAAAATAAGGGGACGTCCGAATAAAAACGATATCTGGAAATTCGACAATCCGGCGCTATATTTTCCCTAGGAAAAGTTTTCCCTCTTGCCGTCGAGTTAACTATAGAAAATTTTGCAGATTGTTCGCGCACCGTTTGACGGAACGTGACTAGAATATTCCATAGACGAAACAAAGTTGCGGTTTGAGAAACAGCGTGAAAATATTGCCCGAAACGATAAATAACATCACTATTATAATGCCATATATATATATATATATATATATATATATATATATATATATATATATATAGTTAAAAGTTTATTTTGATGTAAACACAAATCGAAATGTTCTCGTACTAAACGTCTATAAGCGTTCATTATAATGAAAGCTTTATATATATATATATATATATATATATATATATATATATATATATATATATATATATATATAATAGTAAAAATAGAGTTTATGTACGTTTTCGGTTTTGATTTTCCCGGGAAAATTCCAAAACGAAAACGTCTAACTTAAATAATAATCTTTATTGCGTGCAATGTTACTCGCGTAGTCTGAAGTTATAGCTCATAAAAAGATCTTAAAAAGACGAACTGTTTATGTGCTATATAATATACTTATTTTCATGACTTTAAGTAGTTTTATAATGCTATTTATAATCGTATTACATATAATTTTATGTTATTTGTATGGTTATATATATATATATATCAATAATTATATCTATACGATAATTACGTAATTCGATTTCACTATTATTATTAATATTATATATATTCCATTCGCATTTTATTAATTTTTATTGTATAATAATAGTTTGTAGAATTATTATTAGATATTAATTTATTTAACTGAAACTTAAATTTTGAAAAGAAATCATATATGTATATAAAATGCTAGCGCCGACGCCGCGCGCCGATGTGTTCAATTCATCGTGTATATAAAATATTACGATCGAATGCTACCTTATTTGTACGATTTAATATTAAATGACCGTTACAACTGAATATATATTTTTCGTAAGTATTAATTGTAATATTTTTTTCTATAATCATAAATTAATTAATTAGTATTTATTATTTGTTTTATTTTTAAAATATTTTTTTCTTAATTTAATTAAATAAAGATAAATTAAAAATTTTAGTGACATATATATATATATATATATATATATATATATATATATATATATATAAACGTGTTTGGGGAAAAAAAGACTAATCTTTTTTGAAGGAACGATCAGCACGTAGTTTTCAAGTTGCAAATTGTCAACGCTTTAGTCGACCGAAAAGCGAACGGATAAAGTGAAAATAATGGCTTTTAAATTTATACAAAATGACGACATCCGCATAGAGCTAAGATAATCGTTTCCGCTCGCTTTCAACTCAAAAGTTTGACTGATATTCATATATTGCACATAAATAGAAATGTCTATTTTATGATGCATATTTGATTATACTATTTAAAACTTGTATGATTCAAGCGATTAAATTTGATATTTCAAATTATATACTTTCTAGATATATTTGACTAAATAGTGTGTTATTTCCATCTTAACTTTTATTTTTGAATTTTATAAGTTTTTAAATGAACGTTTAATATAACATTTACTATATAATATATTTACTAGCTTAAGAATTGAGCCGTTTAAACCCTGGAAACCTTCCAGAGTTATTCAACCGCAGCAATAGCATTGAACAATCGTTACATTGTTCAAAATCGCTGCCAAATCGATACATATTTTTTTTTAAAAAAAAAAGGAACAAAGGTCACAAAAATTTTAAACACACATCATAACCTTTAACCCTTCGTATGTTTAACATAATCGAACAACCTGAAAATGAGATCGACAAGAAATTTTCTACAGTTCATATATATTTTAAACGTACAAATATCTATTAGTATTCGAGTCACGTTTCGTTCTCTCGAATGCGGTCGTCGTCCTATTTATTATATTAATAAAATCGAACGTTTGTTCACGAGATGAATCCCGCTATATTTTCATCGTTGTGATTGATTTCCCGGTCTCGGGTTCGAATCGTGAACATTTTGGCCCGCTTTCGTCTTCTTCTTATAACCGACGTCCAGATTTTATGGAATTCTAGCGTTTTCTGGTAACAGATGGCTTTATTAAGTGGCGAAAGTGATTGAAAGTGAAACCTTTCAGCTGACTGGGTTACCGTGAACTAAGGCTTCGGTATTTATTGTCGGGTTGATTTTATTGTTTCTTTGTTCGAACAGAGAACGCTTAACCCCGTTTTATGCGATTGTTGATAATTCCTAGAACGATAAACTGCTTACTAGAACATTGTTAACGTATAATATGCAGTTTGACTGAGGTTTTTCATAAATTTTCATATAATATTCAATTACGATAATAATCCAACCGATTGATGTTATATATTGATTCTATTATTATACCATTCATAATATAAAATTATAATATACGTCATTATATTATAAAATATATAATCTACAACCATTTTAAAAATGTAATTTAAAATATTTTTCAGAATATTTGTAACGCAAAAGAATTTTCAACATACGAACCTCTTGCATTGTTCAACTGTGTAGATTTATAGTAGCCATTTCCATTGTGTAATAGTAAACGTAATATTTTCGTAGGTGCAAAGAGACATTCTAAAGTATCCATAAAATCATATAAAATATATATATAATATCAAAATGAAAAAAAAATATTATTAAAATATTTTTATACTTTATATATTGAAATATATCACTTTAAGTAAAATAATTATATATATATATATATATATATATATATATATATATATATATATATATATATACATATAATACTAAGCGTTAATGAGAATCGCTTTAGGTGCAAAACGGTTTCAAAATAAAACCGAATTAAAATTGAGAAGGAAGTCCCCACTCGAATGCTTTTCGCCAATTAAATCTGGGGCAATTTGTCACTTTCCATTACAAAGAGCTCAAAATGGACTTTTGCAGAAAGAGTTTAAGCTTCCATTCTCTCGGAACACCTGAGGGTTAATCCGAAATTCAATATTGCTTAAAAGGCACTTCGGGGGAAAGACACCGCGATTCTGCCCACCTAGACCAGAGAATATTCTATAATATTTACAAAATAAGTCTTTCCACTTTTCTTGATCCACATAGAAATATATACTTTTAATATCTAAGATATTTGTAATAATTTGATAAATAAAAAATATTAAATTCTTGTTTCAAATATTAATTTCTTTTTTCAAACCTATAAAAAAATAACTTTATAGCTGTAAATTTAAATGTTCAATGATGTAATATTATTATAATAAAGATTAAACAATTAATCTTAAATAACGATAAATTTACAACAAGACATACGAATGTGAAATCCAATTCCGCAAAGTACTATAACGCCTCTGTATCAATTATTTATTATTACTTAGGGGTTAATTTCGAAAATTGACCTTTAACGATTATATACGATCATATGAAGTAATATATCACGCATAAACTAATTTTATTAAGTACAAATAAAGCGTAGAGAATATTTTTTTTGTTTACAATTTTCAACCTTTTTTTCATAGCACTAATCGTTTAGTATTCGAAAGTTTAAGCGCGACATTCACTTATGAACAAACTTTTTCTTTTTCTATCTAATACAATTATTTAAGAAAAACTTTGTTGATTCCAAGTTTCCAACTTTCTCTCACACATTTTCAAAATAAACTTTCCGATATGTTGAAAAGTTCAATTCCAGACAATGAATGGCTTACAAGTTCGCAAGTTATCTCTATATTTTCATACTTATTACATTATCATGCAGTCATTATTTTACTAAAAGTGACATTAATTCTTAGTTAAATATATTATAACATCACATCAGATTATAAAAAAAAAAGCAGTTGTAAAACTTATATCCAGCGATATTATATCCTGAAAATAGAATTCTATTATAAAAACAGATGACGAAGCTTTTCGTGTTAAATTGGGTACAGAGTTGAATACGCTTTTTAGATACTTTCCAATATCGAAATCGAGTCTCATTATCGAACAATCTGTGTAACCTTTTGTCTTTACCCAGCAAAATTTAGATGTTCGTCTTTTGATCTTATATCTATTGATGTAAATATCTTTAACGAGTAAAACTTGTCTATTAAATTTTATACGATATATATATATATATATATATATATATATATATATATATATATATATATATATATATATTCGTCTAAAATAATATATGATTATTAATCACTATATATCAAATTCTTCAGTTTAAATTTTAAACCGATTATTAGATAGTCTTATATGTCGTATCATCGATTAATTTCGATTACAAAATATAATCGCATTTTGAATTATATATTATAATAACGACACTTATTATCTTATAATATGTTAATTAATTGGAATACGACAATTTACGATAATATTATGAATATTATTTCGACTTGCGTACATTCTCTAGCGTACAATTTCTCATACGACATAATGAAATTTTAATTCCTTTCACGTTGTGCGAAATTGATAAATGCGCATTTCGCACGTGAAACGTGAGCAAAACGAGCCGTTAAATGACGTTATTAATATTATATTAACTATTCAACCCCTTCTCCCCCTCCAAATATAATAATTATTATATGCGTAAAGTCAACGGAGGCGTAGCGTTTCTGAATAACGACATTGTTTAACAATACACGCAGCTACTAGATTTTCATCCGTTATATCGTATTATATATATATATATATATATATATATATATATATATATATATATATATATATATATACACTTATAAATATCGGTTTGTGTATATATTTGGAGGGTAACGTTGCCCCTGATGCCATATTAACATGCCAAACTTTGCCGAAGGTTTTCTCTGGGGGGGTGTACGATGTGGTCAATATTGTGTTGTGGTTAAAGCTTCTGAACCACAGCCTCCACGGTTCGATATGATGACGTCGAGCTTTCGATAAAGCTTTTGCAGATGCGATTCGCAGATATCACCCTCATTATGTACGTCGACAATGTACGATTAAAACTGTACGATAATCGATGCCAATGTTTCTTAAACCGTGTATATATAATAATATACGAAATCGAATATTTTTTTATTATTATTGTAAACTTTTAAATATTAATTGTTCGAATATGTATAATGTTATTATTTAAAAAAAAAAAGATTTTAGTAACGTCGTAAATTTTACCGCCAAATGTTTTTAAGTGGTTTAATCAATCGTTTTATATAGTATATTGAAATATCGGTAATTATATTTATGACACCATCAGACTCACTTTGCCGAACGTGTATCATATTTAATGTGTTTCTGTTTTATATAGTTATTGATCGATTTCGTTCCCCTTTCTCATATTTTCTTTATATATTCAGACTTATAAGTATATTATTATTTATATAAAGTAATAAAAGTAACTTAAATTCTGTAATAAATTTCAGTTATGAAGACATATCTGTTTTATTTTCGAAATGAAAAGTGTAAGTCATCTTCTTGTATAAATAATACATTTTTTATATATATTTTATTCATATGAATACTTGTTGTCTGTCAAAAACTTGATGTAAATTTATAATTCGTAAATACTTAGAAATTCTATGTAAAATGATACATGTTTATATCGTCTAAATAAAATGTGGTTGAAATAAAATAATTGTTTACGTCTGTTTCAATTTTCTTTATTGAGAAAATAAAAATCATCGTGGTAATCCACAAAAATTGTTAAACATCTAATTTAAATATAATAATTTAAACTATTTTATTTCAAAATTTCATATTTACAAAATTACTCAAATTCGCATTCTCAACGTTTATTTACTTTTTTTTTCACGTCATTACATACTTAACATTAAGCTTAGTAATAACTATTTTTCTAAGGCATTTTATTTATTATCTTAACTAATAAATATGTATTATTATTACATTATAACATATATGTACATTCGTTTTTAATATCTTTTTCTTTTAATTTCATAATCCATTATTGATTTCGAACGAAATATACTATTTAATATTATATATTGAATATTTTTTAAAATATATGAATAAAAATAATGATATTTTTAAGATACAAATTATTTTTTATGAATTTAAAATACACAAATATGTCACATATTAATAATACAATATATAATATATATCAAAACATGATTACAAAAAGCATATTATTTTACTACAAATATATATGAAAGAATCGTAGAAAAATTTATAAATTTTACATTTATTTACATTGTTATTATTTTCACTAGCGCATTATATATAATATAAAGGGATAAAAACTTTTCTGACAAATATATATTACGAACAAATTATTACATTATACGAATTAGATTATATCATGTCTATTGTCGATAAATTAAATATTCATCAATCATAAAGCATTATTCAGATGATGCAAATATTGTTCACGTTGAATATTTAACGAATAATTATAACAATAACGCGAAAACATCCGATTTAACCACGAAATTTTTAACAAATATATTTATAATAAATATACGCATTAATCGATAGACAAACATATTGAATTATTCATACATATATGGTATGTATATATAAATGAAAAAAAAATATATATAGAAATCACACTTGTATTCGTTACGAATAAGGCTTTATGAAAATAAATAGAATATTATATATTTTTATTTTTATTATTATTATTATTTGATCTTACGTAAAGCCAAACTCGTCACTATCTTCCTCACTCCAGTGTCCAGAATCGATGGGCACTTTTGGTTTAATATTCGTACCGTTTGTTTCTGAACGATGGCTTATTTTATCGGTTGTTGTCGTTATTGTTGTTGTTGTTGTTGTTGTTGTTGTTGTTGCTGGCTGCGGCGGACTTTGAAGACCGCCGTTCTGTTTTTGTCATATTTCTAGAATGGCTTCCTGGTCTTTGATGCTGGGTGCCACTGCCATTTCTGCATGAACATTGTTCGCCGCTATGGGCGTTGGAAACGTATCATCTAATACTTCAGTTATATCGTCATATCTAAATTAAAAATATTCATATAAATTATTTAAATCAAAAAAAAATTGAATATTATTTTTAAAAGAAAAAAAAACAAGTTAATTAATTAATTTAATATGTTTCAAAAAAAATATTTAAATTTTTCATTTTTGTAAAAATGTATTCAAATCATACTACAAAATAATATATTATAAATTTAAAAATGTATGAATGTTATAAGTTATTTTAGTATAAATTGAAAATTAGAATTTCGCAATTTTATTTTGATTTATGACCTATAAAAAAAAGGAGCATTTTCATTTTTTTTATCGAGCAATAAAAATAAAAATTACAAATCCTTAAGCAAGAATAAGAAAAGACGTTTTCACTTAAAAAATAAAACTTTGCGGTTCACTTTTGGATTTTTATAACCTTCCGATATTAAATTTTACTCTCGAAGTCCCCTAGAGAATCTTTATTGATAAAAATATTTTTTTTTTAAATATATAACATAATATATTTACCTTTCGTTACCGCAATCGCTGTTATTATCGGTTACTAAACGATGCCTCTGTCTCGGTAAAAGTGGTACTGGAGGCTTGGGCCTCATGGCACCTATTAAATGCAATATTCCAAGCACCATCAATAAACCTGAAGCAGCTCTGGCAGGCCATAGCCAACCTGGCCAAGCAACCAACACTAGAGCTCCTCCGATATACATTGGAGCTCTTCGAGCACCTCTACATCTCAACATAGTATCCCAACATCTGAGCAAATTATAATACTCATTTTCGCTAAAAAAAAAAAAAAAAAAAAATATTAATTATAATCATTCGTCTCATACGAATATTCAATATTTTATTCTGTGACATAATTCAATTGTTCATATATTGTACGTGTCGGATTTTAACGTGCAATTTAATTTATGCGACACATTTAACGTGTTATTTTATTGCCGGGCACATTATGTATGATCAAATGTTTATATACACGTTTTCGGATTGATATTTTAAAATGTCTGCGATCCCTGGGGTGTTATTATCTGCTCGGTTATCAAAACCGTTTAAATAATTTAACCGTGAAATAAACGTTAAATTATATATGTTACGTTGGGTCCTTTGGTTAAAATGACCGTGCTAATTATATATTTTATAATATAGCAAAAATGCAGAATATAGAAATTGCTTGAAAAAAAATCTTGTTAAACTCTATTATATTTCAAATATATTATTTTTAAATATTAATATTACTTATAAATTGAAGATCGAATATTTTTATTCAAATATTTTACAATAAAAATACTAGATCTAAAAATATATAAACACAATAGGATTATCAACAATATAAATATTAATATCGACAAAGGAAAACTAATAAATTATCTTTTACCGAAATATCAAATTAAAGTGAAAACATAAAAATTAGTACTGAAATACAGAATATATTTTAACAATATAATTATTGTGAAAATTTAATGGTAATAATTTTGATTTTGAATACAGAAAGCTATATACGTATACTTTCTGTATTATACTAAATACAGAAAGTTTATATACGTATTTAACATAAAAAAAATATTTTGTTTGTTTTTTTTACATTAACTATGTATTATTTCCATCACCTGGACAAAATATATATGAAAATATTCGTATAGAGAAAAATATATTTTATGATTTATTCGAAAAAGATAATAATAAAGCACACCACATGCCTGTATCGAACGAAAGATAAAATTTATACCAGTGAAATGAATATAAAAAATATCAAAAATAACTAAAAATATTGTACGCATATAACACTATGTATATTATAAAAATAATTTAATAATGTAAAATAAAAGTATACTTACTTAGTGAAAAGATCTATAAACAGCGTAATAGCCCACATGATTTCTAAAAAGAATATTACAATCGAACTAAACCTGAAAAAGAGAAAATGATTTTAAAACATTTACAAAATCAAAATAACAATACCTGTTTTTTTTATAAATAGTACATATTATATATGCGTTAAAACAAACTAAATTGATTATTTCAAATGTACCACACAACTTTAACGCTTGTTCATCACACGCGACAATTAAGAATCACCACTTCGTACTGGGAGCAATAGTAATAAACGTTGCCGTTTTAAGTTGTATGAATTGATCGTAAAAGTTCAACATCACAAAGTCAACTATAGGAAAATGTTTACACGATAGTATTTACGAGAGGGATTCAAACTTACACTATAAATATTCCGGCTACTTGACGGTGAACGGACATTTCAACCCCTACGCCGCTCAACACTGAAACAAACAAAAACACCGCATTGAGCTTTTCGTTTACTCCCTTAAATATATATATATATATATATATATATATATATATATATTCTTGTGGACTATTTGTTCTAGATATATGGTATATATATATATATATATATATATATATATATATATATATATATGTTTAAAATTGTATTAAATATTTTGATTCCCAAAACTTAAAAACTGAATAGTATTCATGACATGACTTAATAATAATAAATATTTTTTTAATATATTATACATATTAAAAAATAATATTTTATTCATAAATGTTGTTATATGGATTCGCTTTAAGTTGTACAAATGCTGACGTCAGCATTATATATATATATATATATATATATATATATATATATATATATATATATATCTATATTAAAATATTTCTATTATAAACGATCGAAAAGTATGTTTCGTTGTTTGAAATTTCAAAATTACTTCTCTGAACTAATGTTTTCTGATGATGATAAATCGATTATTATTGTGTAAATGCCAGAAATGAATTCATTCATAACGTTTCTTAATGTCAAAATCAATACTGAAAACTTATTAATATTCAAAGCGCAGATTACGTTGTATATATTTGAATTATTATACTACTAAATATTATTATATCTTATATTTAACCCGTTAACATACATTTATTTCAAAATTATGATATTTTTCAATTCTCAATATTATTCATTGATAATAATTATATTATGTACTAAGTATATATATATATATATATATATATATATATATATATATATATACTTAAAAATCAGGTACGTAATAAAAATTCATAGTCGCTTGTATAACGTTGATTCTTTTTAATATGGCCGCGTAAATGTTTTCGCACGCATCGAAAGGGTTAATTAACATTGTCAGTTCGTTAACGATGTTAATGAACAATGTCGACGGCGGTGTGCCATTACACGATTGTAACATTCTAACGAACTGGTGCGGCGTTAACGAAATTATCCGACATATCAATATCGTCATTGTAAACGAACCCCCGGCTATCGTTTGACAAAAATTCCACCCTTGCGCGTGCAAAACACATAAAAAACCGACCCCGTCCATTTTTTTTTTCAATTTTAAAAAGCAACCCGATACTTTACATTTTTAATATTTAAAACGATTATTATAACGGCTTCGTTGTTGTTTTGTGTTTTTTTTTTCGTTTCGACTGCGATCTAAAGAAATTAATTCGAGATCCTTTATAAATTATAAATGAAACTCATTAAGGTTTCGTGAGATCGAAATAGAAAATTCAATACTGTATTTGATATTTTTATATCACAATTTATAAATAAATTTTAGACTAAATTGTATATAAAAAGAAAATAATGAGTATATTTATAAACGTAATATATCGACATTAAAAATATTACAGACCTTTATTTTTAATTAGATGTTTTTTTTTTCAAACGAATCTAAAATAAAAAATACTTTTAGTATGACGTATACAAAATAATTTTAAAATATAATTATATAACTGATATTTATAATACTTAATATAAGTTTAAAATTACAATTTCATAATATCGAAAATATATCTCATTATATATATTGTATTGACTTATTAAGCTCATTTGTAAATAAATTATAATACATGTGTGGTAGATCATTAAAAGTATATTTTCAAAAAAGTAAAGAAAAAAAATATTATGTATAAAATTATAAGTATGAGTATTATGTTAAAAATTACAAATATTTTTAAAATATAATTAAATTTATAACATTACATGTAACATATAATATTCAGAAACCGATGAAAAATGTGTCGAATTTACGGTTCATTCGCGCTTTTACATCAGTTACCGGAACGGATTCGTGATTGAAAATCCACCAGGGTTCCCACAAAAGGGCACAAACACACCAATATCGCTAGTAATATATTACATATCCATATATATATATGTATATATATATATATATACAGATATAATGTAATATTATGTATTCTTGTGTCCGAGTGATTTATTGCCCACCGGGCAACTAGCGCGAATATTTCCACGCGAGCGTTATTAATACGATTCAAAATCGAAAATGACAGTTTGCGTCGAAAACAGAATTCGAAAAGGCTTTCATATGTAACAACGGCGCGTTCCAGACGAAGGGTGAATTTGTGGAAAATTGTTAGATGAAAAAAAAAATCGAAATTCGATTTCGGAGGGAATTTCAGCCATGTAAACTTTTAACGCGCGTCCGTCAAAATAGTAAAAGAAGAAAACTACGATAACGTTATTTTTATATAAAAGTATTTATATATATATTTATATAATTAAATATATTATTTGAATAAAATATGGAAAATAATATTAAAATTAATACCTTCTTATATAAAAACGGTTTAACTATATTTTATTAATCTATGAATTAATACAGTTTAATCATTAAACATAACCAAAATAACGTTTATAAGAATAGAAATATAAAACTTTGAAATAGAAACCTTTTTTTGAAATAATATTGTACAGATATATGAGAAGAAAAATCGCAAAAAAATGTCACCATGGGAATTTCGTGTGAACCAATATGTAATAAGAATAAAAATTATTTCATCGTAACCAGTTTTCTCGATACTATAAATATAACGGGAACGGAAAAAAATCTTATTATATTATATTTATATATTTCTTTTGATTTAATCTAGGAAAAACACGAGAGATCGTTGTCGCTGTTCAATATGAAGTAATGGAAAAGTATGAAGAAAAAAAACAATCAATCGTTAATGTAAAATATATTTTTTATTCGCAATACATATTCAACAAATGTAGAATAAACAGCAAATTAAATTCAAGTAAACAAATTCTTGGAAATCCACCTTGTTTACATGGCACAAAATTATTTCAGTCTGTTAAATAAAAACATTTTTTATGGAAAGCCTTATATTTGAAGTATTTATTCAAAACGTCATTTTTGTTATATAAAAATACATGTATATATTAGTATTCAACGCAATGAAATAACAAACATTTTATTATTATAAATGATAGTATCGCTTTTAATAAATGTTGGTGTTTTAATATTCATTTATATAATTACAATATTTTAATTATAATACACATTTTAAGTACAAAAATATTTTAATTTTATGTTTTCAATCAACAAATATAAAATAAAAAACAATTATTTATTAAAGCTTTAACCATTTATCAAGTTAAATTAGTTATATAATATAAGATCGGAGAAATATCACTTCTTTTTGTAAAAGATAAAAATACGTTTTTTAAATTTCAAAAAAAAAATACTAAAAAAATTAAAATTTAGTTACTTAAAAAAAATTCCTTATTTTAGGGCAGTTTAGTAAATTTCTCGATATATAAATATGTACTTAGAAAATTTGCTGAAACGAGCTTTGTTTTTTTTTTGTTTGTTCCCAATTTTTTATATAAACATTATATTTTCATTATCACTTTTTGGAAACATCATTATATTTTATGATTTTTCCAATTTTTTTAATTATATAAAATAACCAATAGTCTGTATTTTAACTCCGAATTAAATAGTACTGTGTTAAATTTAAAGTATGAATTTATTTCCTAATATATTTCATTTTTAATAAAATTAAATTTTACCATTATAATTATTACTTCGATATAAATTTATATAAATAAAAAATAAAATATTTTAACGATTCAAAAATATACTAAACGCGTATAAATTACACAAAGATAACGATTTCTATTAATGACATTAGTCATTGTCTTATTTCATATAGATTTATATGTGCGAATTAATATAATAGAAAGTCTTAACGTTAAATCGGAAATTATTTAACCGTCCGAATATGGTGCGCACAAATTTATTTTCATTAAGCGTTTTCGTGTTTAATCGTCGAGAAATAAAACGGAACGAGTGTCGAAGTGTACATTCGGGCGTGTGTTTTCTTTTTCTTTTTCATTTCAACATTTTCATATTTTCGTCTGTCTCGCGTTTTTCTCGCCGGACTCGTTTGCTTTTTCGGATTTTTTTGCGAGTTTTTTTTTTCACTTTTCTTTTGAAGATTTTTTTTTTATTTATTTTCGCAACGGAGTAAGACAGAAAGGAAAATTTTTCGGCGCCTCTTGAACGCACGATTGAACCGATTCGAAAACGAAAAATGATCGAAACGAACCCCTTTTCGATGTTTTGGATTTGACGTTGAAATATTTTTTTTTTTTTTGATGTGTATTCTGAAAATGATGGAAGCATTAATCGCAAAATACATTATAATGGAATCATAATTGTTCTCTCTGAACACGTACTTTACGTCATGAACATACTCTATTTGCCAAAAATTTCAATTAGAAGCGAGTTTACGTCATAATTTTCTATTAATATATATATATAATATTACGTTAAATTAGAAGAAAATCTAAAAATTTTTGCAATTTTTTTAATATAATATTTTTTATTTAATTACTTTAAATTTTGATGCATCGAGAAATTCTTTCAAATTATTTGGAATATATTTAATATAAATATAATAATTGGTTGCTTCAATATTTTTTTCAATTTCCTTTATAATTTTAACCTTTAAACTATTTTAATTAAAACATGTATAATTTTTAATATTAATTTTTTTAATATCGATACAATTATAAATTTTAAATTTGTACAATGATATAATCTAATATGTATTTTTTTTAATAAAATATATACTAATCTTCGCGTCATATTTGTCATCGAAACTCTATTTTTATAAATCATATAAATATTTCAAATATAATAAACTAAATTCAATATAATGATATAACATTTGTAAACATATATACGTTATTTCTACATCATTATTTTTAATAATACAATTATTTCTATAAGCAAAAACAAAATCTAAAAATAAATATTGTAACGAATATGTCTTTAAAAATAACAAATTAGGAATTATACAAAATATCAAAAAAAAAATTACACAAAGTCACAAAACTTTTAATTAAAATAGTTTGAACAATCAAAAACTACCGATGTCATTATTAAAATTACACACACACACACGCAACGAAAAATTTATAAGTTTTTCCCAACAACGATTTTCCGTTAATAGGCGGCGTGGGTTTTCAGCGCGAAGGTTTGAGCGGTCGTTGCAAAATGAAAAAAAAAATTCGCTCACCAAACTAAGCTTCCATTTTTTTCCCACTTGAGGAAAAAAAAGCCATTTAAATTCGTGTAAATGATAGACGATTACTCTTAAAAGCTTTCCGTGCAAAAGTGACATAAAATAAACTGCCGTTGCCGTTTCGTAAATTTTTAAAGCAATTTGAATAATATTAACGACGTCAATAAACGACCTCTCGTCACCCCCGCGATCATTTACTATTTCATAATACAACCATTCTTTTTGCCGCAAAACGATTTATATATCATATATTATATTTTATTATATATCTTCACACATAATTCAGAATTATCTACTTTGGCTCTATACTGTATTTATGGAATTATATATATTTTTTCTCTCGGAAAAATTCATAACGTTCTTGTTTAAATATATATATATATATATATATTATATATAATATATACGGAAAATGTATAGAAGGGTAGAATTATCCTAAAGCATTTCAAATCGGTATTATAACAATTTTATTCAATAGCTAAGAAAGTTTTAATTGAAGGAGCGAGCGATGCTTCACGACACAAACTCAAATATAATAATAAATACGAAAAACAAATTTCAACGAACGCAAACTCATATTTTTTTTTACTCAACTAATTTTATTCCATTTACATCGATAGAATAATATTTTTTATATATGAAATTGAATAAAATAATAAATATATTAAAAACTGTGCTATAGATTTATTTTTTATGAAATCGTTCATCGTTCAAATATTACATCTTTTATTAGTAATATTAAAATACAATGATTTTTTTTTACTTTTCAGATATGTTTATAATTATTACAATATAATGAAGCTTATATTTATTTTTTTATGATTTCTTCAAATTTTAAATATATTTAATATGTAATATATCTAAAAAGTCATAAATAAATAGTTCTGATAATAATCTTCATACTATATCTTTAATATATTTTATATGTATTAACATAAATACAAGAATAATAAATTTATATGTAAAAAATTTATAACGAAATAAAAACGAATATCATGTTTTATAATACATAACTTTAGGTTGATAGTAAAAAAAAATAGCACTAAAAACAACATAAGAATCGAACTATCATGAATTTTTAGTATATTTTATTACGCAGTGCGTACGTTAAAAAGTATCGCCATTTATTTCGTCGGCAAAGTCCAGAATATAAATCGAATTTTATATATATATATATATATATATATATATATATATATATATATATATATATTAACATAAACACATAGAAAAAAATGTGGAACACTTGATAGAATCATTCAAAAAAAATATTTATTTTTTTCACGAAAAGTTTAACACCTTATATATATTTTAAATATATTTTCAAACGTTCTAATACGTTTTACTTTTAATTTAACTTTTCAAACGTTCTAATACGTTTTACTTTTAAATTTATCTCGTTGTCTTCGACTCCAATATAAATAACTCAGTATACTGTCTATCATGGATTTCGACTCCGTTTCCAATTCGAGATCGCCGTTGCGTATTTATACGGTATAATATATATATATATATATATATATATATATATATATATATATATATATATATAAGTAAAAAAGAAAACACGTTCAGGTCCATTCGGATATGAGGACACGCAGCGCGACCACTTTGAAAGTTGTAAAAGTTTTATGTCGAGTCGTAAGTCGAAACAGGTACTTTTCTCCGATCCGCGTTAACGACACACGCATTTTACTCGTAAAAATAACAAAATGAAAGAAAGAAAAAATTCAGCCCCCTCTCTATATATTGATATATATTTTTTTCGTTTCGCACTTCAACCCTTAAAGAACGTTCTTCGTTGGACGTTCGTTCTGTAGAAAAATATATTTTCTTCTTTTTTGTTCTTTTTTTCCGACCGATGTCTTCTATATAAATAATGAGCAATGTCTATTATATATATATATATATATATATATATATATCCTTTTCGTTTTCGGATGATGGCCTTTTAAAATTACGAACGATTCGCCAATTAAAATCTTGTTTATTTTCCGTGAATTAATTTTCCGTCCGTCAGCTTCTATTATAATTATTTTATATTTATTGAATTAGAATATCGATAATACAAATAAACATTGCATATATTATAATATAAAATGCAACATATTAAATGTGAAAAAAAACATTATTATATATAAAGAAAATTTTATGAATTTATACAATATTTCTTTCTTAATATACAATGAAAATATGTATAATATACAACATTTTACCCTTATCGTATATTCATTATTTTAATATAAATGTTAATTAACTAACCTATGAACATGAAAATATTATATATTAATTAATGGAAATTTATGACAACAAAATGTTTTAAGCTCGCCATTATATTTACGATGAATAATATAATATCTTTTAACAGTTTACTACACATTTTACTTATATATAAGTATATTTGTGTATGTACAAAATAATGAACAATTTTTATTGGAATGAAAAAGTTGAATAAATTAATATTTTTTTTCTTACTCTTTTTTAAATCTGAAATACTTAACTTGCGACCTACCATTTTTTTACGATCTTCTGAAAATCTCTTTTCAGTTTATCGAGCATTTAATTTTTCCGCGGTCCACTTAAAATATATATAGAAAAAACTAATTAATTCAGTACTTTGTTTTCTGAAATCCTACTGATTTTATTTAATAATGAATACGGTTTATGTATAATAATATATATATATATATATATATATATATATATATATATATATATATATATATATATTGATATGCGCAATGCGGTTCAAGAAAAAAAAAGCAAGTATTATATAAAATTATTTTTATTTATTTAAGTTTCATGTTCGAAAATGAATTTCGAACCGATAAATTGAATGATTTTTATTAACCATTCGCAAGCAAGTTCCGGAACGTGTTTCGCCGTAAAATGAAATGACAGAGCATCAATGTGATACATTTTAGAACCACTGAATATTCCATTTTAAATAATGTACATATAATATGATATATATATTATAAAAAAGATTTTTTTCTTAAAACATAATCGATTACAATCCAAGAAATTTTCTGACAATAAACAGAGTTTATATATATATATATATATATATATATAATAAACAGAATCGCAATTAAAATCCAAATCACAAAAAGGGACGATAACGATTGAACTTCGACAACAACAACAACAATAATAATAAATAAGGAAAATAAAGACCGTATTTTTTATTGAATCGGAAAAAATTATACCGTTCGATTATTCATACAAACGATTCGCATATTAAAAAAAATAAAAGAAAAGAAAAGAAAAGGGAAAAAATAAAAGGAAAGAAAGACGACCGTCGACAAAATATACATACAATAATATATACGTGCGAAAGAAAAAGAAAAAAAGAAAAAAAATACGAAGAGAAGAAAACGCGGCTCGCATATAAAAAAAGCGTAATGATCAAATGAAAAACTTAAAAGCCCATAACGTTTCCAATTTTCGGCTTTTCCGACGAAGGAAACATTCAAAGGCGGAAAATCGCTAAATATGTACCGCGAGCTTTTGTGTTTAAGCATAATATATGTAATCAGTAGGCACTGGGTTTCAACGAGATACTCTTCTTTTATTTTCAATTTGGTTTTTTTTATAATATTGTTGATTTTTATTACACATATAAATTATAATTTTAAACTCTAATACACAATATTAAAAAAAATTAGAGCTGTTTTGACGATTGTCATTTTTTCAAGGAGATGAAATGTTGACGAATATCTCGATGCGGCATCTGATAAAAAAATTTTAGAGACTTCGTAAAATTTATTATTGAACGTCTCCGTCAACTAAATTTGTTATTACTGTCTGTAAAAAAGATTTTTTTTCGCTGCTAATATCACTAATTAATTTTGTAAGTAAATATTTAATTTTCAAATTAATTTTCTTCTAAAGCATGATTCGATTATATTTAATACTATTATAAACTTATTTAACATATCATGAATTTTGGTAACACATTAAAATGTTTTGAGATCTAAATTTCAAACCGCATCGCATCATTAGATTTTACGTAAATATACTCAATTTTTATGCAATATACTTGTATATGTTAAACGTATATAAAAAAAGTGTAATTCTTCCTTTTAGACGAGCATTTGTCGGCGAATTCCGGGTGAAGTGGCGTTCATAATTCACCGTCTTATACCGAAACGCGACTTAATGAGGGTTTACACTCGTATTTTTTTTTCCATCCCCCCCCCCCTTTCTCGAACGTTTTCTTTAAACAAATCCCACCCACATTCGAGGGAAAAGAAAATTTCGTCAGATTTTTTAATACGCTTTCTTTCTCCGAAACGAGTAGAACTCCATTATATCGAGTTATGACATCAGAGGTTTCGCGCGAACACATTTACCGAATTCTGCAACCCCTAACGTCTATCCACTCTTCCTCCGTTCCCTAAAAAAAAAAAAAAAAAAAAGAACAACAAAAGAGATTTAAACGCTGGATAAAATTGGAAATTTCGATGAATTATACGTTCGTGCTTTTTCTGCTTCGCTCGAAACGGCCGTGACATATTAAGAAAACTTTTATACAGTGCAGTCACATTAGTTATGTGTAATGTTCTTTTTATTCATTTTATTATATTTTTTTTTTCGTTCTCGTTCGTCGCTCTCGTTCCTTTTCATTTTCCGTGATGTGTATATATTTGTATTTATACTTCCACGACGACGACGATGTCATTAAAGGGGGTTACGAGGAATGTGGACCGCTATAGATGACGCCATCAAAAGGAACATCGAAATGATTAGAATTTTTGTATTTTTTTTTTTTAGAATACGTTTTCTTTTATATTAAATTAAAATAAATCGATAGAACAACTCAATACATTTTATGTTATATTACAATACTAAAAAAAATATAGATAAATATAATGCTAATTATACAAAATTATGGGAACATTGAATTCTTGTATTCCATCCCTTATTAACAATTAATTTATTAATATTACGGATGAACGTAATTATGTCAAATTTTAAACGCATATATTATTACGATAATTATCGTAATTTTAAATGATAAATGCGTAACGGGGTTGGTACGATTATAATAGACGTTCGTGTTTCATAATGATGTAACCACGTGCATGTAAAACCGTTCCGGTTACTCTCGCTTATTATTCAGCGTGACGCACACACAAGTATACTCAAATATTCACGTATATTAATGTGTGTGTGTATTTGTGAATATAAGTTGTTTCTCAAATGTTTTGGTCGTGCAAGTGACACGCAAAACGGGCATTTTCACCATCGACATATGGCCACGGCTGAAACGCTTCATAATTTATTCAGTCTGTCGTACAATCTCGTCTGGGTCTGAAATTCTGGTACAATTTCCGATTTTCAAACCGGAAACATTCCGTTTCTATTTACCATCAATGGCCTTATTCGATATTTTTCAATATACAATTCTCTGAATTTTTTTTTCCTGATTTTCCCAATACAACATTAAACATTTTCATAAAAGCACTTCTCAAAAGAAAAATATACAGAGTAGCTTAAAATATTTTTGCAAATTTATATATTTTAAAATTAAATTTTAGTAATATTTTTTTCTCAAACGAAAATAAATGTATATTCGTTGAATACAATCGTTTATAATTTTTTAACTAATTAAATTATACAAATCCTGCGCAAAAAAAATGTTGAATAAACATACGTTTTCGTTTCAAACCACTTGAAAAGAATTAAAAACGAGAATACAATTCCAAGAATTTCAAGCACGAGCTTTCAAAAAATGTCAAATAAATATAAAATTACCAAGATACATATTTTTTTATATATAATATTTAAAACATAATGTTGTATAAAAAAATGATGCTATATTTTTAGCACGCGACTACATATTCTGAATGTGCAGAAATGAAAAATTGATAATAAATGTTATTTATATGCCGTATATGCTTTTGAAAATAACCACACTATATATTCACGAGTATATATCTTTTCTGAAAAAAAAAATATCATAAAACTCTAAAGCAAAATAAAAATGAGCGGAAAAAAAAACACGAAAATATAGTATACAATGAAATATACGATGAAAATCTCGAGAAAAAGCGTTTCGCTATCAAACAATGAAGTCAAAAGCGGAAAAGGAAGTAGACATTTCTACCAGTTGACGTTTTATTTTTCATCAATTTTCTCTATCCCTTTTTTCTCGTTTCAGAACACTTTCTTTTTGTCTTTCGCATGAAAAAAAAATAGTACAAAAAAAATGCATAATATAGTTCTCGCGAATTGTCCAAGAGGGAAAACTGCACTGCAATTAGATAAGAGAACGAGTCCAATATAAGGGTCTCAAAGTGGTTTTCCGCCGTTGCATTTTTCTTTCTGGTAGAAAATTGGTTAAAAACCACCAGGGAAAATCACGCTTTCGCTGGTGAAAATCGCATAAAATCAAATCTAAACCTTTTTTATAAATAATAATATAACTTTTATTAGTTTATTACAATAAAAACTTGTATATCCATATGAAACATTAAAATACTTATATATATATATATATATATATATATATATATATATATATATATATATATATATATATATATATATATATATATATATAGTACATGTATAAAATAAATTAAACATGTTACAATTATTTATATCAGTATTATTTCCATGTAAACATAAAACAAAAATATATTTTCTAACATATTATATCTTTATTTTTTATTATAAATACGAATAACTTTTATTTTTAGTAATATATTAATTATCCAATACAAAACACTTCATTAATTATCGGTATATAATTTAGTATCTCTGTCTTTTGTTGAATTCCAGAATTTAATTAAATTAATTAAAGATTTGAACGTCGATAATGTCCTTTAATTTGTTTTTTGCGTTTATTATTTATATGCAAGATTAAATTTCATTCTCTTGATATAAAATTATATGATTATTAATTTTGATATATTAAATATTTAATTTAAAGAACGATTTTTATCTCGAACATTATTAAATTGTGAAGTTATATTAGTTTATGTCAAAACCATACATCGATCATAATATATCTCAAATTGTTTGCTATATATATATATATATATATATATATATATATATATATATATATATATATATATATTCTTCAAAAATTGTTTGATAATGTGATGCTATAATTTTATTTCTGTATTGTTTTAATTACAACTTAATCGAAAGATATTCAAAACTTATCCTACGATCAATTTTCATTTATCAATATGAAAAATTATATAAATATTCAATGCATTAAAAAACAATATAACTTTTGGCAATTCTTTTCGAAATTTACATATAAAACGCGCATTTAGAATACGATACGACAAAATTTTCTATTCGTACAAATTATACACATTTCATATAAATCGCATCGCCGACAAGCATCTATGCCAGCGATTACGCAAAATTATTACTCCGCACAATAGTCGAAGAAAATAAATAAATAAATATGCGGACAAAATTGTTTGTTTTGTGGCACAATTCCAGTATTAAGCGTATACCAGTATTAAATTTGTCTTTCTCTTTGTGAGAAGACGTTAAAAGCAAACGGAAGGGTGGGGGGTGAAGAGAGACCAGAAACGGAGGTCCAAAAATGGGGAGTTTCGTTTTTAACGTTTCGTCTCAAATAAGAGGCGAATGGCGCCCGTTTATTAACCATCAAATTTGTTTTATGGTCAAAATTTCTTCGCGAACAAAGCGAAACGCTGTATTTCCACTCAATTGAACAGATACAGAAGAAAAAGCGCGGAAAAAAAAAAGCTTGTTAATATTTCGAAAAAATTCGTTAAGATTAAAGAAACTATCTTCGGGCAGAAAACATTTCTGATATAACAATAAAAAAATTATTAAAATTATATTCATTCAATCTTTCTTAATGTTGACATAATTACATTTCAAATTTTTGTATCTGAAATTGTGTACTAAAATCAAACATTGAACGTTTATATTTGTATTATACATATTTATTTAAAAAAATATATCAAATTAAAATGATATGCTACCTTTGTGAGAAAAAATCTTCAGATGAAATATGAATTTCGGCGGACTTTTCACGCTGAAATCAGTTTTATATAACCGCAAGATTGTTCACGCACAATATGCTTATCTCGGTTGACGAAAATATATTGGGGGTGATGTTTTCGTGATTACCCTTGTAGCGTCATGTCTGCTCTGTGTAGAAAAAATAAAATAAAATACAAAACGTATATATTTTATTCCTTCATTTTTTATTTATATTGTATTATACGTACGTACGCTCTAAATATTGCGGAAAAAACCGTGACACGAATACATATTTCATTGGAAGCTTATGAAAATATATGACATTTTTTTGCTTATATATTTTATATAAATATATATATATACATATATACAGTTGCAAATAGATGGAAAAAATTACAACCTCATTAAATACAGCGAATAAAATAAAGATAGTAAAAAAATGGCGTATTCTCGTACAAAACCGGTAAATATTCGTAGTACATTAAAGTATGTCCGCTAAGTGCTTCCTTTGAATTAAACGTTGAACTCGTTTTTCTCGTATATTTCAATTTGTGTCAAGTATAAGTAGAAATTAAACTAAGTGGGTGCATTTTAGATTATATCGAAATATATATATATATATATATATATATATATATATATATATATATACTATATTCATAGCTAAAAGACAATGATTCTGTGAACAAAAGATTTTCAGGTTTATTGTTCTGCATAAACCCAAGAAAATTTATAGTCAAGTGAACATAAGGACGGTTGATATAATTTAAATATCGTTATTTTGCATGTGTATACCTCGTTAATTTTGTATAAAATTCCACTTAAATACTTACTATATAAATGATTTATATTTATATTATGATGATTGGTAATTTTTTCAACCTTCGGTACTAGTCTGGTTTTGGTACGTTTCGTTTTTTTTTTTTAATTTATCTTTATTACTTGCAGTTATAACTGTACGTATTATTAAATATAAAATAATTTAGAATTCCTAATATTACAACATAAAACTAGATAATAAAAAATATGTCATTAAAATATAAAAATGTATCATTGCAAGTTCTACTCTTGAAACAAGTATAAAGTATTATTTCTAATAATTATTATTAGTGATCAGAATACAATTTGAGATCAATGTATAAAGTTTAATTATAAAATATTATTTATATATAAAATATTGAGTCATAAATATAGGATGACAAAAAAAAATGATAAGCTTTTAGAACGACTTGGTAAACTTGTAATTTACTTTGTTGTAAGATAGGTAAAGCGTACAACCCCGCTATGATCCTTTTAGCAAATTGGTGATCTAAAAAGCAACGGAGATGTCCTTTTGAAGGCAATATGTGACCATCCACAGTACCGCCTTACCAATGTAATAGATATCAACTTTACATATTACAAGCGAAACGAGAAATTTGCATACGCATTCTTGTGTTCTAGCAAATATATTGTTTTATCGTTTTATTCTAACTACCGCCGAATTCGTTTAATTATACTATATTTTTGTAACAAAAAAAAAATGTATTATAGTCTTCTTTTATGAGAATTTTATAGAAAGAATATATACTTCCTAAAACGGTGTCTTTTTTTAGATTTTTTTTTATTATAAATTTAATATTTTATATGAAAATATAAAATATTAAAATATGTTAAATGAATCTTATAAGATAATAAAAATTATATTTTATATCTCAGTAAGAAATTAACATTGACCATTATGTAAAAGTAATAAAAATATAAAAATAATGTTTCTCGACTTTTGAATAAATGCATATTTCGAAAAACAAAGAATATAATTCTTCGACTCACTTTATTCTTTAAAAATATTTAAAACTCTCTAAGGATCAAAATTTAAACATATTTTTTCCATTCTTTCATATAATACGAAAATGACTTGCTATATTTTACAGTGATAATATTTTATTTACTTTTATCAGAAAATAAAATCCGCATTCATTTGCTTGAACAAGTTCAAGCATTTTATTTGAAAGTATATTTTTACGTATGCAGATTATGCAGAAAATTATATAACTTTAAAAGTCGTCTCTATGGAAATCATCTTTGCAATTCCTATTTTGCACAGCAGTAGTAGTATTTCAGCATAACTTTAAATTTCTTAAAAACCAATCCGGAGAGAAATCAAATGTATATTTTTATATGCTTGTTCCGAAAATAAAATAGGAACAACTCTGGACGAGAAAAACATATAAATGCATTATAGAACTATAATGAATTATACGCTGAAAGTAACCAAAGACAAAGCAAACGTTCCAAAAACAAGAAGAATAGATAAAAAAACGGGACATTTCTTATTGGTCCCAATTTTTTGTTCCTGTTTGTTGCTTTTAGTTTTTGTACCGTTTCGTGACCATTTTCAGATGATATATCATGTTCCCTTTTGTCCACTAAAAGAACTATACGAATTCTATACACACTAATATTTATATATCTGAGTTATATATTTATTTTCATTCTCGTTTCGACCTCTGTATTTTGATTATATCTTTTTATGGTGTATTAGACTGAAAATGTGTTATTATCGACCGTGACCGTTATTATAATATTATATTATTTGCGTTACGTATATAAAAATGTTTTAATGTATATATATGTATATATATATATATATATATATATATATATATATATATATATATATATATATATATATAATATAACGAACGTATCAAATTTCAGAGAAGCTTTTAATGAGAAAAATCTTAATGTTTTTAAGTATTAATTACTTAGTCTAGTGAGACGGTTCTGAAACTACGTTTCATGAATTTTTTTTATTGGATTTTTAAGGAAAAAATCTTTTTATACTTAAAATATGGAATGAAAAATTTATATTTATGGTATATGTATGTAGCTTTCAAAATATATAATCTAAATAAAAATTCTGTATTTAACTATTATTTATTTAGATAAAAATAATAGAACTGACACATTAATATTAAATTATGTATTATTTTTCTATTATAAAATTCTCAAGTTGTAATTATAATGCTTCAGCATCAGTTCACAAGATTGTAAAAACCAATTAAAATATAATGAAAACTAAATAAAAATTTGCATTTTTATCGCACATAAATTTAAAATTAGAAAAATATGCTGAAAATCCTACTATAATTTTCCATGAAATACTTAATTAATAATTTACGATATCTATTAAAAATATAAATTTAAATATTACATATTTTATTTACATAAATAAATTTAAAAATGTTATACAATACGAACCATAATATTAAAACATATAAATATATTACATCAAATAGAAAACGATTGTTTTAAATTATACCTCAAATAAAAATAATTTACAACATAACAACGAAGAATAACAATGAATACAAACGTCCACAAAAATGATTTAATAGCATATTTACTTTATGACCGAACTATCATACTATATTATTAATATAATATAAATATTATGTATATAAAAAAAAAAAGTTTTCTTTTTACGTACTTTCATCACATTACTAATAGGTCGAAACCGGTAAACGCGAGCCAAAAACTACGGCACTTTATCAAAAATTCTTATTTTCTTTGCACGTTCATCCACGTGATTTATTTTCAGTTTTTTTTTTACGAGCGCGAGCTTTCAGCTTCAGCATTTTAAGCGTTTATTGTCCGTTCGCGTACACGTATATAAATAATATTTCATAATCTCGTCACAGACGCGGTTAATTGTCGACGTTGAACGTCGTCTAAAAACAAAAACCGTGCTCGGATTTAAAACGTCGCAGTTACATAATAATAATAATAATATGTAAGTTAAATGATTAGTCGTTAAAACTTCGCGCGGCATTAAACATTAATTTAATATGAAGTGAATAATAATTTTAATCGTCGCCCGGTTCACGTTTCGACGACGATTGTCTCCGAATTTCACTTTAAAACAGTTCTATTTTATTTAATGACAATTTCGACCGTCGTAAAACGGGGCCGCAGTTTTACAGTGAGCCGTTTATGCGAACGTCGAAACAAACTACGACAATGCGAATATATATTAGATCTAGTTTAATATTTTTTTTTTATAATGCTTTTTAAAATATAATAATTTCGCTTTTATATTAGTTCACCCTTTCATCGTCTCATATATAGTATTAAAATAATGAAATTGTACGAACTCTGTAATTAAAGCATATACATAATTTATTCCGAAAATAGTATGTGCCGGCCATAAAGCACGTGAAAATTTAACGCAAATTCACTTGTTATATTTTGCAAGGGTCGCCGAGTCCACCCAGACCGTATACGCTGCGTTTAATTAAATTTTCAAGTACTATCTTGTTACCGGTGTGCTTTTTTTTTCTTTTCGTGAATTTTTAAATAAAAACATTAAAATACAATATACAGGAATACTATTTTTGGATCAAAACGTGTAAAACGGAATTGTTTTCAGCTGAAATGGTGTTAAAAATTAATTTCTCGTTCCAAATTGGTGACGCGTCACAAAAATATGCACTGAATGATGAAAAATTCAGTTATTGTTATGTATATCGTTTACAATGAAAAAAATAATAATTTTAAAAATGATTTTTGTATAAAATAAAATGTACATACATAATCTAAAGTGTAACTCTCCAGTAATCTCTTTAGATTAATTAAAAAAGTTTTCTGTATCGACTTTCTTTTTATATATTATGATATTTTTCGTAAAATTTCTTATTTTAATTGATTCTAAACAAGATAAAAAATCCATGAACCCATTTACATAAATTTAAACATTGCGTTATAAAATTATTTTAATTTAATTAATTATTTATTCAATATATATATACTATATAAACAAATTACTTAATTATAATACATTATTTTAAAATATATATTAATAGTTATTTAAAAACGTTTAGATTTATCATATATATTAAACTGATTTTTCAATAAATAATAAGAGGAAAAATAACAATATTTATATACATTTTTCTAAATATATCTAAAGCAATAAATATAATAAGTAGTTTTACTTCCGGTATGATGGAGAATCTCTTCAATCACCATAGTTTTGGAAAACCTATATTGACATAAATCTAATGAAAGAATAGAAATATCAATTCAGAAGATCTCGGCTAAAAAAATATATCAAAAATAAAATCGTCAAAAGAGAAGCCATAATATATAGAAATGTAATATTTAAAATGGAATGTATTAAAAGAATGACAGTATAAATAAGTATAACAAACTTTTCTCATCTAAAATTATATATAAAATATATTATAATATCCGTGCAAGAGCATTTAAAGAATATACGAAGATTATTACGAAAGAAAAAGTTATGATTCATTCGACTGAATATATTAAAATTTCGCGCCAATTTCACCATCTGTCGTCCTCGAAGAAAAGGGTTCATTTATTGAAATCACGAAAAAAGTTTATTCGGTTTAATATCGAAAAAAAAATCGTTTCCCCCCCCCTTCGCTCTTTATATTATATAAATTCATCCGGTACAATTGTGAAAATTTTAATTTATTCCGGATGAGACTCTCAGAGTTTTCACGTCAGACTAACGTTTAATATTAAATTAAGTGAAGAATACGAAATTCAACAAATATCTTCTACAATAAATTAAAAATTATTGTCGCGTCCCGACGAAAATAGGACAACGATTTCGATGGAAAAGAAACGAACGACTATGATTTTTTTGATGAATAAAAAAAAAGTAATAATATTGAAAATTGTATCGGATCTTTAAAATGTGCTTTCATGCTATATTTTTAATGAAACCTCATTTATTTTCTATTTATAGAACCGAAAAAAATAAAAATACGAATATATAAATTCAGTATTATATTTATTCAGTAATATTTCGTATATTTTTAAACTGAAATAAAACAATTGTGTAAATTATTTATTAATAACAGCTGAGATATATCAGATTATCAAAGATATAATTATCACAATTTGCAAACTTTTTTTAATATATTTGTACTCTGAAAAATCACTTTTCTGATCGGGAAAATGTCTAATATTTGTGTATAATAATTATTTTTTCGAAGTAAACACGAGTTTATGCGATGAATATAAATTCCATTAAAACTTTTGAATTATTGTAATTTATTGAAATTTCACGATCCAGAATATTTTTTTATGTTAATGAAAAACATAAATTTCCTCGGACACTCATCTTATGAACCGAATCTTAATGATTTTTGTAAGTTATCAAAATTTATTTAATACTGCAATATTCCGAATTTTAGAATATAAAAATAAATATAATAATAAATTTTCAAATGTACAAGTTATTAACGATTTTTTTACTAATTTAATTAAAACTTCAAATCATGTTTTTGGTAAAAATTAGTACTAGAACTGATAAAATATTACTAACATGTTGATTATTACTATCTATTAATTATTCTATATATCTATTTATCTATATGCTTAATATTATATATCTCAGATATTTTATAATACAATAAATTTGTTTATTCAATTAAATATTTTCTTAAGAAATCTTTTTTATGAATTTTATTTAAAATAAAATTATCTGATGTATTAAAAAAAATATAGTATATGTTAATGATTTCTACTCATTTTATTTTATAATGTATTTATTTTAACTATTGATAAACAATATTGAGGTACTCAAAAATAAATAAATTGATAAATTTGTTTGGATATTCCATCGTTAAAGTTAACTTAAAAAAAGTTTAAATTGATTTTTCCATCATCGTTGAATTTTTTCAGCCTAAAAAGGCCTTTAAAAAAAAGAACGCACGGGACGCAAAGAATTCGCAATCTTGCATCGGACCAAAAATAACGATCGTTAAAGTCAATCAACGACTTTTCCGGAAACACAAAAGCTTTTAATTCGCGTCGAAAAGTCCGCTTTTTCCGCCTTCGTCCCTTTCTCCCTTTTGGGCCCGTCCATGATTTTCCTTTCAGTTTTCGCCGAAAATCAAATGAAAAACTTCGTGGAAAAGTCGGAAAAACGACGAAACAAAAGGCTTTGTAATTAGATTGAGTCGAAACGATGCCGGCGACATTAATGGCGATCGTTACTCTCGGATATTCCTCGTTTTCGCTCAATAAAAAGTAATCGTAATCCGAAACGTAATTCGTTGAAAGTATTCGTTATGTCGAGAATGATTCGTATAATTAAATTACGCACTTTATGATTTTACATTGACAAAAATTATTTTGTAAATCGTAAATAAAAGTTTTTCCGTCTTCATTTTCAATATTAACTTATAATATTTTGAAAAATATATACAATACGTATTAAAATGTCAATTGTATTTTATTTGCGCATTTTTAAATCAATAACTGTACAAAAATTAAAAAAAAAATATTTTATCTAAAAGAAGTTATAAGATATTTGGCTGAAATCCATATTATTTTTTATTTAATCTTATTAATACTGAAGTGTTGATCTTGAACTTTTCTCATAAATTTATGACACTTAAATAATTATTTTTCAATATATAATAATTTTACAAGTTATCTATCTGATATTTCTATATATTTCAATTTATAAAAATCGTTTTAATATAATGAAATAAATTCAATAGTACTATTAATATGAAATTATATTTTCTGCAATATTTCAAAAATATATGAATATATATATACCCATACGAATAAATATTTGCAATAGGTTTATTCAATTTCGATTATATGAAACGTAGTGCAATCAGATTGAAAGCAAACATTTTCGTTGGATTGGATTACACAGATTTGTAAACATGTTTTCTATATAAAATTGCAAATTTTTTAAATTTTTACTTCCACATTTCACGAAAAATCAACATTATATTTAAAATTGAGCAACATCGTAATTTTCACAAATTCCCTAATTGACCGTATACTTTAAAAATCTCATAACTAATATATTAAATAAAATTTTAATTTTAATCTTTGAGTTATTAGAACGATGAATTTTTTGATTATTTTTTTAAAAAAATCGCCAAAAATATACATTTTTATTTGTAGAAATAATTTTATCCATTTTTCATCTTTTGCGAATAAATTTTTCATCCTATTATGAAACTTTAGTATGTCAAAAATTTGACTTATCGTAATTTTATATTATAAAAATTTTAACTCACACCCCGTAAAAAATATTATATAATAAAAATACACATATACATATATTTATATATATATTGTATAAAAAATATCATGAATATTGGTTGGATTTTTCATTACAAAATAATCTTCATAACTGACTTTTATAATACATATACAATTAAATAAATTTAATTGAATTTTATGAAAAATTCGCACCTCATGTAAAGATTAATTTAATCAATTTTTAACGAACAATAATCGTCCTTTACACGCCCTAAAAAAATTGCGAATTCACTCATTACATATGAAAAGGAAATTTTTTACCATTCGTCCCTTTTTCATTTGATATGACCGCGAACAAAAATGACCTAGTTATTATATTTTTTACACACAAAAAAAATCTAAAGATAAAAGAATTCTAAATCGTACGGAAAAGTTTCTTCCATAAACGTATAAATTATAGTGATTTAAATATTCTCAAACAAAAAAAGTCAGAATTTTATACGACCGTCAAAAAAAACGGAAGACGCAAAACGAGATTATATCTTATGATTATGAGAAAAATTTGCATAATTCATATCTTTTTTCCGCAAAACAAAATATTTTTTACTAAAATCAAACACTAGCCTGCATAAGTAATTCGACAAAAAAACAAAGTTTTGTCTTCATTTTACTTACCGGTCTTTTAACTTCGACTTTTATCTTGCTTCGACTTAATGTTAAAGTTTACACATTTGAAAAGTTATGATATCCGATTTTGATATAAAATTTATTAAAGAAGTTGGCAAAAGTATGATATATACTATTTTAAGTAAAAATATATCATTTCCCGCTTGATTTGTTTCATTTTGTTTCAAAAAAAAAAAAAGTGTTGAAATGTTTGATTTATCGCAATGCAATGCAAATTTTGAATCTACGCCAAAAATTTACTTAAAAATTATATTTTATTAGTTCCGAGAATTTTCAACAAAATAATAGAGAGCTTTTATATCATACAAATAGGTTTTGAATATTTGATTTTTCTATATAATTACATACAGAATATTTTAAAGTTCAATGATTTCAATTTTTTTTCGTCGATATTCAATAAATTTAAATTTCAAATTATAATCAATTCTACAGTGAAAAAAAAAACTATTTTTTTATGAATATCTAAAACGACATATTAGCAATTTAGCTCGATTATTAGTCACAAATAATATTTAAATTATTCACGAATAAACGGTAGAAATATGTATAAAACCTTATAAATATATTAATTAAATACAATAAACCGATTTCCATTTTTTTACAAATTAAATATAATATTTTACAATTATTTTTTACAACAATAATATATATATATATATATATATATATATATATATATATATATATATATATAGGTACATTGTTTACATTTCGTGCAATTTTGATCGTGATAAAACACCCTCGCAAAATTACTCTCACTGCAGAGATTTTCATCGCGTAATAAATGAGATTAATTTTCCTACTAAACCATATAAATTACGAACACGTACTAGTATTTAATAATATACTACAACACCATGTATTTAAGTGGCAATTTTTGGGACACTTTATTTTATATAAATATATATATATATGTATATATATATATATATATATATATATATATATATATATATATATATATATATTTGTGACACGATGTGCCACTTATATAAGTGATAAAATTATGCCACACAATTAACAGATAAAATCTTAATGTACACAAGATTTCGCATACATCCTATAGAAATTTTAACAATTTAGATTACTTCTAAAAATTTTGTAATATAGATTATATAAAATGTTAAATATTAAAAAAAATCTTAATTACATATTATTATAAATATTCAAATTTTTTTATATATTTGACGTACTATATTTAATCCCAACATTTTATAGCATATGAAGAGATATATCAATATTTTAAATGTGCATTATATTTTTCTTCGTTTCAAAGGGAAAATCGTGCATGCATTCAGTTGCAACGTTGCAACTGACCATGTCACATAAATTGAACAAATTTGATTTACAACCGCGATTCTAAAGCCCTGTACATTTCTATATATTATATATGTACTGTGTAGCTTTAAAAAGCTCGTATCGTACTTCAATATTAATAATGCGATAAATTGAAATTTAACCATAGCTACATATATAAATTTTATATCATAAGTACATTTTTTTAATCATTCTATTGTTAAAATCTTTATTTTTATAATAATTTTTATCTTGCATTTGTTACTTAAATTATGTAATAAATATATATTTTTTCATATGGTTTTTATATTATTGTTAACAAATCAGAGTTATTCAAATGTTGATTTAATTATTTTTTTTAGATCAACAAATATAAAATTAATATCAATAATATAGTCAAATAATGTTTTATCAACATTACAATTTTTAATATTTTTTTTTTGTTGAAATAAAGCATTATTCAACATAAACTGCAGCAATGCTCAAAATAAACCAACCAACCAGTATCGATTTCTACCGCTGAAAAAAATAACGCTCGCACAATCGAATATTTTTTAACTTTACTATCTTTAAGTTATGCGGTGTTTTTTTTTTCAGTCCTATTTCATATATAGTACATGCCAAAAGCCAAAAGCGAAAAGATAAAATAGTATAGACTATGATTAACTGCTCGGTCCTTATTTCGCGTACGCCATGCAAATTCGGCCACTATTCGCATTTATTATTCAGACGGAAATATTTTACGCGCGGCAATACATTTTCGTCTTTTCAAAAAAAAAAAAAAATAAATAAATAAATAAAAAAGCAATGAAATATAGTCAGTTAACGTAACAAGTGTTCTTGCATCGCATTTATCACTTTTTTTGACTTTCTTCACGATACATCTAAACATGTACATTCCAAAAGCAAATTAAGATAATAAAAAATATTTTAGCGCATTAAACTAATTGAAATAATGCGTATATTATTTAATTTATATTTTAATTATATTCATTAATTTAGTACGATAAATATATTTCACTTTAAATATATAAAAAAATCTTTAATAAAGTTTGCAAATTATCTTTATAAAATCTCAAAAGAGAAAATTTGTTTTTGATCAAGATATCATCAATTTCTCTATTATCTGTAAATGGACTTTTATTACACTTCAAAAAAAAATGATACAAAACTTCCATCATTATTATTTCAAAATATAAAATTGAAAAGTTTCTTTTTTTTTGTACATATTCAAACTCGAACAAACTAACAAGCCAACTATAAAATATTCTATCAAGCTGAAAATTAAATCTGGAAAAGCTTCGCCATTGAGAAAATCTCAGAAGACACTCAGTGTGTACTTCTTTTATTATTATTTTTTTTATATCTATTCAAATTGAATAATAATCCGAATTGAAAGTTCGCATTCGCCGTACGTACCGAAATATTTAAATTGAAAAACGCGCGAGAAATTCTAAAAGTAAATTATACAAAAGCTATTCGCATAATGGAATAAGATATTTTATCGATTTAAGGGAAAATGACGCGTTTGACGCAGAAAATTCCTGAGAAAAAAAAACGCTTTGGGGAATTTGCTTAAAAGCATAAAAATTTATTGTGTTACATCTACATCCATATACAGGTATATAAATACCTATAATTTGTATATATTTAATGAATAAATAATTATAAAATTTATTCGTAAAACGATTTAATGACGGACCATTTAGAAATAATCATAATTTTAACAATTATGATTATTTCTTAAAATACATAACTCAATTATTCCATTATTTTTATCATTGTTATTTTTTATATGAAAATTTTGATTGCTCAATATATAAATAATTTTCAATTTTATATAACAAAATAATATGTAATGAATAATATTATACAAGAATTTTTTACCTTTAATATAATTGAAAATTCATCACAAAAGTTAACTACAATTATAATTAATTGCTTTCAATTGAAAGTACATATACAATATTTTTTATACAGTTGAAATATTTCTCGAATACAAACAAATATAACTTATATAAAAACAATTAATAATTTTATAGAAAAAAAAATATTATTAATTAAAATTTAAAATTAAAGAAATTTCAATTTTATATCACATTTTTTTCTAACTTAAATTTTAAACAATTTTAACCGAATAATATTTTAATATAATATTTTTTTACAATTCAATTTATACAAAATGTACGTTTTTATTTAGATATTCATAAATTCATAAAACGCAATCGATCGATTTCAAGCTATTTGACGCGTACAAAAAAAAAACCCATATCGCATTAAGCGAATTCGAACCGCATTAATGCAACGTTCGAATGAGACAATTCGACGTTAAACCGTACATTAACTAGTATCTGAATAGCGACGATCGCGTCACGAACGAGCACCATTAATAACGACTTTACGAAGGGGATGAATATAAGGGAGGTTTAGGGTGATGACACCGTTTTCCCGGAAAAACGAAATTCACGCTGATAAATAGGCGAGGGAAATTTCAGACGATAAACAACTGTGTTTCGAGGGCGTTTTTCCTTTTTCTGTGAAAAGTCCGCGATCAATTCACGCTCGGTTACTTCGAACAAAGTGCGCCCTTATTATTATTGTTTTTATTATTATTATCATCGTCGATGTTGCCTCTTATTGTTATCAGCGACATTGTCATTATCACGCACTGTGCATATTAAATTTAATATTTACACTTTTGTCTGAATCATCAGTGAATGTATAAAGATGTCTACGTCATATACAATATATTATTAATTCATTGCATTCTAATAATACTGTTTTAGTCACCACTTGGATTAATGCGAAAACTCGATTTATGTTAATTTCATTGTAACAAATTCCCATACTCATTTTATGGTATGTAATATTATAAAATATAAATAAATAGAAGATCATCTTATCTTAAATTAGTCCGAAACCGCATTACCACAAACATAATTGCATTTTCTGCATTGAAACAGATGGATCACTAAAGTTAAAACTTTTAATCCTTATAAACACAGAATAATAAAACAATTGTGTAGATCATTATACCTCAATATACTGTTTTTTGAAGAAAATTTCTGAAACGGTGGCAAAAACTGTATTTTTTTACCCAAAAAAAACAATTCAAAAATCTGTTTAAAATCGCATAAAAATTTATCGAGTTTAGCATTTTATGTTGATTCAATTCATATATAATAATAGACAATATATATATTTTTATTTTTTTTTGTATGTACAAATTATTCTGAATTAAAACGAAGAGTTAATAAAACTTTAAAATTACTTCATATATATATACATAATATATTTTTAATTCATTTATATATAAAAAATAAATATTACATGACTCAATTGTAAAACAATCATTTTATAAATACTGCATATCTTTCAATTTACTCGACATCTTGTTTTACTCATTTCTCGCATAAAAAAAAATAAATAAAACGACTCAAATACATGACATCATGAATCATAACGTATATTTTCTTCCGAGAACCTACACCGTAGCCTTCTGTATACGCGTTGTTTCTATTTGTGTTTATCATATAATATATTTCCACAGACAAATTTCCACTGAGTCTCCTAAGGTCCGGAAAACAGAGGAGGAGATATAGGAGGAAGAAAAAAAAAGATTGATCGGCTCTGCTGGACATCAACTACATGCTTTTCCCCTTAAGCTCGTTGCCGGAAAAAAATGTTGTGCAAGCGCCACTTTTCTCCACATTAATCACGTCTTTATTTGTACGAATCCCTAGAATCGCTGTCCTATTAGATTGGCTTCACAATTCCAGCCAAAAAAAAAAAATAAAAAAATAAAGTAAAATAACATGAAAAGAACGTCGGATTCCCTCGAAAGCCTCTTAAGAAGCAACCGCGTTTAACACATCGATTCTATATGCGATCATATTATAATTAACATTATTTTATTATAATGAAAATATTATTAAATATATTATATTATTGATGATTGTGATACAGCGCCATCTATTGGCAATATATTTATATAATAAAAAATTGACGTGCCTAAAAGCGTCCGTCAACCGAATGGTGTACGCTTTATTTAACACGCACAGTCGCTGTCCGCTTCGCACCTCGGCCCTTCCCAAAAAGGCCAGTTTCGCATTTTACAGCCGCCGGTGTCCCTTTAACCCTTTCGTGCCCTCGTCCGCGAACCGGAATGGGTAATTTCACTTACGCGGCTTTTAGTGCGTTTTACGTGACGTGAATGTTTACGCGTTCGCCGAATGCGATCGTTGGCTGATTACGGTAACGCGCAAAATTGAAACGTTAAAACGAACTGTTTTCCCGTTTCTTTTTTTTTTTGTCCTCATTTATATTCAAAAATAAACAGAGTTAAACAATAAAAAAATTATATATATTTATATATATATATTATAAATATATATATTTTGTATATAAAAAAAAACAAGTACGTGATGTTTGACAAATTTTGATTTTTCGTTCGATAAATTTTGAATAAATTTACATAATTGGACGTATTACATTGATAAACTGGATGTGAACTAGTTGTAACGGTTGATATAATAAACTGAAAAAAAAAGATAAAAATATTTCGTGAATAATTATTATGCAGTACTAAAATAGAACAATTTTGATAATTCTTAAAATTATTGATTAAATTGTCTTCAAGCTTTATATTTTCAAATTCATAATAACACTACTATATAATTTTTTTTTAATTTTTAATAAGAATTTTTATTTAAAATTCGGTAAGATACAGTGAATTATTAGATATTTCTGGACTTCTAAAGAATAAGATTACAATATTATATATGCAATAACGGCAAAAATTGAAATATTTCAGATTACAAATTATTTACGAACGTTCATATATTATAATCGAACATATAACAGAACCGCAATTATTTTAGATATTCCATTTCATTATCCAAATAGAATATGTAGAAAAGTTCTATTCATTGCCAAAATGAGCGAATTTCTAACATATTTACCCGTTCTTGAAAGCTTCGAATTCGATAATATATATATATATATATATATATATATATATATATATATATATATACAAATTCGAATTTGCTATTTATTGTTCTATGATAATACCGCTTAATCCGCATTAGAACAAAACATATTTACTAGCGAAGCACGAATTGTAAATAGAACTAATTAAAACTAAATACATAATGCTCGATTTCACACGAAATACGGTTTATCTTTGATATTATTTCAATGAAATAGTAAATATCTCATGTTTAAAAAGCGCAATCGTTTAGTTTCATTACGGAGAACTTTCGTTAATTCGTTCTTAAGTGCTTTTAAAATTTTTTGCATTGTACATAAATATAAATATTTATACTTGTATATTTTTTCGCTCGGAAAATTTTTCTCTTGTAACACTTTGTGCGAAATGTTTCGAATTTTCCTTTTTAATTGGTTGCATGTTTTTTTCCACAACGTTTTCCAGTATTAGATGTAGATTTGTAATGCAATTTCGAGGAGTGTTTTTTTTCTATACTTTCAGGTTTTTAATATTTGACATGTAAAATATGCATATTAATTTTAATATTATAACTATTTACAAACTATTTTATTTTTATCTAATTTAAATATACATATTTAATTTTAAAAAAAACTAAAAATTTATAATAAATTTAATTGTTGCATAAGAAAAATATATATGATAAATATTTTTAATTATTCAAAAAATATAAATAGAACAATGTTTTTATTTATATACCATATATAAATACAATCTTCAAATATCACACATTTGAACTCTTGCAACCTTTATTATTGATAAAAATATATTTATATAATTATATAATCATATAAAAACTGGGTATATATTATAGGCAAAAATCTAACTGTTAAATATATTATTGACGTTTATATATATATATATATCATCATAATATAACCAAAATTTCGAGGTAGACCCGAATTAATTATGTTATATACCTGATATAATACGTGAATTTAATTTACTATATATATGGTATACAAATGAAACGATTTTGGCGAAACGTCTTCGATTTAATAAACGAGCGGTTTTTCTATGGAGCGCTGAAAATAATGAAATATCGTCTGAAAGCCGTGAAACGCGCAAAAACCGCGCGATATCGTCATTCGAAGAAAACTACTTTTCTTCGGCAAATCAATAGCGTTTTCCGGACCCTTTGTGATTACCGACGACGAAACGAAATTAAATTAAATTAATAAATTTCAGTCAAACGCCGTGATTTTCGCCACAAAGAGTTGACGTTTTCTCCCATTCGTTCATTATGGTCGTATTGTTTTAAACAATTAGATAAATAATGACTTTGTCGCTTTTATACACGTCTTTATACTGTCACATTCTTTGATTTAACGCGAGATATTTTAAAGAAAAATAAATATATATATATGTAATATAAAAACATTAAAAATAAACCAATATACGTTTTTATATATTATTTATAAAATAAATTAAAATATTTAATTCGATGTTTATTTTTAATAATTTTTATATTATTCTTTTTCAAAAATACAAAAAAAAATATCAATCACATATAAAATTTATATCCAAAAACTATTATACTATATCTATAAATTAATGAAACATCATTAATCTCGTTACTAACTTTCTTATTTGTTCTAAAATGCATTAAAATGATATTTAATTTATATGATAATTTCAATTATACAACATAATAGTATATAATAAAATAAAATATATCTGTCAGCATTATTTAGAAATTTATTATAAAATTCTTCAACACATACATTATATTATAAATAAATATTTGAACTAAATTTTAACTTTATATAATTTATTAATAAAATACGAGCGGAAAATATAAATAACTCTCGTTATATAATAGATATGAATATGACATTTTTTTTACATCGAATACTTATATATATATATATATATATATATATATATATATATATAAATATATATATATATATATATATATATATATATATATAATATGATATAAAAATATATTAAAAATTATATTTAAACTCGACATATTTAATATATCATATATAATAAATAATTATATAAACGTATCCAAAATGATATTTATTATTCGTATTATATACACACATACACACGTATGTTTAGATTATACTTGAAGAACGTTTGAGATGTTTTAAGCATATTCGTAGTTAAAACAATGGTTCTCGTCGTGTTTAGAAGGCTTCATTAATTATTTTGACTGCGCGACACTACAGGGTGTCCCGGAAAGTCCTTTGATTCGTACGCAACTGTGTTTTGAACCCTAGAACCGAACTGATGCTAAACACTCGAGAACATCATTCATCTATACGTCGAAACAATGCGTCGTAACATTTTGCTATACTTATATGCCGAATATGAAGAGCGACATTCGTCTACAATATAAAGGATTGTAGAATTTTTGATGTTGCCATTCTCTGTCTGAAATCGCTCTCAAACAGCCGACGATTCAATTCCGCTATTACGAATAGGAAATCGCTGTAACGATTCGCTGAAAAAAAAAAGGCGTTCTCGATTTTCAGACTTTTCAGATTATTCGCGACGATCGAAAAAAATAATCGCCACCTTTGCCAAATTTTTTGTTATCGTCGTGCATGTCTGCGTTTGAATTCCATTATTTTTATCTGTTCCGTTTTTACTTATATAAATTTAAATAATGATAATTTAAAATATTTTATAATGATGCAAAAATTTATATTTTCTCTTTCACTTCATTGTATGGAATTGTGGATTATTGCTCTCTCATTTTTAATCTCGTTATTTTTCTGTATATTTTCTAAAACTTTCATTTTAAAATAAATATATCGTTTATATTCTTTTGAAATATATATATATATATATATATATATATATATATATATATATATATATATATATATATATATATACTTGCATTTAATATTTTTAATACTTTACGCTTCGTATTACTTTTCAAAAGTCTCACCCATATGACGTCTCTAATTGCATTTTCATTCATCTTTATATATATATATATATATATATATATATATATATATATATATATATATATATATATATATATGTTTTTCTTTAAAAAATATCCTCATAAAGATCAAGGACTTTCTCTAAAGCCGACTTTAAAATTAAGAACCTTTTTCTTGGAGTCCAGGTGCATATTTTCGCGTGTTCTTATTTTCAATAAACAATCTTCAACGGTGTCCTTTTTTTCTATTGCAAAAAAAGTCGGTCACCCTAATATTATTGTTATTACGATTGAATAATCTAATTTTTAAATATAATATATTTACTTGTAGTATGCATTATTTCATGATATATCGTAATTAAGCAAAAACTTTGTTTCAATTTAAAGAATGAAAACGTTCAGCAAATTCCTATGAAGAAATTATTGAATGTAAAAAGTAGAACTAATGAACTAGAACTAGAACATTTAATATTAATCAGCGTTTCGAAATTCGAAAGTTAAAATATTATCCACAAAAGGTATCCTGTCACTGATTTAATTTTAATTACTCAATTTCACTTATTATTTATTTAAAAACAGATTATCAACTTTTTTAAATAAAATAATTTGAAAAAATATAAAAATCTTTAAATTGAAAACACATCGGATAAAGTTTAAAAAAAAAATACGCGTAATCCGAAAGCAAAATCTCTTCGTTTATTTAAAAACTGTAAACAAACCGAATTAGGGTTCCGTTTCATCCCCGTCTGTTACAATGGCCGTTCATTTTTAACCATGTGATAATCTCCCCCGGAAAATCGTGCTCCGGGGTGATATTTTTTCAAACAGTTATCTTTTCGAGCACTGAAACTGCGCCATCTATATGCGCAAACATTGTTTTTATTTTAATGAAAGTACAATCTCATCAAGCGTCATCAATAAGTCTGTAACATACATACATATATTTCTTTAAATTAGCAATTAAAAAAATCACTGTTATAAAAATATATGTAATTAGAAAATTTTACTATATCTATATTCGATCTGATTTTTTTTAAACTAATACGTATTTAAAAATATTCTTATTTCTTTCAGTTGAATTTATAAAAATGCTGGCTTTTTTATCATAATAGATTTTTGTGCCAAATTACTTTAGATCGACTATTTTAATACTTTTTTTTCAAATATGAGTGTACATATAATATAAATGTTACAGCATAAAATTATATCAAAAATAATATATAAATTATATATATATATATATATATATATATATATATATATATATATATATATATATATATTATTTTAAGTATTAAAAAATGTCTATTCTTAAATATAAAATAATATTTAAAAATTATAAACATTCAAATCAAATAATAGTATTCGTCAAATTTACGGGTGCCGTAAATCTAGTATTAAAATTATTTTTTTACACTTTAAATAAAATCGTTTTTATTTAAATTACTTAAATCTTTTATATACAAAATTATTTTTAAATTTATATACTAAATTTAAAAATCAATTTTTAAAATGAGACAATATTTTACAAATTTGTACAAAACACTATCATTATTATAAAATATTATAAATGACACTAAACATGGATATTATTTATTACTGATAAATTTTAATTGCCATAAAAGAGATTAAAACTTTATTTTATTTAAATTGAGTCATAAATAATAATTATTTAGAATCTTAATAATGAGAGGACTAAAACCTATCAAATTACATTCGCATTTGAGAAACTTTCCAAATATAATCTAACCAAATCGGCTACTAATAGGAAGATATTGTTATAGTCAGCTAAAGTAGTAATTTACGAAAAGACCATCCCAATCGATACGAAAAGGGTTTTATTCACTAAAATATAGCCACTATCAAAAGGGTGACTTATAATCACAAAATTTACGTTTAAAACATTTAAATCGTCGTTTTTATATGTTTATATATCGTACAATGTTTATGAATATGCGCAAACGCTCATCATCTATTTAACCTATTGACTGCATATATTGTGATCAATATTTGTTTGTTTTTATATACGTCGACATAAATATAAAACTGTTGGCAATTTGACATACGATAAATCAAATTCGAAAACAATGTCCGATCAACAATGAAATATCAAGGCGAAATCGTTTATTAAATCTTATTTTCGACATCTGGCAATGATATATATGTATAAAATGTTATATAAATAATGTTATTTTATTTTTAAGTATGTTGTTATTAAAATGTTAAAATCAGTAAATTACTTAATAGATCAAAAATTTATTTTTCAGTCACATATTACATATGTAAATTAAATAAAATCGTAAGTGACAAAGTTAACATTAGTAACAAGAATAATTGATAAATTGACAATATTCGGTCTAGATATATATATTTCGAAAATATTGAGAAACTCTGATCTACACAATTTTTAAACATAAATTTATTTATATATCACGGAAACTAGATTATTTTTCTATATAAAAATTAATTCTTGCACTGTTTAAATTATCTGATATAAATCATAATATTTTAGATGTATATTTGAATAGGAAGATAAAATACAATAATAATTGCCATATTTTTAATTCAAAATGTATAAAAAATTAGTTTATATATATATTATCATTTATTTGAAGAACTTACGAGTTTGTTGTAAAGTAAAAACTTTAAAATTAAATCGCACTTTCGGGAATCGTATAAAGTCGAAAAAGCGCGCTGATTTAACATTAGATTTACAAAGTTTACTTTTGTAAGCGACATATTGCGCTCTGTTGCGAAAATATATTTGTCTTATTAAACATTATCGTTACATTTTATATACAGCATATGCGAATATACGAGCACAAAGGGTACATGTATGCGCGTAACTTTCTTTTAGAGAAAACGACGTTCAAAGTTTTTATCCAGTATATAATCTGTGCGCGACATGAAAAGAATTTCAACTTTTACCTTGATGTTTTTTTTTTCGTTTTGTTTTTTTTATATAATAATGTGTTTTATATTGAATCATACTTAATAATAATTATATTTTTACAATTTAATTCGTTTCCTTAACCTTTGCGTTACTGAGAGCTTGTTTACGTGCAAACTGTAATATATCTTTGTGCGCCGAAGTAAATTAATTCGCTTACTTCTTACAAATATATTTATCGCTTTTTATATGTATTTACATTAATATCTATCAGAAATTATGATCACAATTTCTAATAAATAAATTGAAAATTTAATGATCATCAATTTTTTTATCTTTTTGTTTATAATTTTAACATCAAAATGGAAAAATGTTTAAATGTTGGATAAAGAACTTGATTCTATAAAATATAAATCAACATTACGAATCTCAAAAAAGAGGCTTTAATCCATGTAAAGCTTTTAAGCTACCTTTTATTTATTTTATCTTTAATACATATATGATTAGACATTTTTTAAAATAAATATCTAAAATATAAATATTTTCAATAACCTAAATATTTAAATTTTAACATTTTTGTTAAAAATAAATTAATTAGTTAATACTATTTTGATTTTGAAAATCAGGCTTCAATTTTAAAATTCACATTATCATAAATTTAATTTAATTAATATGTTTTATCTTAATGTACAATTATTTTAGCAATTAAAAAATATAAAAACGATAACACAGAACGTATATAACATTTAAAAGGTTAACAAGAAATTCACTCAGATAAATCGTTTTTGTTTTTTTTTAATTAATTATTGCATGCCTATATATTATATATTTATATTCTTGTCATATTAATTTTATACAAACATATTTAAAAACATTTTCTATCTTAATCAAATACCATTATCCAAAAGTGTAAAATTCAAGGTTGTTTTTTTTTGCATTTACGTTTAAATGACGATAATTATTATATTACATATGCAATTAATAATGTACGGTTTTTTTAATGGTAATGTACTTTGTCATCTATTATTCACTTATATAAAATCGTATAATTACCATAGATCTCACTTGACATTAATCTCAATGGAAACAAATAGTCGTTTTTATTGAATATTTATTTAACGCTAATCGTTTTCTATTACTTGAGATAATAATAATCGTTAATCTAGTAAGTCTCTATAATCCAAACTATAATATGAATAAATAATAATTCATTGTATATTATTAACGGTTTGTTCGATCGGTAAATTTATAAACGGAATCATCATAAATATATAATTGATTATACTCACCTACGGCGGTTGCCACTCCCCAAAATCGAGTGAAAATCTCTAGAAATTCCCATAGACCCCCGCAGGAACCCTCCCTGTATCTCCCAACCCTGCTTCTGACCTTGTCTTCCATCTTCAATCCATTACTCCGGCGATTTTTCAATTAAAAACTTCACCACCAGTTGAAAATTTTTATCGCCGGAACAAACTTCATAATGGAGTCAAACGCTTATCGTCCATTTTCCATTAAAAATAATTTCACCTCTTCACAATATTATTATTATTTATATTGAATTTCTAACACAACACTAATGATTACTAATATTTTCTCGATGGAAAAGTTTACTTATTTTTTTTTAACTATATTAGTTTATAATTTTCTCCTGAAAATGAAAATAATCACTAGAATTAATATGTTTTCAATCAATTATAATAAAATAATATTCTAAAAAAAATATATATATTTATTTATATATTAAAAATATTTCTAATTATGACTATTATTTATTATATAACGTTTTATACGATGTTTTTAAAAGATTATAAAATGATTTTTTTCTCGTTATTAATTATATCACGTATCAAAATAATTCTTTTTACATTTTCATAGATAGGTGATTTGTTTTATTTTTTAAAAATGTATAATAGAATTTTAAGATTATATTATATTAATACAAAAAAAATGAAATGTTTTAAAAAATAGCAACAAAAACACGTAGTGTGTGTGTGTGTTGGTGAATGCGTGCGTGTTTGTAATATTTCATTTCGACTTTGTATATGCAACGGTCAATTTTGATCGTTAATAAATTGCGCACAAACGATTTTTTATTTTATTTTTTTTTTTTTTGGTAACGTTCAAAGGACAGTTTATTTTCGATGCTGAAAACTGCTTATATTTATGTGACAACAAAATACTCGCGTTCGCCGAAATGAAAGAAAAAGACAAAAAACATTCGTTCGTGAAGCGAATAATAGAGATAGACGATATACTCGATACAGACAAGATTGAAAACGTAAACAGAATGTTTGGCATTGCTGAAAATAAAACTTTTCTTAGTCAACCGACGCGTTGTGTCCAATTTTATATATATATATATATATATATATATATATATATATATATATATATATATATATATATATATGAGTGTGTACAATGTATTTGCTACTAAAATGTTTATTTATCGTATATAACTATATATGAAAATATCATTATATAGATAATAATATTAGATTTTCACGTTTCATTGTCAGGCCAGGCAAAATAATAATAAAATACACTTATAAAAATATTTTTTTTAATAGTTGTTTTTCATGAATAATTGAATAATACTTTGTATGAAAAATGGACAATATTTTTTTTACAATTTAATAAAGCCACTTTTAAAAGTTCAAAATTATTCATTGTTTGTAAGTGATAAAAAAACACCAAAAAATATTATATTACAAGAAAGGTCAACCCGACGATAAAACCCCAACGAATTTTAAAGGGATAATCCAGTGCCAAACGCGATATGATTTCCAATTCAATAGGAAAACATCCGGCGTTCAAATTAAATAAACATGACCATTTTTTCCCGATTTTTTCCCATAAAAAAAAAAAAAAAATAGAATATACAAAATTGTAATATTCCCATCGTTGAATAGTAAGGTCTTCTCTATATTTATCGTCATGTGTAATTTACTTCGATTTCATCGGCACTTATCTATTTCGTGGATCGGAAGCTAATGTTTTTTCTGATATTTTTCGAATAAATAACTTTCCCGAACACGCACTGGCCTCTTTTTTTTCTTTCTTCCTCCATTGAAATATAATAAAATTTCGATGGTGGGTAAATGAGGCAAGGGGGTGATTATAGAAGGAAATAAGGGAAAAAATCAGTTATATATACATAATGGAACTGTTAATTTGGTAGTTCACACGCGAACCGCGTTTAACGAATTAATTCCGACTGAATGTTTTGTTGGAAAAACTTTTTTCTTCGTGCGGATAATCGTATAAAGGTATCGAATATTTTTTATTATATATATATATATATATATATATATATATATATATATATATATACATACATACATACATCATTTCATGGATAAAATCGAATTTTTTAGTTATGATTTGAAATCGATTCGCTGAAGTAATAAAAACGTTATAATCAAACAATTTCCACTGGATCGTAAAAAAAAATAAACTTTTTTATATAATATATACAATTGATATATATATATATATATATATATATATATATATATAATAAAAAAGATAACAATTGATAAAAAAAATATTTTAAACGCTATAAAATCTTTAATCTATTATATATTTTGTCTTAAAATATATTTTTTAACCACGTTTATATTTATATTATTTTTTTATATATCTATTCATTTAGGAAGGAAAAAATTCCTTATTTTTATTTTTTTTCACAATCATTTATATTTTATCGTTATGATATCTAATATTAATTTTATGTTTAATATTAACAAATTAATTTATAATAATATTTTTTTATATAATTTATCATGAGTTTCTTCATACACAAATCTTAAAAAAAATAAATTAAATTAAATTGGTCATATTAATCATTTATAAACTTAATCGAAGTACATATATATATATATATATATATATATATATATATATATATATATATATATATATATATATATATATATATATATATATATATATATATATTACACAAATTAATTAATATTTTAGAGTTTTTTTTTTAATTGTCATTTGAATTTTGGCGCGTATTTGATCAAAGATGACATCGCTCGACGCACGACAATCGCACCGCACAACCGACCAACAACTGAACTGAACCGACGTCTCGCTCCAATAAACTGCGCACGTCAAAAAAGTTCTCTTCGACACGAATCGAAAACAATTTTAAACCCAATGCGCGCTTAAAACGAAAGTTTTAAACCGATATGTTAAATTTAATTGTGAAAATATTGAGATTTTTTTTATATTCCAATGAATAAATAGTATTATGAATACATTATAATATAAAATATTTACATTTAAATCAACGTTCAATTTGTTGTACGGTAATATAAATATTTTACAAGCACATATTATAAATTTATTTCTGCTATATTACATTATTAATATACCTTCATTAAAAAGAATATCAAATTAAATAATAATTTAATTCTAAAAATCAACTATTAATATTAACATATATTAAATATAATATTTTTATTATATACTTAGTTATAAAAATATTTTTAAATATTGCGCAATTAAACTTATATAAAGAATTATAAAAATGAAATAATAAAATATGTATTCTCAATGTAGTATCATTTTTAATAAATTTGAAATTAATGACCATATAAAAATGAAAAAAAGTTTATAATTTAAATCTAATAAAAATGAAGAACTATTCAACTATACTAAGAATAATTGAAATTTATTTCTTTCAAATATTTTTTATTAATTTTAATAAAATATTTAATTGATTTATTGCACAAATGATGTATAATATTCAATGTATATTTTGGGTTGTGATTTTCGCTATTAATACCAAATTGATCTTGCGGTGTTGTTTGGCGCCAACTGTCAAAATAATTTATATTCAGAGTTGTGTCGAAATGTAAAATGTCGACGTCTATTGAATTTTCATTTCCTTTTAAACCTTACGTTATTCAAAAGGCTTTTATGCAAAACCTATACGATACTTTAGAAAATGGTAAACTTGGAATATTTGAAAGTCCAACTGGAACAGTTTGTATATTTTAATTTTTATAGTAATTCATATTATTTTTTCTTAATTTCAATATATAAATAATAATACTATAGTTTTCGTAAAAATGTATGTAATTAATATTTGTGGTTGCAATTATTTTGTTGATATTTAAACAATTTTTTGCTACACTTTAATGAACTTTTTATTAATTATTTCTAGGGAAAATCGTTAAGTTTATGCTGTGGTGCAATACAATGGTTAAAAGATCATAATTTAAATGAGAAAAAAAGTTTATGTGATGAAATTGAAAAATTGAAACTTTCTGTAATTGAAACTTGTGATGGTTAGACCTCTTTATATTATATTTAAGAATTACAATCCATATAAATTTAAAATTTATTTAAATTAGTAATGTTATAATTATTTATTTTTGTCTATTACAGATGATGATTGGCTAAAGGGTGAATATGAAAAAATACAAAAGAGTAATCAAATAGTTATTCTCCAAAAACAACTCGATACTATTAATAACCAAATAGAAAAAATAAATAAATTAAGACAACGAAAAATTATTAAACTAGACAAAGATTCTGAGAAACATAAATGGTTGCTTCAGAAAAATAAAAATAACAAAGAAAATGAGCCTTTTCCTGATATTAATTTATCAGATGAAAAAAATGAAGAAAATCATTTATTAGATGATGATATAGATTTAATATTAAATGATACAATTACAATGGATAATAATGAAAGTGATGTAGATGAAGACTTAGAACAACCTTCACAATGTGGAACAAAAGTTGTTATTATTATATTTAATCACATTAATTTATTTATTTCAAAAACTTTTAATATTTTAATATGCATTTTTAGATCTTTTTTTGCAGTAGAACTCATTCACAATTATCGCAGTTTATAAATGAAATTAAGAAAACGTCGCATAATACTGATATAAGTGTAATATCGCTAGCTTCTAGACAGCAATATTGTATTAATCCGTCTATACAAAAATTAAAAAGTCAACATTTAATTAACGAATTGTACGATATGTTTTTATATAAAGAATAAAATTATATTTAGTTTTTAAATTAATATGCATTCTATATATTTTTTTTTATATGTACATATTTTTTTGCATTTCATGTAGATGTTTAGATTTACAAAAAGGCAAAAATGGTAAAACGACTTCTAAAACGGATAATGGAAAAGTCACCAAACGAGCTAAAAAATCTTCTGGTTGTCCTTATTATAATCAAACAAATATAGAAAATTTAAAAGACGAAACATTGATTGCAATAAAAGATATAGAAGATTTAATTCAAACAGCAAAAGAAATAAAATCTTGCCCTTATTATGGTGCTCGTGCAGCTGTTATGGATGCTCAGGTATTAAATATAAATCGATTTGATTCTCCCATATATAAATTTTTTAGTCTATTATATTTTGCATTTTATTTCAGATCGTTGTAGTTCCATATCAAACACTTCTTCATGAAGCAACCCGCAAAGCAAATGGAATTAATCTTAAAAATAATATAGTTATTATAGACGAGGCACATAATTTACTTGAAACGATTGGACACATTCATAGTGCAGAAATTTCAGGAATTCAACTTCAAATTGCATTAGATAAAATGAAATTATACATGGAAAAATATAAATCACGGTTTACTGCAAAAAATTTACTCCACTTAAATCAAATTATATATATTACTGGAAAATTACTAGGTAAAAATGTGTTTAACATTAAATTTCTCTAATAGTTAATTTATTATAATTTTTAAAATGATGTAACAAAATTAATTCTAGGTTTTTTAAAAATTTCTAAAAATGACAAACCAAATTCAATGAGTAAAATTATGTCGTTAGAAGAATTTGTATTAAGTGCTGAAATTGATAATTATAATCTCAGACCATTGATAGATTTTTGTGTTCAAGCAAAATTAGCTCAAAAACTACATGGTTTCTCTGAAAAATACCGTTCTCAATCTGTTGAACAAACCTTAAAAATAGATAAAAAACAAGGTTTAAACGATTTTTTAAGTCAAATATCCAAGAACCGTAATTTGAAAGAAAAGAATGAACCTGAAACTTCTGCCGAAAATGAAGATATTGAAAACAATGTGATATATTTTTGATATATCTAACATATACATATTTATTTTTTTATATATGAATCACATACTTAAATATATTTATTATTTTTCGTTATAGGAAAAATATATATCTCTTGGTAATGTGATTCAGATTCTAATTAATTTCCTTACTACTCTTACAAGTAAATATGATGATGGTAGAATATTATCTGTTAAAACGCAACAACTAGAAGATTGTTATCACAAATTTCTTTTACTTAATCCTGCTACTCAATTTTCAAATATTGTCAAAGAAGCTAGATCTGTTAGTTTACAATTTAAATTTTATGTAATAATGTAAGTTCTTTTCCTCATAAATTATTTTATACTTATTTAGGTTATTGTTGCTGGTGGTACAATGCAGCCATTTTCTGAATTTCGAGATCAATTATTTATTTCTGCTGGTGCGTCATCTGAAAGGATTTCTGAATTTTCATGTGGACATATCATACCCCCAGAAAATATATTGCCTATATGTTTATCAGAAGGACCTTCTGGAAAAAAACTTAATTTCACATACGAAATGAGAAATACACCAGAAATGGTATTAATATTTATTTATTTTATATTAAAAACTATAAATACGCATAATAAATATGTTTGACAATAAAAGATTGCAGACAATTTCATTGCATAATCAATACACATAATGCGTTGCGATATGTTATTTGACAATTTATTACGTATAAAAGTTTAATTTGAATGTATTTCAATTTTAATAAATATATTTACAGTTAAATGAAGTCGGCCGAATAATAGCTAACATATGCAATGTTGTACCCGGTGGTGTAGTTTGCTTTTTTCCATCATACGACTACGAAAAAATAATTTATAATCATTTAAAAACGAGTAAAACATTAGATAAAATACAAAACAAAAAAAAAGTGTTTCGAGAACCTAAAACCAGTAGTAATGTTGAACAAGTAATTTTGACTTATGTTTTATTCCCAATATTTATCATTTACAAATTGAAAATTACATTAAAAAAAAACATTATTTTTCAGATTTTAGATGAATACAGTAAAACTATACGTCGGTGTAAAGCAAAAGATGCAAATAATTCAAAATTAACAGGCGCTTTAATGTTAAGCGTAGTAGGCGGCAAACTTAGTGAAGGATTGAACTTTAGGTTATCAATTATTCTCATCTATATCTCAAATTATCAATAAAATTATATATATATATATATATATATATATGTGTGTGTGTGTGTGTGTGTATATATATATATATATATATATATATATGTATATATATATATATATATATATGTATATATATATATATGTATATATATATATATATATATGTATATATATATATATATGTGTGTGTGTGTGTGTGTGTGTGTGTATTTTTTCGTTTTAGTGATGATTTAGGAAGATGTGTAATTGTCGTTGGCATGCCATATCCAAATATAAAATCTGTTGAACTCCAAGAGAAAATGAAATATCTGAAAGAAAATATATCTACGAACGCAGGTCAAATATATTATGAAAATTTATGTCTTAAAGCTGTAAACCAGTGTATAGGTATTTTATTAACAACGTGTATTCTAAATTATATTTTAATTGCAAAAATATATTACATTGGTCATTCTATTTATAGGAAGAGCAATAAGACATGCTAAAGATTATGCAACAGTTCTCCTTTTAGATGAGCGTTATTCACGCGAAAGTGTATATACGTCATTGCCAAAATGGATACAGGTTACTTCTTATTATGTTTTTAATATATAATTCGCATTACGTACTATGAATAACTAAAAACAATTCGCGAACGTAAATCGATTTTCTGTTCTTGAAATATATATTTATATAAATGGATTGTAGAGTTAATAGTAATTAATCTTAACAAGATAAGATTTTATTAAAATTCTTAACTACTTTGATTACAACATATTTCATATTTTTAAACCAAACATAAATTATTTGTGCAAAAAAATAAATTAAATGTTATTATACTTTTCTAGGCATCCCTGATAACGAATGCAAAATTTGGATTAGGATTTGGATCCATTGGAAAGTTTTTTTCAAAACATAAAACAATTAATAGTTCTTAAACAATATATTAGTATTTTAATGAAAGTTTTAATATTTTTTAAATTATAAAAAAATATCAACACAGCCAAAAATAAACAATTTTTTTTTTTTTTTGTTAATATAAAAATTCATATAACCTGATAAAAATACTTTAAATAAGAATAAATATATATCGCACTTACACAAAAATTATCATATAAACCTAAATTATATTTTAAGTGCTTCAGGAACAGTTTCGCCACATTTTCCTTCAATATAATATGCAAATTCATGTGTGGCGGGAGTGGGTTCTAAATTAAATTCAGCAACAGGTACGCCTCTAGAAGCTGCTTGAGGTGCAAACATTGCTGCCGGATAAACAACTGACGAAGTTCCTATTACTAAACATATATCGCAATTTCTCACAGCAGTATCTGAAAACAAATATTAATAAATATATATACAATGGGTAAAATAAAAAAATATAATGAAAAGATATTACTACCGGCTTTATCTATCACAAGAGTTTCTAAGTTTTCTCCAAACCAGACTATATGTGGCCTAAGTAACCCATTACAATTATCTTTTTTGCATCGAGGTAGCTCATTTAAAGGTATTTCTGAAGATACAATATCAGGATCGGGTTCACCTCTTCCAGCTAAAGCCTTTAACAAACTTCAGATTCGTTAATATTTTATATATTTAATCCAATATTATCTTTTAAATATAATAAATGATCAGCGTGTTAAACGTTAAATTTTACATACCTCACATATTGGACTGTCATTATTAATTACAACATTTTTACATTTTGTACATCTAGTTTTATATAAATTTCCATGGAGTTCGACAATATTTTGAGATCCAGCACGAACGTGAAGATTATCTATATTTTGTGTCACGACCGTAACATTTTTGTTCTCGGCTTTAGCTTTTATCTCAAAACTGGCAATTGCGATATGAGCCTATAAATATTTTTAACTCATTAAAAATAATGTTTTAGAAAACAATAATTATCGATTTATAAATAATAACTATGAAAACTACCAAACTATTTTTCTTTTTTTTTAATGTTTTTTAGAGTCAATTATAGTTCTATAGACCACAACCACCAGTTTCACATTCGTTCAAAGAAATCATACACGTCCATATAAATATCATAAATCCCACAATATCAATAATAATGTTACAAATTTAGAATAATAATAACAATATATTTAAACCGTTTTAAGAAAATTATATAGATACAGATATAAATACATTCTCTTAAACGTCTAATATTTATAAAAAGTTATTAGAATTTTCAATTCTATGAGCACAAAATACTACACAAAAATACTTAATATAGCATAAAACTAACTGGATTAGGTTGTGCCTTTCGCGCGACTTCTCGACGATAATGATAAAATTCCCAAACTAGACTGGGATTTGCTGCAAACGCTTCGGGAGTCGCCAAAGACGTCGCTTGATACTTTCTCCATAAACCGCCGGCTCCTCGAAACGTGGGAATACCCGACTCCGCAGAAACGCCAGCTCCCGTGAGAATCACGATGTTTTTTGCTTCTTTCAATTGTCTTTTCAGACTCGCTATATCGCTACTGGGACGTTGACATCCTAACGCTGACATTGTCAGTTTGATCTTGGGCGTCGCACAACAGCGAACTCCTCGGGAAACCAGCACTATCGACATTCACAAAATTGTTTAACTCGATAACGCAAATAATATATCGAAAAACGTTCCACGTATTTATATTTTATTCAAATAAAATGTCAAAATTTACCGAAGATATTGTACAATCAGGAATGCCAACATATTATAGAAATCATGACATAATATTTTCGACTAAAAATACCTATTTATTATTGAAGATACTAAAATAAATTAAAACATGTTGAATATCTCTGAAACAAGCAGTGATTGGAGCATAAAATTTAGAAAATGATACAATTTTAATTTTTTTTTATTCTATAAAATTATGTAAAAAAAATATTGCAGTGAATTAAAATAGTATATTTTATAATAGTTAACCTTTTTATATTAAATCGTAATGAATGAAAAACGATCAAACATTCGAATACTGTAATCGAATTAATTTATTTAAATAAATGCACCCAAATATATTATAGATAATACAGTTGCTGTTTGAATAAAAAAAATATAATAATAATAATTACAATAGACAACGGTAATTTTGAAGCATTAACATAAATTAAAATATATATATATATATATATATATATATATATATATATATATATATTACATATTCCATACAAACACAAATGTATAAATACATTTTATACATAATTAATTATAATGTTAAATGGTGGCGAAACGCAACAATTGACGTTTTCAAGAGACTAAACGTCACTTCTTTGGATTGGATTATATAAATTTGACACGACTCGCTATCATTTCTCGTCTTCATCATGTTACGGTACTCTATAATTTATAAACTAGATAATTCTTAACCGCTTATATTATATTAGCTTTTATTTTTTAATTTGGACCATTGATGTTATCGATTTTTTTCACAATGCGTTCGATAATTATTCTATGTAATTCCCGCTCATAGTAAAATTACTCAAATATATATATATATATATATATATGCGTGTGTATTATATATTATTACATATTATAATTTATTATGTTTGTACAAAAAAATAATAATTATATTCAAATGTTTCTAAAATTGCGTTACTTCAGTTTTTTACTATATTATTCAAGTGATTAAAAACTTAAAATTGGATAACCTAAATTTTTGCGTTATTTCAGTTAGTTTAAAGTACATTTTTGTAAATATCACATACGATTATTTTTTACTAATATTCACATTGTAGATAAACTGTCAGATAAATTGTTGAAACCATGCATATTACAATAGTATAAATGCAATACAAAATCTAATACTGTTCGTCTAATGTCGTTTGTATTATTTATTTATGCATACATATTTTCAGATTTGCAATTAAAACTGGAATAGTAGGCGGAACAATATACTATGTAGCCGATCAAGGTGTATGGAAAGATAGTGAAACCACTGCAAAAATATACAGTACAGTAAAAAAGGAAACTTGCCCTTACATAAAACAGGGCATTGCACAGCTTCCCTTTGAGGTAAATATATCAAATATTAATATACTGTGCTAGTAATTTAATTAAACTGTAGAACAATTTCTTTCCATTCTAGTTACCCCGTCTACCCCAAGTAGACAATGCCGTACAAATGGGAATTCATTATTGGAATGCAGGTGTAAAAGCAACATTCACTTTCTTACTAAACTCCCCTACACATGTAACGAATTGGAGTAAATCTGCGTACGCAAGCATAGAAAGCTTTGTAAATGCACCCGAAGCACCTCAAAACTAGTTCATTAATTTAAAACTAATTACTTTGTTCTCACTACACAATGTTATACGTTTAATTTATAAAACATTTTTATTTTTCATTTTCGTTTAATTTTCTTGTCCATGTTGTATATAAAAATTAAAAAATAGTTGAACTAATCATAAAATTATAGATCTAAAAAGGAAATAAATAAAGAAGAAAAAATAAAAAACGTGAAATTTATAAAAAAACGATATATTTCATGTCGACTTTTTTCGGTTCTAAAAATCTGATATACATATTTTTAATATAAGTTGAAAATTATGAGAATATAATCAATAACTAAATTTGATAAAATTTATCTGAAAAGGGACAAAAATGTCGAAATTAAGATAAGGATCACATATATTTGTACTTTTGCTCATATGAATTTGTTAATGATCGAAAAAAACATCCCAAGTACAAACTTTTACGTCAATTTGCTAAAACAATGGAGTTATTTATGAAAAATGAATGTAACAAATATAATTCTCATACATTTCCTATCTTTTATCCAGTCACACTTAAATAGAACTAGATTAAGATCGAATGTTCAAAAATTTAGAGACTATTCAACTTTAGCATTTTTTTCTTCTACTTTCTCAGATGGTGCCTTAGTTTTCTTTTTCTTTTTATTGGATTTTCGACTAGCCGAATTTAAGAGAGCCTAAAAATAAACGAAAACAATATGAAGTATATGAATTAATACCTCAGTCTAAAATAAATCATCCATATACATACCAACGTGTCTGGATCAGTAATAGAGTTTTCACTTTCAAACTGGTCAACGTCTACAGGTAAACCCGTAATGCGTAATGGTCCTGAAGGAAGCAGCAAAACTGTGAATTTAAAGTGTGCCACGAATTCTCCCGGCTTTTCATACAAAACTGGGAAAGGTTCGACAACTTTATGATTTATGCATTCGACAATTCCCATTCTCGCTTTAACTTCATTCTCAAAGCTACGTAAATTAAACGGCATTGTGCCATGTTTGTGTTTTACCTAAATAAATAAAAAACATATTTACCAATTTTGTGTGAAATTAATTATAACATATAAATGTAATGTTTTACCTCAATGTAAAATGTCCTGGCTGTTTTAAGTTTCAACTGATACGATTCGTCAGTTTTTTTATAAACGGTCACTCGTTTATCCGATTCGCGACCCTAAAACGCGAGCATAGGTATCGTTTGTCTTCTCTAAAATTTATCTTTTAACTTACAAAATTTACATAAATACGTACCACGCCTTCTCCGGTCGATATAAGAACATCCATCGCATACACTTCGTGCAGTTCAAATTTAAAGGTTTCATGTTCTTTTTTCTGAGCGGCTGTGGGGTTTTGTATGATCGTTTTTTCTCCGTCAATTTTAAATTGTTTTAATTGGTGAGAAAGCATTCCCTCGACGGGTTTACATTTAAAAGAGGTCGCGACTTTATTAACGGCTTCCGTTACCGCACTAGTCTACAAGAATAAAAATAAAAAAAATCAATAACATTTTTAAGCGTAAGGTTTTTATCGTTTGCTACGCGTACCTCGTTTCCCGCTTTGAGAAGTCTGAGAGCGACCTCGCTAGCTAGATACGCCGCCTTCAACACGTCAGCCTGGCGACCGGTTATTTTCGGTTTTTCGCTTTCTTGTTCGACGGCTTTACTAACTATAATCGAATGAGCGACGACAGCTATAAATCCGTCTATGTGCGCTCCTAGATCACTGCAAATAATAATCTTCTACATAAAAACGAAAATTACAAAAGCGCGCGTTAACACAAATATGAATTTTCGTGACGAAAATAAAAATTACATCTTAGCGAGGTCCCCTTCTTTTAATATGTAATCCGCTTCGCTCGGTAAGGGTGAAAAATGACAGATACAATTGTTAACGGACACGCAAGTCGGGAAAGCGATGCCTTTTTTCATTTCCTTTTCCTTTTTGAACACTTTAGACGTGTCTTCGGTGATCAAATTATCGCCGTACTCGCAGATTTCTCTGACGGACGCGCCGGCAACACATTTTTCGAGAACCAGACCCAAAATACCTGAAATCGAAAGATATTTCCCACATTAATATTTAAAATGAGATAGACGAATGACGAAATCGCATAAACGTACGGTATAACCGTAGACGTCGGAGAGCGCGCGAAATTTAACGCGTCCAAAAATTGGAATGTAAAAAAAATTCGATCAAAATTACGAGTCGCGAACGATAACTTTCGTAACGGTGTCGAGTAGTTATCGTTCGTTTAACGGTATTTTCTAAATCTAGACTGCGATCGTCCATATTCTAAGAACGCGTTTCGAGATCCCGGAATGCGAACGGAATTCAATTTTTTTTTTTTGAAAAAGTGCGCGTATCGACGCGCACTTATCCAAAAAAATATAGGTCGCGGTTAGAATTTATAAGGAGACAATTTTACAACTGCGAAATACGAAAATTGTTAAATCGGAATATTTATTTACGTAACGTCGTCGTCGTCGTCGATTTCGGGATAAAATAAAAAGGCTCGAAAAGAAAACGCGTCCGAGCGAATCTTTCTCGGAAGCGCGGAAGCTTCTCAACGCCGTAAAAGAGGATACCGTATCGTCGAAGAGAGTCCACGATGACAATTCCGTTTATAGGTTATGTCGATCCATATGTTAGAAGGCGGCGACGCGTCGACGGAACCGTCGTTGTAACGTAGCGAATTCGCCAAGACGAAAGGACGACGAGAACGCGAACCGTTTCCGGCTCGACGTCGAGGCGATCGCGTCGCGGTGACGAAAGACGCGTCTCATCGTCGAGGTTATGAGCGTTCGTCGCGTGCGGCAACAACGTTTACTAAAACCGAACTCGGAATCCAGCGTCAGACCGCGACGTCGCGATCGGAAGACGATCGAAGGCGGTCCGAAACGAGATCGGCGACGAAGCGTCAAACGAAACGACGTCGACGTCGGCGTCAACGTCGGCGTCGACGCGACAACGCGACGCGTAAGCGCAGAAATAGAAAGGCAGTCGGAGTCTCACGGTTGACGATGTCGGCGGCCATTTTGTACTTGGTGAGCACGACGGGCTTCTCGACGGTGGCTTCGGGCTCCTTTTCGTCGGCCATCGCTGACGCAGACGCTCCACGCGTCGCCGAAAAAGCACCGACGAAAACCGAGTCGAACGCGCGACGGACGTGCCGCGTGCGGAACCGCCGCGAGCGCGGGTCGCGGTCACGTGACCGAGCGCCGCCAACTTTCAAATATTATCATCTCTCCCACTATTCGAACTCGACGACTTTTATCGTTTTTCCACTTACGTTTACGTACTATAAAATACGTACGAGTCTCTGCGAAAATCTAAACGAAAAAGTGTTATTAAATGAAACGTTAGTTCGAAACGTGAAACGATTAAATCGCTCGAATAGATCGGACAAAAATCGGAAAAAAAAAACGACGCCGGTTCGAATTTTAATATCGACCGTAACGTTTCGAACTTAAAATAAACTTTTTATAATAATTAACGAAAGTGTAGAAATCAAAATACGGTCTTCTTTCGATTTATGCGGTACTTTTTTTGAAATATGTCCGATACGAACGAAGATCGTTCCGCGACACCGTTCGTCTCTCTCAACTTTAACGATTAATAAATTTTATTTTTTTTTAATATTAATTAATATTTAATTATTTCAAAATATGTATTAATATTTTATTTAATATATAATTGTGGATTTTTTGGAACATATCTTCAAATTTAATAAGAAATTAATGTCTCGATTTATGTCGTTTTCTATTCAATATAAAATATTCAAATTCATCCTCGCATTTATCAAATAAACGCATCCTCGAATTTATCATTGAATCGACGTCCCAGTTTCCGTGATCTTCTACATGAAACGTGTCGTTTGAATTTGAGCGAGTTTCTTGGATTTTTTTATGCGATTTCTATTTACGCGGTGATTTAAAGAATGTGTCAACCGCATAAATCGAAAGATGACCTATTTAGTCTTAGACAAAAATATAACGCGATACCGAAGCCGTCTCGGAGCGATAATAATAAACATTTATCGTTCTATTCTTATTAAAAAAAATACTTCTATACTTTTTTAAAGAATTAACGATTATCGCCATTTTTAGAAATAAATATACCGATTAACCATATTGTTCTAAACGCAAATATAACTGCCCCCCACACTATTAGTAGAACCGACGTTTAAATATAATACACTATTTAAAATTATTTTTAGAAATGCAAATAATCGGTAATAATCTCATTATTTTTATGCTAGCCGATATGATTGATCAAAATATATTACCTATTTTCATTATACAATTAATCGTAAAAGCGTTAATTAAAGTTTTTACAAAATTATGAAGGCATTATAATAATAGCTTTTTTAAATAATAAATTAATAATTATAAAGCGGTATTATAAAAAACCTGTCAGTCCAATCTAAGTCTATGTATTAAAAACAAGGTTCAATTTCAGCACAGTATTTATTTTCCATTAGATCATACAAAAAATTTTATTGTTTGAACTCCTTTAAAAATTACATCGAAAACAAACAAGCAAAAAGTATAAACTACCCAATATTTAATTCTTTTTTTATTTTTTTTTCTTGTAATATAATTTACACAGAATACATAAGATTTACAGGTATTAGAACGTTAAACAATATAATTGATGGAATAAATTAAAATATACAAATGCCAATCAACCTAACGAGAAAAAATGCGAGCTAAAAGAAAATAGTTTGTAAAGTTTATTTACTAAAATTGCAATATTTTATTGCTAACACAATGTAATCACAAACATTTTTTTCAGTATTTTTGTAGTTGTTACAAACTCGTCAATTTTTTACATACATATATGTAAATAATTTAAGGAAAATACGTGTCTAAATCGAACACCATACAATACTATGTGTTAAAAACCCTGTATTCGTTTTCTTCTTTTAAACAATTTCTAAATTTACAAAAAATATTTTAACATATTTAGAGAAAAAGAATAGGCGAAATAAAAACAGCTCCAGCTGCTACATTTTTTAAATATGGAGTTTTGTTTACTTTGTGCTTGATAGAAATTTTACAATTTAATATTTACTCTAAAAGATATAAAAATCACAGACATCCTTCCACGTGAATTTCTTTTTAATTATTAATATATTTTAATTAAAGATTTCTAAAAATCCTTACAGCAAAATAAAATAAACAGAAGATGAAGTAAATAATCTGCACCATAATTATAATGTATATATAATATTTTTTATACTTTTATAAGTATCCAAAAAATAGCATAAGTCAAAATAAAAAGTGTAATTCAAATTAAATCCGCAATCACCTTTCACACACTATCCTCGAGTATATAAAAAGCTCAACAAAATTAATTAATATTTTTTAAATGTTTCCTTTCGATTCTTTTTCATATAATAAATCTATTTCAGAATTTGGAACTTATATATAAATAGTCATTACTAAATATGTATACAAAACAATGTGAATTATATACATAAGTTTCTATGAAAATCGTTCGATTTTTATACTATTGCTTTATATATCGTAATTTTTATAGTAATTATATAGAATATAAATTTTCTCCAATATATGCAATATTTCACATGGTATTAGATCTAAAAAAATAACATAAATTAAAAATTTACTGGTTAATATTTTATTCAAAATTTACTTTTATTAATTATTATTTATTACCTAGGCAAAACGCAAATTTCGCATATATCCCTGTTCGCAGCATTATGATAAGTACAATAAGGACAAGTCCACATAGGACCATCATCCACTGATTGAGATTGACCACTAGACGTGCTGAAAAATACATATTTTAAATGCATTAAGAAGAAACTGTTATTAAAATACAGTTAATAATAATTTTTACTATAGATATAATGCATTGAATAAAACAGAATATATATATATATATATATATATATATATATATATATATATATATATATATATATATATATATATATAACTATTTGTGTTTTAATTTAAATTAATATAATATTAATTAAAAGTAAGTAAGAATTGAACAAACCTCATATTTGTATCATGTTCACTAGCTGCAATCAGTTGTTCGACTGTGGCCCAATGTCCTGATTGACGCCAATGAGCAGCTAATTCACTATCTCTAATTTTAATACTTTCTAATAATTCATCCATATGAGGTAGCATAGGTAGAGCATCCATTGTGGCTATGTATATTAAAATGTGAAAATCTGACATTGCCTAAAATTTGAGAGAATAATTTATAAATTGTAAGATTATAAAAAAATTAATAAACACACTTTTTTACCTCAAGAAAATCACTATCGGGCCACTGTGCTAGATAGAGTGCAAGAGCTCGTAAATCCTGAGTGTGAGAAGATAAAGGCCTGGCTTCAATAGGGAACATGTTACGATTATCACGTGGACGAGTGAATGTAGCTAACGGTATACGTGGTGTTGAACACGGTACATCTACAAGCAAGTATTCCACGGGTAAAGGACGAGCAACCCTTGCTACATTATTACCATAAACATCTTTTTCCTGAAACAAATAAAATATTTTAAAATTAATGACTTTTCTTAGAAAATATATTCTTATAACAAAAAAATATATGTATATATAAGAACATGATTCACACTGTTAACTATAATTTATAAAATGGCTATACTTATTGGTAGTATAAAATGACATCATATTTCATTAATAACAATTTATTTAATAAAGTAAAAATAAATATTAAATAAATCTATATGAAATTATTAAGTTATTATCAATAATAAATATTAACAAAATTAATTAAATATATTTTATTATAATAAACAGTACGAATACTGTAATAGAAAATCAATATTTCATTAAGTTGAAATAGAAACTAATAAAATCTCACAATCACATAATGCAAATATACAATTTTGTGCAATAGTCATACTATTTTAATACTTTCTATAAATAATATGACCTTTGCAATTGACAATAAATTCTATTTACAGTTATTTAACATTATTTTGGAATTTTCTTAAGATTTAATAAAAATATATAAGTTCTAAACATAGAAAGAATCAAGATTTTGTAGTTATATACAATAAGTTAATAATGATATCAACTTTGATTAAAAATACGAATTTCAAAAACTAATAATAAAGTATTACAATTAAAAATCCAAATTTATTTTAAACAATGTTGCTGTTGTTGTTGCTATATGGTAAGAAAATAAACATTACATTATAATATGTAATAAACATTATACAAGGAACTTAAATTTTCAATTGATAATTATCTAATTATACTGTTTTCTATTATAGATTTCAAATTTATCCCTTTTTCATATAAAATTTAAATGAAAACGTTGTTTTTATATTATTATTATTTTCTTAAAAAAAATATTTGTAACTATTATATGTTAAGTAATGTATATAAAATTTAAAGACGTTGCCATTTTTGAAAATTCAGCATACTTCTTAGATTATAGAATTTTTTAGAGTTAACCATTATATAAATAAAACGAATCCGATATAAATATCAACATTAAAATTTTATCAATCATATCAAATCCTAGAATATGAAATAGCAAATAGAAACAAATCAATTGACCAGTAATGCAACAGCCTTTTGTCCTAACCCGCATATTCCATAAGGAAAAATTATAGGGTCAAAGGAGACCTCCTCCATGGGGAACGGTGTGAGGGCACACGGGAGTCTATGACACATAAAACTTGGAACTGTGCCAGCGGGTGAGGACGATGGGATGGGAGAGCGAATATTTCGGGGTTGAGGATTCTGTTTCCCAGCCCTGAAAAGTCCTAAAAATCAATCGGAACGTGACGTCATTGTGATGTCATAGCCTCGGTGCGCTTGCACTAAAATTGTGACGTCACCAAACGGAGGTACACTCGTAAGGTGGACGAGTATATGCGGAAAAACGTATTGGACTTACGTAAACAATATACAACCTATCATATGTAAACAATGACCATATGAAGATTTAGATGTGCATTTTCTATGTGATAATTACTAATAAACGACAATTATATTTTTTGAATGAAAGTAAAATAATGTTTGCACGGACGTTTAATATTTTGCATGGAGTTTAATATTTTCATACCAAAAACTATATAATATGAATTGGAAATACGCATTAATAATAATTATTAATTTATTATTTAAATAAATCTGAAAGCAGCAATTTAAACAAAATTTTACACTATTGCAAATGACGAAATTAAAAAAATCGACTGTAATTTTTTTATCAATGTCGATAATGCCAGTGACAAAATTGAAACAGTTTATTAAATTATTCAGCACCTATAATATTAAACTCTACGTGATATAACTTCAAAAGAGGTACATATGGTTTTATTTTACACGAATATTAACTATTAAATAATAATAAATAATTATTAATATTACTGTTTTAAATACAATTAAATCACTACTGAAACAATGTAAATATATAATTAAATTAAAGCGATAACATAAAATTACGTAAATTTAGTGAGGAATGAAAAATATTAAGACTATATGAAATTGTGCATTTTCCGTACATTGTAAAAATTGAGATAAATACAATTTCTTCGATTAATAATTTTATTTTATTGTATATTAAACGAATTCGTATATTTTTAATATTTAGAAAAAAATAGTAAAAATATATTTTAAAGGCAAAAAAAACAAGCGAAGTTCCTTCTTGACCTTATAATTAAAGAAGCTACTTCATATAATCCATAGAATTTTGAAATTATTTTATCTCGTTTAACATTATTCACGAGATGCATAAAATTATACAACTATAATAAATAATATAAAATCAACAATACATCTGCGTGTAAAGACTGAATATCGTACAACGTGTTAATGAATCAGCAGTTTTTCAGTCAGCATTGCGATTTCAGCATAGTTTCATGTAAAAAATGCATATTTTTAAAATGAAATCGCATACACCGACGCAATTCTTATACACGCTTTCGAACAGAAACAAAAAAAGGAAAAAAAACTGAAATAAAAAATGGAAAGCATCAATATGAATAAAATACATGTATGTTTTGCAATTTGCAATAAGCATAAAAACATATCGACAAATATAGAATATTTGTGAACGTCTTATTATTTGATTTTCATAGTAAAACCACGCTTATTCGATAAACAAATTCAAAAGATAACTATAAAATCAAGATATTTTACCTTTATTAATGCTTTTTTATTTTAAAATTTCATTCATTTTATAGAAATAAAATTCTAAACTTTTATTTTTCAGTATTTATATCATTATAAAATACAAAATCAAAAATATATTGTTATAATCATATGTGAAAAAAAAAAAATTATATATATATATATATATATATACATTTTTAACGATTTTTAATAATTGTAATTAATCTATTACAAATAGAAAATGTATTGTATTAGCGTTTTTAAAATCATAGAAATTTCATAAATATGTTGTTAATAAACATTCACAATATTCTATTTAAACTATTTTATAAAATTAATTTTATTAATGAAAATAAATAGAATAAAAAATAAAATAACCCTTAGACAAAATCTGATTGTAATTGTATTACAAATTAAAATAACGTAATTATTTATAAATTATACATTCAGTTTCAACAAAAAGGTGAAATGGGGCCTCACTTCAGTATCGAAGGCATATGAAACGAAGTCAACATTATAAAATTATTCATTTTAGGCAATGTAAATTTAACAAATAAAATACTGCATTATAAATCTCAAAGAATGTTCTTAGAATCTCAAGGAAGAAAACAATTCACAAATTGCCATTCGTTATAACAATTTATTACTCTTCTGGAGGATAGTTTTATTTCATATAAAAATGAAAAAAATAAGACATCGAAATTCAAAAAAGCCTGATAAAAATATGAATTACGAAATAATCAAATCGATATGGTGATAGGAGCTACTACGCAAATGAAATATAAATGGGAAAGAATATTGAATACATTTGATATTGATTTTAATTCATTTCAATGATAAGATATTTTGGCAAATTATTATTACCTAGATACATGATTAAGATATCATTCTATTATTAAAATTTTATTTTTTTTGGTTCGAAAAAAATATGGTCAATGTAAACGGTCATTATAAATAAAAATTTTCGAATTTTAATAGGCGAAAAAATATCAAGACGTTTTCGGTATTAAATATGTAAATAAATATTATTTATGATAACATATAAATGTGATTTAGTAATTGAAAGAAACGCAACATGTTTCGTGTTAAAATGTAAAAAGAAATTCAGATTGTATAAGAGTAACGAACTCATTAGAAGTTCGTTTATCAAAATTCACGTCGAAATTCGACAATATATATATATATATATATATATATATATATATATATATATATGTGTGTGTGTGTGTTGTATACATATTTTTTCTGGGGTTAACGGCTTCGTTTTTGTTCAAATATCGATTTCGTTACAATAAATAAACGACGAAATTTAGGACATAATTATAACACACATAACAGACTGCTAGTTACATGTAATACCATATTTAATGACAACCCTTAAAAATTTCGTAATAGTTGTTAATTTCGAATATATGAGATCAAAATATTGATATTGTTTTAAGAAATAGACTTTGTATTTAACTTGCTGAAACAAAAAGTGTTACCTAAGAAAGTTCAAGAAAATTACACGTTGTATATAGTAGGAATTACAATAAATTCGTAAATTAGAAAAATCTAATTGTAACTACATATCTTCAAAACTTTTGATGTTCTTTATGTAAATAGTTTTGTTTGTAGTAGAGAAGAAAAATAGCGAAAGAAATATGAATGATTTTAAAGATTGTGTATTCAGCAGCCATAATGATTTTGATACATAGCAATTTGTAGCAAACCACAATGATTGTGGAAAATATTTTCAGTAAAACAATAATTCAAATAAAATGAATAAACAAAAATAAAAACGAACTACTTCTAGTTTATTGTGAGGTTCATATTGTTTATTCCTTCTTTTTCATAACATCAGTCAAAGCGTTATACATATCAATAATAACCACTAGTATAGATAAAAACCAACTGAATAATCTACAGTGGTAAAAAATATTTATCAAACGGGGAAACCAATAAGATTAATTAACATTTTTGGATTGCAATAGGGCACGATAAACGACGAGAATTTTACGAGAAATTCGAAAATCGCGACATTCTTTGGTCAACGGGACAAAGAAAATTCAACCGTGCGCGCCGGAAAAGCGGGTCACCCACCCTGTTTTAAAAATAGTACGTCTACCCCTCGACCGTGAACGACAAATAGCAATGAAAAAAAAAGTGATATAAAAATTGAAACGCCTTTCTGTACCCCGTCGTTAAAAGTCGGTCGCCGTTGCGTAATAATTATTTACAGTGCGACTTCCGACGGGGGTTCTACGACGTAGGCTCGGGATACGACTAAACGGGGCGGGCAAAATCAATACAGCTTTATTACAAAACGGACACACGCAGAAAAAAATGAGAAAAAATTAAACGAAATCGCATCGCTCTTTCGCAATGACGACCGGTTCGATCGCGGTAAAAGTGCACTAGAAAAATCAACAAAAAAATAATGGAATAAAATAAATAATACGCGTCTATAGTTTTAAACGAAACGATATAATTAATATTACCCGCCCGTATACTGTTACTTTGCCGTAAAGCGCTTTACCGAAATACTCGTAATTAAGAAAAAAGTATTATATTCAAATCGACATAAATTCATATCGAATTCATAGAAAACTATATTATAATCGGTATTAATTGGCGTTAATAACGAGATAAGTCACATATATCGGACGATTTTCAACATGTCGTCCTCCATATGGAAAAAAGAGGAAAACGGCGTAGAGTGTGCGGCGCACTTAGCGCGATGCGGAACGTGCAGGGGCGAGGCGGACGGAGAAGGTAGGCGGGCGTGTTGAAGTGTGTGTGTGTGAGTGTGTACGTGCGTCGGGAACGAACCGAGCGGCGGACACATATCGATCAGTCGCTTTGCGGGTGTGTGCGTGTCCGCGTCGGTGTATTGGTGCGTCCGTGTGTCGACGGTGTCGGCGGTGGCGGCGGTGGCAGCGGTGGCGCTGCGGTCGCGTGTTTACGTGGCGGAGCAGAGGCGCGGAGGCGGTGAGGCGCGGCGCGGTCGAAGGTTGTCGGTCGCCTGTTGCGGCGGCGGTCGCGTGCGCGTGTGCGTGTGCGAGGAGACGCGGGCGCGAGCGCGAGCGCGTGCGCGCGTGCGCGTGCGTACGTGCGTGTTCGTGCGCGAGTGCGTGCGCGCGCGCGCCGCTCGTCGCGCTGGCGTGATGCGGAAGCGGGAGTCGCGCCGGCCGGGGCCGCCCCGAGCGTGACCAGATGGCGGCCGCCGGTTCGCCGCTGGCCGACATCGAGGACCTGACGCTGTGCTCGCTCTGCAAACAGCCGTTCAACGACGCCGACCAGCAGCCCAAAGTGCTCGCTTGCAAGCACCACTTTTGTCTCAAATGTGTCAATCTGGTGTTGCTAAAGGGACACGAGCGCGCCGTGCAATGCCTGCACTGCTGGAAGCGCACCGAAGTGCCCGAGCTGCGCACGGACGCCCTGCCCACGTACACGCCGGTGCTCGCGTTGGCGCAGAGACTTGGCTCGCTGGCGCCGGCGCCCGTCTCCGCCGCGCACAAAAAGAAGGCTCAGGAGACGTGCGCGGCTCACGCGATGCCGCACTCGCTCTGGTGTCATTCGTGCGCGGCTCCCATCTGTCGCGCCTGCGCCGCCCATCTGGACCATCAGTCGCACGCCGTCAAACCGCAAGCCGACGCCAAGCATCTCCTCAGACAGGACTTCCAGCAGGAGCTCGCGAATATGCAGAAAATGTTACACGATATACAGCTGCTCGTGGGCAAGCAGAGGGACTTCCTGCTCAAGATCCTCGACGCGTGCACCACGCTCAAGACGCAGGTCGAAACCGACCTCGTTAACAACATGCCCGGCTACGAGCTCGCCGAGGTGCGCGACTGCCTCCACAAAGCTCATCAGTCTTATGGCGCGACCGATTCGCAGACGCCTCAGGAGATCCACGCGCTGCTGTCCGCGCTCTCGCAGGATAAGGAACGCCTGCAGCACAAATATCACGAAATGTTTCTGCAATGCAAACTCGACGATTTGATCAAAAACTCGACTGTCGTATTCGATTTTGATCTGCTTAAGCAAGCGCTCGCCGGAATTCATTCGGGCGAAGTGACCGTACAAAACGACAACAGATACCATAATCCCATTTTGTTCCTGGCCAACTACTGTATGTCACAGCTGTATTCGCGACACTATCTTTTTAAACAGCAACAGCAACAACAACAGGCGCAACAGCAGCAGCAGCAAGCGAATTCGCATTCGTTTTTGCACAGTCAAAACGGAAATTTGGATTATTCGAGTGTTGTGCAACCTCCGAGCGCACCGACCGCATACGTGCCGCTCGTGTTGCCGAACGCGAGCAAAAATAATTCCCAGAGTCTTTCCGAAAGCGGTCTACTCAAAACGGGCGTCAACAATTATGCTCCCGACCATCCGAGCAATCAACTTCCCAACTTGAGCATGTCGAAGCTTTCCTTGGGAGAAAATAGCGGCGGATCCCTCAATTCACCGAATTTGAGCAAGAATAGTGCGTCATTTCCCGGAGATAGTCTATCGATGAACTTGCCTAACCTGTTGCCGACTCCTCAAGGCGGTTTAATATCTCCGCAGGGAGCGCTCGTACCGGCGGGTCTTCTTCCCCCGACTATGCTGCATCATTCGCCGCAACCGACGCTCATAAGAAATCCTCCAACTCACATTTATCCGGTCTTTTACTTCAACATAGAAATAAACGGTGCGCCCTTCGGCCGTATATTAATTGAAGTGAGAAGCGACGTGGCTCCGAAAATGGCCAAGAACTTCAGCGTTTTGTCGACGGGAGAACTCGGAATAGGTTATAAAGGTTGTAATATATTTCAATGTTGGGAAAACGAAAGTATAATTACGGGCGATTTTGAATTGAACAATGGTCGAGGTGGACGGTCCATTTTCGAAGAAAGTTTCTTTATGCCGGACGATACGAAAATTTTAGCGACTCGAGGTAGTGTGGGAATGCGTAGAAGTCAAAAACGTCACGACAATCTGGGGTTGGTAGGGTCACAATTTCGAATAATATTACGGGAAATGCGAGGCTTTACGGGTATATTTGCATTTGTGGTTGAAGGTTTAGAATTGGTAGACCGTATCAGTCAGTCGGGCGATAGTGCTGGTAAACCTCAGAGTAACATTCTTATAGCCAGTTGTGGCAAACTTAATTAGATATGCTCTTGATTATTGAAAAAAATATATAATTGTTACCATTCTCCGTCTAGATGTTTTAAAAAATAATATATATGTAATATACATATATATAAATATATATTAGCTATACATTGATTTTATCAGAGGAACGTAATCCCATTTAATTTCTTGTTTTTATCTTTCAATGGACCAAATTGTTTTTTGTTTTCATTGTTTATCATTTAATTTATAAGTAAATCACAATAATTTTTCTTGAATAGGTTTTCAAACTAAAAGTTTTATGAATTAGTCTAAACGTTAATAGTAAATAATACTTTAAAAATCCGAATGAATTGTCAAAAAAAAGAAAAATTGCAAAAAAAAATACACGTAGTTAATAAATATATTTTGGAAATTAAATGTTTATTCGTAAGCTTCGTGTCATAGGGTTTAACGAGCTACAAATGAATTAGTTTATATATTATAATAATTGTAATCGTTTTTAGAATTTGTCTGATGGCTCGTGGCACTGAAAACTCACTCAAATTTGATCGCGGTTTTGAGTAGTAAACAGATTTATTATGAAGTAATCACTATTTTCTAATTGTGGATATATCTACGTGTCTATATGTATATGTATATGAAATCATATATTATATCAAAAAAAAAAAAAAAATATTGAGCCAGAAGACCGGATCACAGGGGAATATAGGGATTAGAGCGCACGAGAAACAGACAAAGGTTATGTAACTGGCGTGGCCAGAGAATAAGTAATTCAAATAGAGTATAAATGATTTAAGTCGATAAATATATATACATAAGCATTTTGACGGATGGCTTCTACTTGATCTACGAAACGAACGTTACGGGGCCTACACGTCAGTCAAGCTGTTTTTTAAACGTTAAGAACATATTATATACGTTTTTATATTATTTCATGAAGGCATTGATGTATTTTAATATCTACACTTTTATCCATAACGTCCATTGTTTCTCCGAATGGAAACATATTGTTAGCTTATATCCATTCCTAACTATATACTTTGTTTATTTATAAAGAAAAATGGTAATCATCCGGATTGTCCATACACAAAGAAGAAAAGTAATACAAATCGTTTATTAAAATATATTTCTATTTGAAATTTTTTAGACAGTTATAGTATTAAATATTTTTTTACTGATATCTTTTAAGATATATGTATATTAAATGTAGATATTAAAAAACACCAAAGCCTCTCTTTTTAGTGATGATGGGCCAAAAAAAAAAAGAATAAAATAATTCAGTGTGTTAAGAAATAGTGCACGTGCAAGCATTGTCGTACCTGGTACAACTACTCGTCAATAAATAAGCGCGTTTTGTTTAATTAAAATTATAATTTGTTATTAAATAATAATAGTAAAGTAGTGAATGAGTCCTCTTCTACAGCTGATCACTGTAGCAAAATGTACAACACACAGCATATATTATATATAAAAAGTACATAAAACACGTATTAAATATATATATATATATATATATATATATATATATATATATATATATATATATATATATATATATACATCAGCACTATATGAAAACAATCACGTTATTTGTAAAACGTTACAAATTAATACTTTACTATTTACCGATTAACGGGGAGCGACTTATCAACGTTAAAGAAATATATATTTTGAGAATACAAATCGAAGAAAACTACGTTTAAAAAAAATCGATGTTTATATATAATGTTATTACAATATATAGTAGTATATTTTCGAAATAATCACAAAATTCAATATATTTTAACGATAATATATATATATGTATGTATGCATTGAAATTCCGTGTACTATTATGTATAATGTCAAATTCTGATAATACATTTTCATAGTTTAAATTTCATTTTGATGATTGATTTATACATTGTAGTATGTGGGAATTCTTAAAATGTTAAATATATAATAAAAGTTCTGTATATTATGAAATGCGATGTACTACATTCAATCCACAGATTTTAATGAAATTTACAAAGCTTATAATAGAATCTTTCACGGTATAGGTAGGATCAAGATCTATCTATCAGAACTAAACTAATAATACAATGTGTATGAAAATATACAGAGCTTTATATGTTTATTAAAAAGCTTTACACACTGTGATACATATATAATTACATTTTGTCTGTTCAACATTTGATAACGTCTATTATCAAATAATGAAAATATAACTACTATCAATGACTGTTCATGATAGTATGTTCACAGTGTGTAAGACTTTGTTCTTCATATATATATATATATATACATATATATATATATATATATATACATATATATATATATATATATATATACATATATATATATATATATATATATACATATATATATATATATATATATACATATATATATATACATATATATATATATACATATATATATATATACATATATATATATACATATATATATATATATATATATATATATATATATATATATATATATATATAATATGAATATAATGATGATTTTAACGAGTGCAAATATTTAATTCTCATAAAACTGGAGGTCTACGAATACACATCTCTCTATATATAAAATATTTATGAGTAGATCAATCATTTTTGTAAATTATGTGTATTTTTATAGACAAATATCTACGAGATCGAGGTTCGTAAGCGACAAACTTATAAGCGGTATTTTCAACCAAACGTATGTAAAACGAGAATTAGGGATTTTTATGCGATTAGGTAAAAAATGACGTCAATAGAAAGCATCGTCTCGCAACATTCGATTTAGAAGTTAACTATAACGGAAAAACGCATATTATAATATAAGTACAACGCAATCGTAACAAAAAAAAAACGATGATGGAAGTATAACGAAAGTTTGTTCGCTTCGGTGAATATCGATGATTTATTATATATGTTATAATAGTATATTATAAAAATTATTTTATCTGCGAATTAATAAAGAAATTGGGTTATTTGTTTATATATATATATATATATATATATATATATATATATATATAATATTTCTTCTGCAGGTTTCTATTCAATTCTATTATTAATCAATTACCAAAGTCAGTCTTTAAAAAAATATGGACATTTATCATTATATAAACTTAATTGTATGTATTCATAAGAGGTTTTATAGTTTATAGTACTTATGTTAAGTTCTTTAATTATTGCTATTATTGATATATTATTATCATTAATATATTTTATATATACTTTTCCCTTGGCTGTTTAAAGAAACACATTAAGTATACACATATATATGCATATATACTCTTTTATACATCCAAAAGTATAAATTGAAAAGTCATGGAAATTAGTTAATTTTAGATCTATAAAGAGAAAAGAGAAGTTTTGTATTTAAAAAATATTAAACCACATTGTTAAAAAATAAAGGAGGGCCTCAAAATATTTGTAATATTTTTGGAAAAAAATATTCCAATATAAAAATTAATATTGTAAGAGTATATAAATGAATGTATGTGTTTGCATTATGTGTAAAGAATATACTTGCATATTTAATATATTGTCAAAAAACAACTTTTTATTATAATGAGAATAAAATATAAATATATTGGATATGACGTGCCAGTGCCGAGAAAATAATATAAAGTTTATAAATTGCATTTTCTCTGCCGTCAAACATGTATGTATATTTGTTGAAAAAAATGTTAATGATGTTTTGTTATAAATCATAGAGTTTTATTTGTCATTTTGTATATCATGTGATTACGTGTGATATAAATGCATTATGCAATGTGTGTAAATAAAGCAGAAATATTTGATGTTTAGCGAAAGAACGAATTTTAATTCAAAAAATTAATAGTTACCAAGATTATCGAGTATACAAAGTTAACTTGTATAGACCGGAAGCGTTATGACGATGAGCCTATAAGGTGTAATCGCCGGTCATTTAGGGTTTAATGGTAAAAAAAAATACAGACTGTTTTAGAGCCGCAGGTTGGCCTGACACTTCCTGAGGGATATGTTATTAGATAGATTAATCCAATATATAGAAAAAAAAATATTACAATGTCCCAATTCCACACTCCGAAACCAAAATTGGTAAAAAAAATATATCATTTGAGTTTTAAAACTTGTAAAATTAAGGGTACATGTTTAACAAAAGTATGTTGCAAATGTGTTAGCGTTTATTTGGTGTTTTTGTGGAAAAAAAATAAAACCTACAAAAATAAAATATATATTATAGTAAAAGATATAAGCTATTTTTAGAGAAACTCTTCTGAATGTTATTATCGCTCGATAAATGTTACGAAACAAGTAATCATTGTTACAGCAAAACTAACTAACGTATTATGTTACTTTCCATTTTAATTTTAGCCAGTGGGACTTACAAACATGGGAAGAATTAATTATTCACGTTTTTTATCCTTTTTAGTGAGAAAAAAATTAGTATAACGTGCAATAGTATGTGTAATGTATATTTTTAGTTTATTTGCTATAGTAGAATATGTGTTATTGGCAAGGCTGTTTTGTTTTTAATTGTATAAATTAAAAATATTGCTTAAGTCAACAGCGAAAAAAATACGTGCTAAAATATTGTTTGCTATTATTTATAAATATATTATGTAATATATTGTTTTACTTCGCAATATATTTATAATAGGTTGATTTTTTGATTATGGTGTAATAAATTTACTACTTCATTGCATAAATTGTTTTCATAAATTGCCATCTTATACACATGACACTTTCACAAATTTATCTTTGAGTTACAATACTAAACTCAATATACTTGTTTAAAAAAATATAAATATTTGTAATTAAAATCATAAAAGTTAATATTTTGGCGTATGTATATATATATATATATATATATATTTATATATATATATATATATATATATATATATATATATATATATATATATATATATATATATATATAATCGCAATTAAAAAATTCTAACAGCAATTCTATAAAGAAGCGTATCTCAATATTTATTTTATTGACAATTTAATTTACTTATATATATATATATATATATATATATATATATATATATATATATATATATATATATATATATATATATATAAATTAACATCACTTTTGTATTCAACAAAACAAAAATTTAAACGTTTTTAACGAAAATTAATTTTTTAAATCTTAAGAAATATTTTCTTATATTAATAATGTCCAAGTACTGCTGGTAACATTTCCAAATTGTTGTTAAACCTTTGATGAAAATTATTTTTTAAATATAGTTATGCTTTGTGTGAAGTATCTATCGTAATCGTAAATGTGTACTGTAAAATTTATTTCAGCTTTTATATATAAAAAAATAATAATCATTCAATATACAAGTTCAAAATATTTAAATTCCATTTCTCTGAAAATATGCTATTTACCATATTTTTTCTGGAAATCAATAAGCTTTCATATTACGATAAAACTCATTATAAAAAGATAATAATAAAAAAGTTAAGTGATAATAGACACAATAACATATAATATTTTAAATTATAAGACGAAAAAGCTATTGTTTTTTTTGATATACAATAAACATATTCTCGCATTGATCGTAATATGGGTAATTCTTTTCGAAAAAAAGGTTTTTCAGACCATCCTTTGTTTGTGCCTTACTTGTACAGCCTACATTAGCTACTAGTCGCTTTCAAAAATGAAACATAAGATATATATATATATATATATATATTTATATATTTATATATATATATATATATATATATATATATTTATATATATATATATATATATATATATATATATATATATATTAGAAGAAAAACTTTGTGTATATACACATTTAATACATACATACATAAATGTAATTAACAATAAAATGTATATTTAATTCAATTGATGGAATACCTGCATCGAAAATTTGAACAAAATCAAATAATTACTATTATTTCAAGTTAAAAAAACTGATTATTTTGCACGTATTGTATTTTTTTCACAAAATTATTGCGGCTTAAATATAACTTTTTAATTAACAAACAAATGATTTTATATTACCTGCAGCGTGTCAAATTGTGCAATATTTATTTAAAAAAAAGATGACATAACAAGTTAATCAAATAAAGGATATTATAAAACGCTTCACACAATTTATATTGAGAAATATAATTTTATATACCATAATAATGTATTGGGACCTTGTATAATCTATTAAAACAATGTATATATGTTTAAATGGTACAAATATGCATAAAAGGTATTAAAATCGATTTTTTTATTACGAAATAACTAAATATTTCCACATTGATTGAAATTGTAAAACACAAGAATTGATATAGAATATACTAAAAAATATTATATGTTTTCTTTCATTTTATATAAATGTAATTTATTTTTTTTACATTTATCTTTTATCATTGTAATGATATACTTTTTTAATTACAATTTTTGAATACGTTTTAAAATAATCTGTTATAAAATCCAATATATTTAAATTAAGTGATGCATGATATCTGAAACCAATTTATAATTTTAATAACATACAGATACCATACTTGATTTTGTCATATTACTATATCCAATTTAATTTAATTGTTTTCTAAAATAAACAATTCCACGCATTACTTTTAGATATCACGTTTCACTAATAATAAAAAAAATATATTATATATATATATATATATATATATATATATATATATATATATATATAATTACCTATAATCTTAAGAGAACATAATTTTACTGTAACCTACTTTTCTCTTGTATTTTAATTTGTAATTAAAAACAAAATTCTTTGAAACAACACACTTACACACACGCACGTATATATATATATATATATATATATACACACACATAACCTACAAAAAATTCATACATTCAAAAATTTAACTATACATAAAAGAACATATGTATATAAAGTTATTAATTATATAATTATGATATTTAAAATAAATCTTACAATAGCACACATATCCATTTTCATCCATAATATGCCATGTGTGTGCACTACATACGTATGCTTTCAATATACAGGGATAATTATTAATTATTTAGCAACATATTTAGATTCTAGTCTGACAAAAAAGTCGATATTTGTCTCCTGCGAAAAATCATTAAAATATTGTTTTATAAGAAATTTAAAGTATATATTCGATGTACATACTACGAAACAAAATCTCTACGAACGGAAAAAATAATTTAATGACAATGAGTACACACGTGTATGTAAAAATTTTGTTGACTGAACTAAAGAAAAAAAACTATTCTCAAAAAGATATAATATATGTAAAATAACATGTCTGAAGTACCTGAAAATATTTTATGATTAAAGAAAATACTAAAGAATAATTTTGCCAAAATTGATGAAAATACAATTTCTGTTATTAAATTGTTTTTATACTGTACTATTTTGTAATTTTTTCTTATTGCACTTTTATCACAATTATTATTTTTCGTTATATACATATATTTTATACTGTGAACTTGATATTTTGAGCATCTTTTCTTTGTCAGGCACTCCATCAATATGTAATATGTTTAAGATACATGTTATACAATTCAATAAATGCTGTGTTTTAGTTAATGTAATTATTTTTCGTCGTACGCAATGCAATTAAAAAACTATGTAAGAGTATCCTCTTCAAGAATGAATGTGATTAATATAATAAAATTGATGGCTATGTGAAAAATATATTATACCTAATTCGAAATATATTTCTTTCTTCAATATATCGCTCTTTCATTTATAAAAAAATAATATGAATGTTTTCAATATATCAAAAGCATAATGTATAGAAATATCATTAAAATAATTATGATATTCGTAATAACATTTTATAGTTTGTAAAAACGAATGCTACGAAAATAAAATAATTTTGAGTTTATTATCATAAAAAAATCCATATTCCATTGCATATGCTTACATTTTTTTATTTTAAAATAATAATACCAATAAAATAATTATAATTCGTGATTTAGTAATGCTCAGAAAATAAGTGGTATGGAAAAAATAAAATCATGTAAAAATTTGATTATAATATTTACTAAACGTTTACTTTTATCTGACTTAATACAGTAACATATGATATAATTATTTAATAATAAATAAATAGAACTTACCTTATAATAAACATCAGGAACATATTGTTTATCAGAAGATTCTCTCACATAACCAAGTTCTGGAGCATCTTTTGTTGGTAAAAGGCAATCATCTCTAACTAAGGCCATACACTGACCACTAACTTGATATCCTTCCATATGTACTTGTTTTGAGCTGTCACCTGAAAGTTTTTTTTATTAGATTTAATAAAAATCTAAAAAATATATTACCAGAAAAGACATTTTAAAAATTATGCAAAACGGTTAACAACAAAATAATAAACAACAATAATGAATTTGATACATACACACACACACACACGCATATATATATATATATATATATATATATGTGTGTGTGTGTGTGTGTGTGTGTAATAAAAAATTAACATATCACGGATAAATAAACATTAAATATAGATTTTAATTTTTAACTTATTTTAAAAATCTAAAAACTAATATAAAAATAGCCAAAAAACTCGTGACAGAAATCTTTAAAAGTCAAACAAGTTTTCTTACAACGTTAATCATACCTGTGACACAAACGGTAACAAATTTAGATCCAAAATAGCCAGAAGACGCATGTTTACATATATTTGGATGTTGATTTTGAAAATAACCAGCCATGATACATTCTTGGGCTGTGAGAAAATGTGAATCAATTCCTCTAAAATGAAAAATAATCATTTTATAAAATTTAAAGATAATTTTAAAACTAGAATATATATATATATATATATATATATATATATATATATATATATATATATATTAAATTACATGTGCAGAAAACCAATACTAAGTAACAAAATTTAATTTCACCTAATATGTTGCACAGTTCCTTTAGCAACATCTTCGCTTAACAAATCTGTAAAAATCCACCCAACACAAGTCAATCCTAATTTTCTAGCTAATTCGTTCACTACATCTTTACGATCATCCGGTAACAAAGTTACAGTATCACGACTGCTTTCTTGAGGAGGTTCATATATTGCAGCTACCCTGGCACGAATTCCTATAATTAAAAGAAAATTAGAACAAAAATTTATAATTTAATAAACTATATATAAAATAAACAATTAAACCTAAAGGAACATCAGGATGAATTTCATATTTTCCATACAAAAACCCAATTCTTTGATGTCCTGTACTTCGCCAATAATCAAGAAAGCGTTCAACAAGATCGGAATTTTCAAACATCACATTATCAACATGTCTATATGTTTGTCGATTTAGTGTAACTGCATTTGGTTGACATTTAGAACAAATTCCACGGGGCCATGGTGGATGGTCTTTGCATCCTATATATTACAAATACGAATTTAATTATCTTTTGATATTATATACTTGTACAGAAAATTTGTGTTTTAAATCACCTATTTTAATTCTGCATGAAATATCTTCCAATGACAAAAATTTCCCTCTATCAACACCAGAAGTTAACTTCCTTATATAAGAATGAAAAGACATATGCCTAATGTTTTGCTCTTTTAAATAATTTTCGTCAAATGGTTCTAAAGCAGAGCAATGAACACAACATCCATTTGAATTATGTCGACAACTAAAACAAAATATAAATATAAAATTAAAAAAAATTGTAAAAAGAAATATACTTAACATTTGTTTTTACTTAAATATATTAAAATAAATAAATATATACGAAAATACTTTATCATAACACAAATTTCACTAAAATTCAAATTTCATAAAATTATTGGTGCTTTAAAGTAATATCACGTATGTAACAATATTTTTAAATAAAGCTAAATTTATAATATTATAATTCGTCGATAAGAAGTTAAAAAAATAATAAAAACATAATCTTACGCTTTCTAGTCAACATTATAATGTAATTCATCTTATATTATAAGATTGAACACTCATCATAGCGATATGAAAGCTTTTTAAGTTAATAAAAAAAATTCATAATAATATATAATACTTCCTATTGTAAAAATACTATGTATTATTTTTATTTCTGTCGTACAATTTTTCATCTCGTTTTCTCGGAATTTTTCCATCCGTTTTATGTAGAACGATATCTACATCGTCTTCGCGAGGCCCCAAAGAACTACTCGGATTTCCTATAGCATAATCAAAGTGAACATCATCATCGATGGTAATTTTGCTTGTCTGAAATATAAGCATTATCAAATAATTGAATATAAAATATTGTTTAAGTTTAATTTAACATATTTTTAATAATAGTGTAAGCACGAGAACTCTCACCTGCACACTGGTAGAAGGTTGATCAAAAAGCACGGTACCATTCAAAGGCTTGAAATATATTATATCTCCGTGTTGCAATCGATAATCGGCGATGCGTTTTGACTTTGCGGATATTATTTCTTCATTATGATTGCGATTCTTATAAAGAGCGAATCCGAAAGAATTTAGATTAAAAACTTGAAAAACTTTTTCGAATAAATCGAAAGTACTATCTGACGGTTCAATATCGATACGCTTTGTGCCCTCAGGCGATTGAATTCGCAATACCTAAAATTTGTTAAAAAATAATATATAAAAATGTATCGTAACAATGATTTTAACGTTGCTTCAATTTGTTATATTCGATTAAAATTTCCAAGTCATGTTATCTTTTATATTATACCGGAACGATTCAAAAAAAGATAATACGCAAACCGAAACTCTCACGATTCTGTCAAACAAAGATTACGACCGGTCATTTGAGGTTATGTCCGTGTTTTGTTTTCTTTCGATGGCGAAAATTCCGTCCCAAATTCGGATTTTCGCTCTCAGCGTTAGATCTTAGAACGATTTCCAAACAATAAATCAAAATATAGATTTGAAAAGATGCAAGAAAACGAAACAGAAGTGCAATTTTGACGAACGAAAGACGGATCAGAATCGCGGCAACGGTAGAAGGGGGTCGCATGACTCGTCATAATCATAATGCTGGGAGAGGAGCCGGCGAAACGTCACTCACGATCATGGCCGTGAACGCGCGATTGCGGCCAACGCTCGCACGATTATGGGGCCCGACTTGGACGCGTTCGTGCCGAAGATGAGCAGATGTCGTCGAACGTCACACTTAAATTGCGAATCCAACGAACGACCGACACTCAGCACGCAGACCGCACGTCGCCCGCTACTTCACTCGCCGCTCGCGCCGACTCAACACCGTCAGCTGTACACAACCAACGGTCAACGACCACGATGCTCAACGTCACGTTGACACTTTTCGCCACCGCTTCTCTTCTTCTTCTTTTTGACACCATTTATTTCTTCTCCTCTTCCGAAACGCTAAGTTGATTTAAAAGTGTACTTTTATGTTAATAATTACTGAATGATTACTGAATGGCCAAAGTCGTTTTTCATATTTTTTTTATTATAGTTATTATTTTCAATCTCTGATTATTAATAGAGATTATTAATATTTTTTTTTTTAATATATAAAATATTTATTAAAATAAAAAAAATAAAAATAATCTTATATCAATCTACTCTATTCTACGCATACTAATTATATATATATATATATATATATATATATATATATATATATATATATATATATATATATATATATATATAAATCTTTCAATCCTATTACCTATTTTTCTTTAAAAGTACCACAAAATTTATATTCAAAAACAAAAAATAAAATACTTCCGTAAGAATTGAAATATTATTTAAAACATTTTCAAAAAATATATAAAATTGCTTTTTGTAATATTATTACACATTTTTTGAAATTAAAATTATTTTCGTTACAAATAAAGAACAATTTGTATTTAAATTTAAAAAGATTTAAGTAACTCAATTTCTTTACTTTAAAAAAGAATGTGGTCGTATATATTAACGTTTAGTGCAGGAAATATTTTAAAAATATTGAGATAGATGACATTTGCTTGTCCAGAAGCGGTAGTTAGCATACTTATGATTGAAAGGTGTTGTTGCGCAATGCGGTTTTAATCACGGCTACTATAAATATTTCGTTTTCTTTTGTATAGAAAGAAGTTTTTACTCTATCTAGAGGTATAATATATGGTTTATATTTTATATATTTTTTTTATATGTATATAAGATTTGGCTCTCATATTGTTTTATTTATCATTTTTTGCTGATTCATTGCCAAGATAATTAAAAATATTTCTGACTTAATTCTTATTTTTTTTTTATTTTGGTTTCAATATTTTGTAAATAGTATATTAATATTTTACTTCTACTATAAATCTTTTACCTTTATAATATTCTTTTTTTTTTTAATAAAATTGTCTATATTTTATTGCAATAAATTTAAATAAATATGAAAACTATCCAATTTTAAAATATTTTAAACATAAATCATACCAGTTATTAATTATTTTGCAACAATTGACATTGCAAATATTAACTAGATTGATTTTAACATTATTATATGGTTTGTGTTTTCAATTTTCATTGTTATAAAATAGATTTTCTATATTTTTCTGGAAAGATATAGTTATTCTATGCAGGAAAACACATTTATTTTATTACTGCCATATTAACTTTACATAGTTGTGACTGTTTCACCCACCTACTGAATTGAAAATTGGCACTTTGGAACTGTGTTTCATTATATATGACTGCTTTTCAATACTTTACTCATTTTATTTACACTTGTATTTTGTTATATTACCTAAATTATAATAAAACAATTAAAGGCAATAATTAAAATTTAAGCATTTCTATCGTTATTTAAGGTTTTTAATTTACTTTTGACTTCGATTAACTTTTTCATAAAAATATCTATTTAAAATAATAAGTGATGATTTTAGAAATATTTGTCCAAAATACCTTTATTTTTCAATTTTATTTGTTCAATAGTTTTATATATTTTTTAAGTGCAGCAATAAGCGTAGTTTGCTTATTTTATAATTATATTAAATGTTAAACATTAATATTGAAGTTTGTTCATAATAATACTTAAATTTAAAACACTAAATTTAATAATTCTTACATATTCTATGAAAATATTTATTTTATGAATATATATTTTTTATTTCACGCAAGACGATATTTTAAATCATCTTAAAAGTGATTAAAGGAGAAAGTTCTCGAATAATCCATGATACGTTAATTATGTGCTAAAAACAGTTATTTTCAAATCATTAGTAGTTTTTTTGTTGTTAAAAAGTATTTTAAAAGCAATGTTCAAGTGGTGAGAATATATTTTAATTTTTAGAATCAAAGACGTTAATTGATTGTGTACCGAATGCTGATTGCCAAGTCTTTAACTGATTATTATTTTAATTATTTTATATTTAGTCTTTCATTGTATTCATATTTCTATAAAATATTTTTTCGTGTTTTTTATTGTAAAAAATAAAACTTAAAAGCAGGTAGAATTATCTTTATTTTCAGTGAAATGACATTACCGTATTTTATTTTCTCCAACGTGAAATAAAAATATTATTTGAAAATACATTATCAAACCTTATAATGGAGTATTAATGGTAAAGAAGAGACTATGATAATAGATTAGTTCTTTGAGGTATATATATATATATATATATATATATATATATATATATATATATATATATATATATATATATATATATATATATATATGTATATAGTTAGATTTACAAAATACGAATTCAAAGTACGTGTTATATTTAAAATTACAATGCACTGCTTCAACGTTGCTACTATTGCCTGGGGTATAAATGCAAACATGTGAACTATGTGCGTGTTCCAGATATGTGACGCATTTATAGATTCTATAAATTCTCCGAAGTATTTTCTTTTTTAAACTTTTTTTTACAACGACATTTTTGCACAATGACTAAAGAACAGATAGTATATGATTACTTACCAAAATCCTTTTATATTTTGTTTATGTTATTTTTTATGTCGAGCTATTTTTGTATTGATTAATCTTTTATATAATTAAAACAATGATTCGTTTAATTAAATTCTCCATATTTATAGCAAATATATTATATATATTTCACACGTGTCCATTAAGTTCTATTTATATATAAAAGTATATCTCTATGTTTTCCTTTTGATCTTGGGTTTTTATAACGCATTGTTTGATTTTCATTTTCGATCGAAATCGAAGAAAAGAATTTTGTTTACAAGATAATTTTGTGTTGAATTTCATAAAATAATACAGATTTTTTGCTTTTATTTCTTATTATTAGATATTTTACTAAAAAAAATTGATGATTGTATTTCTTTTATAAACAATTCTACCTATTTAACACCTGGATTTATAAAAAAATACCATTCTTCTTTTCATAAATAAATTGATTGAAATGAATTTTGTATTTCAAGAACATATTGTTATGTTTTATTTTTTTGCTTATCAAAAAAAGAACTTTTATTTTTGTTTAGAAAAGAGACATTTGATATATTAGCATAACAAAATATATTTTATTTGAATGAATTCATCGATTCATTATTGATTTATTTTAAAAATAGTACTCAAATTTTATGTTGGATTTACATAAATATGAACGTCATTCTAATAATAAGAATTCCATTAAATCAGTTTTATCGATATTAAATATATATAAACGTTATAAAATTTTTAAATTAAACAAGACTTTTTTATTTAACATATATTTGAGTTTAAAAAACGAGTTTACAAACATTTAATTATTAAAAATATTATTATATTGTGCATTTTTTTAATTTTCAATATAATACTAATAATACCATATCCCTTATGACTTCTGTATTATTTACATTTTGCGTAAAAATGTATTTTCTTATTGTGTGACGTTACACATGGACGTCTATTTTCATAGAATCAAGGAGCCACATTCAGGTATTTCTCGTTGAAGTAGCTTTGTAAGTGCGTTCACGAAAGTAATTAAAAATATGATATAATTTTTTTAAATTATATTATAAATTTGCGATTATATTTAGTTCCTTAGAAAATTAGATGTATTTCTAAAATATAATTTAGTTTCTAAAATTACATATTATTGTTATATTGTGCATACATTGTTATATTGTTATTTTAAAAAAATATGTAATATCCATAATTATAAATTAAAAAAAATATCTTATACCAATTTGTGACTGTTTATAGGTTTAAGTCTCTTTATAAAAAATATTCCATACATAACAGTTAATATTACTTTACTATTAATATATAAAATTGGACAAACTACAAATTACATGTTTCATAACAGTCATTTAAAACTTATTACTTACTTATATTGCAGAAAAGAAACAGATATACTTAATTTTTCATATTAAATCCATTTTCATAAAACCAATATACTATATAATATGTTACACATACTAAACCATGGTTTGTTTATATAAATCGCATATGAAAGATTCACCTTTGTTTGTAATATGCGCATGATTTGAAAGAAATCTATTTATATTAATATTCTAGTAAATATGTATATAAATAGATTAGAATCAGTATGTTATCTTAAATAACTTAACTCCCACTCAACGTTAGAACTGACGGGGTTTGTTGGGACTGTGTCCTCTCTCTTACTTTGCTAATTCTGCATGTTACCGTTCATTCTGAACTTCCTTATACACGTGAAAGCAACTGTCTAGTGAATCTACTCCTGTGTATAATGATTTAGTGAATAAAGTGTAATTTTACCATTATTTTTAATATAGTGTCTGTCTTTTTTTTACGTATTAGAGATAAAAAGTGTTATTTTATTTATTTCTTCGTGATTCACATTTGGATATTTGAATCTTCTCTTATGTAACTTCGTTTACTTATTTTCTTGGTTTGTGTAGAAATTCATCAAAATGGATGAAGTTGGAGTACCGGTTGACCTGTATATATACGACCTAACGAAGGGTATGGCTCGTTTGATGTCTTCAATATTTTTGGGTATGCCATTAACACTTTTGTTACTCACATTCCAATTTAAAATAAAATATAAATATCATTAGTTTACAGCATGTATTTGTGATAAATTCTATCTACCGGAAGTAATATCTATACATATTTTTTTTTGTTTTGAAGTAACATTAGTTTTCGCTTTATTTGCAGTTTCAGTTTTTTGTAATTTTAGTTCATATTCCTTATTTATTTATTTTTAATAAAATTAAGGCTTTTTTGAAAGAATTAATTCGTAAAATAAAATATTTATCTACTAAGTAAAAAACCTTTAGCATGTTTTTAATTCGCTTTTATTTTTTGTTAATAATGCAGTTTTATGATTGTTTAAATATTAAATCTAACTTTTATTAAATTATTTATTTATAAATTGAACGTGTACAACAATTATATTTATGAGTTTTATGTAATTAATTTCTTGTAAATTCAAGTTATTTTTCAGAAAATTGAAAAAAAAAACAATATCTTAATATTCGCTTAAATTTCATAAAAAAAAGAAAGGTTACGAATTGTATGAGGTATATAATTTATAGTAGTAATTGCTTAAAAGCAACATATGTGAATTCTATTAAATTATTGAATCGTTTATAATGCTTTGTTTTTTATTTATATATTTGGATCTAAAGTTTTGCTTTGGGCCTCCAAATCAAACCATTAATATTCTTGATAGTTGTGTTTTTAATTTATAATTATTGACACTTTAAAATATTCATTAGAAATTTATTATTTATATATGTGTATATATTACAGGACATCAAATCGAAGGAATATGGCATACATCGATTGTCGCTTATGGCAGAGAATATTTCTTTGGTGGCGAAGGTATTCAGAGTTGTAATCCGGCAAGTATTTATTTTATTTTATTTTTGTATTTTTGTCATTAACACTTTGTACCTGATATTAATAAAAAAGACCTTGTTTCAATATGTATACCCTTAACCTATTTTTTATATTTTGTTTTCAGTAGAAAATTTTCGTTTTATTTTTTTACTAAATGCCAAGTTTTTGATGGGTTTAAATTTTGATTAATTTATTTTATCAATAATGTATACAATATGACTGATAATATTTAAACTTTTCATTAATATTTAATACAAACAAAAGCAAAAAAACTCTGTTTATTTTTATATTGTATGCTTCGGTGTCATGATCATTCTTATTTTTATTCTTTCATGAACTTGAAAATATACTATTTTTATTTTATGAGGTCGTTTTCTTTATTATTTTTCTATTTTTGTGTTTTTATCAAAATATACATTGTATTTTTTCCAAAAAAATATTAATGCAATTTTTAGATAATATATGAAATTATCATGATTATAATGATTACTAAATTTTCTTAATAAGTAATATTGTCCAATAATTACAGATTTTTGATATCCACGTAATTATAATATAAGTTATCTATAATTCTCTATTATTAGTTTTTCAAAATTTATTTCTGCAACTATTTGTTTCATATTTCAGTATTATTTATTACAAACACTTTCATATTTATTTATTTCATAATTTGATCACTTTTTTTATCAAAACTTTTATTTTAAGTTTTCTATTTACAAAAGAAATGAATCCAGTAATTTTTTTCTAAGTAATGAATTACAAACACGGTACTTACACTCTATTTAAATTAGACAATTAATAGTTTTAGTATTTATTAATTTACACAATACATATTTTCATATAATATTTATTTTATCCAAATATTATTAGTAAATGTAAATACTTATTCATTATTATTTACTTAAAGTATTATTACATCACTTCATTCGTTCAATAGTTTAAAACCCTTGAATTAGATTTGAAATATAGTCGAAATCAATATTAAACACTTATTATGTTCATACAATATCGATATAATAAGTGCATATTGCTTTTCTTTGAAAATTTCTCCGGTAGTATGGGATGTTTGCCAACGTTCGGAGTGTTGTTTCTAATTCTGTACATCTCTATTTCTGTACATTACTCGTCGTCGTCTCCCATCCGCATAACAACACCGCATGGTGGCGATCAAACGTAGTTTCAGTTATATCCAGCGTTAAAGAGGAGACAACTTTATATCTCCTTAGCTCCCAGTCTGCCGTTTTAAATACCGCATATAATTTTCATTTGAACATATTCAAGTGGTGCAGTTACCACGTGCTTTGTACATCTATTTCATTTTATTGTGAATAGTGCAACCCGTCTTCACTTTTCTACTTCTAAAAGTGAGTATATATAAATTTCCACATGTGCTCTTTCGAAGCATTCCATCCATTTATATATATATATGTAACCGCTTCGTAATAGAATTTAAATGATTATTTTTATTTTAATTATTAATGTTTTATGATGCGTTTGATAATGTATATATATATATATATATATATATATATATATATATATATATATATATATATATATATATATATATATATATATATATATTAATTTTTAATACTGTATTGTAATTAAAAAATATTTATATTTAATATATTATATTCTATACTACCAAATAATATGGTATATTTTATTTTTCAAATATTTTAATAAAAAAAACTGTAATATATGAAAATCATTTTAATATATATGAAAATAAATTAATGTGTGATATAGATAATTAAAATTTCAATTTTATTAATAAATACATTATAAGAGTATTTCAATAATTATGTTTCATTTAAATAACATCTAAGTACATGTAATAAATCTTTGTCTTTCATATTGAAATACATAAAAAATATTTTTTTAATAATGTATTTTTTAAAGTCATGATATTTTATATATATTAATAAATTTTACCTGCATGCATACTCGTTAAATTTCAGTATTCTAATTAATTTCTAAATTTATTAATCGTGAATCACTTTACGCCAAATAAATTAATGGATACTTTGCCAAGATTTTATTCACGGGAATTTTCCAAACACAACAAAAAGATGTATTTTATTTTTAACAATTTCCACTTTATTTTGGCAAAAATAACTACTTCACATCGAAAAAAATCCATCGAAATGTCGTTGACATTACTTTGTTTTTAATGATAGTTATATTTTACTTATAATTTGTATTTGTTTTGGTTTCAGGGAGGTACTATTCTTGGACAACCTGAAAAAGTTGAAAAGCTTGGTGAAACATTTATACCATATCAAATATTTTTGGATTACATTTTAGGCCTAGGAGATACCACATTTAGGTAAATTTTTGCGTTTTTTTATAAAAAAATACTTGTTTTTTAAGTAAAAAACATTTATTTACCTTATTTATATTGTTAATGTAATAAATATCATTGTTATATTGTTTATAGAGGTTCAGATTACAATCTTTTTAAACACAATTGCAATAATTTCACTGACGATTTAGCGCATTTTCTGGTTGGTGCTGGAATTCCAAAATATATCTTAGATTTACCAGAAGAAGTTTTAAATACACCATTTGGTCAATCTCTCCGTCCTCTGATTGAAAGTCTTGGCACCGGTGCTCAAGTATGCGAGTCATATTGAAGCGATACAATATTATCATAAAATCTGTTATGACTATATATATTTTTTATTATTTAGAATATTGTTAATGCTAACGGAATAAGAAATAATCGTCAAGAAAGTCCAGATTATCTTCAGCTTAATACTCAAATAGAGGAAGCAAGGTTAGTTTTTTGGTTATTAAACAAATAATTTAAATATATTATTTTTATTGTTTTATTTACATCTGTAGATAATTCAACGAGTTAATTATTTTTTTGTAAACATTATTAGTTTAAGTTGTCTATTTTAATAAAATCTTTATTAATAAAATAAATTTTTAATAGACTACAGTCTTTGGCTTTAGAAGAAAAACGTAATTCAATCAACGAAAAATTAGCTAAAAAGGAGCGCAAAAAGGAAAAAAAACGAAAAAAACAACAACGCGAAAAAGAAAAATCTAGTAACAGTTCATCTGAGTGTTCAGATTTAAGTAACACAGGTTAAACATACTTTCTTATATGTTATAATGCATTTTTTTTCTAATATTATTATATGTTAACAATATTTATTTAGGTTTACCTCCTATTTCGTGCAATTCTAAAATAGAGATGGCTGAAGCAGCTGCTGAAGTTAATGGGAATTCTGCTGTTGAAAATTTTGAGGAAGATAATGCCGCTGGACCTGCTCGTCCAAGAACAGATAAACTTCCAAGCGAAAGAGTAATGGAAATGGAAGATGAAGAGAGAAAAGAAGACGAGGAAAGACGGAAACATCGAGAGCCCCCAATAGTCTTCAAAGATTTTATGGAGGTGTGATTGATTTTCTTTTAATTTTAAAACATTATTCAGTTGTATAACATTAAATATTAAATTGCTGTATTTTTTTAGAAAATATTGAAATAAACAATAGTTTTTTTTTAATTATGTATTTTATTAAATAGGGTACTGCAGCTTTCGATAACTTAGCTGAAAATTTGAAATCTGTCACAATGGATCCAGCAGAAGAAACTCATCTTCAGGAATTACATTCATATTTAGTGCAAGGCGAAGGTAGCTGGGCTTTAGGAGATAATTTCCTGAATTTTATAGGTTTGATTTTTTAATACAAAATTAATATTTATTACTGAATTATCAATATTTACTTTTTACTTTTAACTGCATAGGACGCTTATTAGGCGACAAATCTCTTCCTGTTGTTACTAGAGAAGCAGTTTTGAATGCCTTATCCTGCGCTGCTTTACGGGACGATGTAATTCTCTTATTACATCAAGATAGGAGAGAACATATTCTAATGAATTATGCTCAAGATATTGACAGGATGGATATTGTTGAACAACAGGCTTGCGCTTTATTTGTAAATTTCTTTCTTTTTACATATTAATTATGAATTTATTAAAACATTTTAAATTAAAGTAATTCCTATATATTTTAGATTTGTAATATGTTTGAACATCTTTCGCCTTCTGAATGGTTATTATACATATCTGAATGGAGTCACAATAATCAACAAATTTCCAATATTAGAGTCACAACTAAAGTAGCAGTACATAGTCTTCTTAGTGACGATGAGAAGCTGAAAGACATTGGAAGTGCGATTATACATAATCTCGCATGTAAAGAGGTCAAAACTGTGGTATGTATTCATAATTTTGTATGCAAGTACTTTATAATTAATATTATAATAAAATTTGATCAATATAATAATATTTTGGCATATTATCGTATTTTTAATGTCTGTTTTATAATTTATTATATTAAAAGAATTACTTCGTTCATTGTCTTTTACCTCTCTATATTTAAAGTTTTCTTAATGATATAAAACAATGTTATTAAAAATTATATTATTATTCTTTTTATTTTAATTTATTACTTGTCATTCATTAACAAACTTTTATGTTGACTCAAATAAATAAATTTGAAATATTAAATATATAATATAAGAAAGTTAAACGATATGTGGTTTATTTAACATACAAACATTAGTGTTTATCAAAATTATGTTAGTTGATAGGTTGCAGTGTTTATACTATAATTAAATTTTTTGTAGTTATTCATTTATTTAGTATTCAGTTATTGTTTATAAAATTATTTTGCATATTTTCAATATTTCAAACTTTGTAGAGACACGAATATAAATTTTAAAATACTTGACTATGTTTATTAATATTTTTAGGTGTTTGATGATGTAGCAGTTGAATTAGCAATGGCTATTCTTCAACATCTCTCAACAGCTCCCGGTGAAGAACATCTCTTCCGTTGTATGAAGGCACTTTCTAAATTTTGTCAAATTTCCGGTCAAGATGTACCTCAACTAATACAAATGATTGGTCCTAATCCAGCTACTTTCAAAGGCACTAGTCCTCGTGTTGACGAGTTGATAGATATAATTTCGAGAAAATTACGTTAATGAAGATGCATTTTTATTTGCACGATACACATATGCAGAATATTTTTTATTTACATTAATCCAGTTGTCAATTTTTAGTCTTTTTTTGTGTAATTACATAATAATTACAGAATGAATTTGTGAAAAAATATTTAATACGTCTATCTCATTGCACGTATGTAGATTGCAATAAAATTGATTTATAGTCTTCCCATAAAATTAAAAAGGTCTGAATATGTTGTATTATAATATAAATGCTTTTATAATTTTTTACGATTTTGTGATTATATATAAATTTAAATATAAATTTGGTTCAATTTTTTTATAATTTTATATATTTAAAACTTTCTTTGGATTATTTTTATGTTTTCATTATATATATATATATATATATATATATATATATATATATATATATATATATATATATATATATATATATATTATTTAGCAATGTTTTATACTTTTTCTCTAGTTTATTTACTTAGTTTATTTAAATACATATATTTTAAAATTTATATCTTCAACTGCATTGACCTAATTTAAATTTATTTTATTACAGCTATTATACATACTTTGAACATTACAAATAAACCATTAGCATTTCTCATTATTCACTTGCCTTATTAAATAGGTAAATTGCAAGATAAAACTATTTTAGACTAAATTGAACATTCATTAAATAGTTGAATCTTTAATAATGCTTCTGTAATTTAAGTAGTATTGATTATAGAAATAAGCACATTGTTAAAATTTATTTATTTACATTGAGTTGTACATTACATTTGAAATTTATTACGTTGTTTAATTTTATATCTAGTTGTATTATCAATATTTTATTTGATTTATATCATTAAAAACATAATTATTTAAATATTCAAGTATTTATTATTTATTATGCTATATTTTAAAAGGATTATATTATTTATAACCAAAAACATATTTTGTTGATACTTATTTAATTAACAATACGTACTTTGTTATTATTTTGTTCTTTAATCATGTTTATATGCATTAACTGTACATTAATGATATTAATATTAATATGCTTTTAAGAGTTTTTTTCTACAAACTCATGAGAAATAATACTCAAAAATAGTGTTTGTTCTTAGCATGTATATCATGGGTCAATAATTTTTGCATTTATATGAAGGTATTTGGGTTAAATATACATTATGAATGTATTTGAAAAATTATGTTAAATATTATTATAACTCATGAATACAATTTAAAAAATTGTGAATGTTGTTTTTTTTCTATAAAACTTAAGTATTTATGATAATGTTCTTTTTTATTTTGTTATTATATCTATTCTTTTCAAAATAATATTCTTTAATTTCTTAACAATGCTTTTTTTCTTTTTTTGCAGCATTAATTTTTTTTATTTTATTTTAACAAAATACGTTTCTAGTTAACGAACGATTATTCATATTTAATACATTAAACAATTATACAGTAAATCTGCTTTTAGAACACAGTTCTCTAGTTTAAATTTTGAAAATTTAATTTTAAGAAAAGATATGAATATATAATATTTTCCAATTCTGTAAATAAAAAATCACTAGTAAGCTGTAATATCACAGTTTTTTTTTAATATTCTTTATATATATATAATAAACAATTTTCTTTACCTTCATTTTCAGTGGATCGAGCACGGAAATTTTCTTACTACTTGTTTGGAATAAAATAATTTATTTTATGTAGATCATAAATATTTCCAACTCTCCATGATGTACGAAACTAAGCAAACATTAATATTTATCTAGCTTCTTTAACCGCTGATAAAAAACCGAGATACAATTTATTTTCTTCTGCTATTTTTTTTCCATTTTCAAATGTACACCTTTAGATTTTTTGTGATTGCGAAATTGTGCATCAAATATTTATTTTGTTTCTTTACCTTTCATTATAAGTTAATTAAGTAATAATTATATTACTTCAATTGTGATAAAAATTGAATATTAATTTTTGCGTTTCAATGTGAATTTGTAATAAAATGTTTTATTTGTCATTAATTATATATATATATATATATATATATATATATATATATATATATATATATATATATATATATATATATATATATATATATATATATATATATATTTGGTTATTGATTGATTTTACTTTTATGGAAGTAGATTAGAAAAATACTTTTTGTAAGATGGAAACTTATCTAAAATATTGTTTTCTTAAATTAATTATCATAATTGCAAAGAACATTTTGAGAAAACTGGTTGAAAACCGACGACAGTTGGCGGTCAGATAAGACCATCCAAGTCAACAATACGTACAGTTTCTTAATATTCTTCAGTTTATTACTGCAGTATTTAAGTGTAAAGATCGTTTTGTTCCACGTAAAATAAAAAATGTATAAATTTTATCAAATTATACATATAAATCAAGTTTTACAAATATAAAACGTTGTATAAAAATTACAATTAAATTAGTCGTTCCTCTCTCTACACATACTTTTACTTTGTTAACATTAACAATTTTCACACAATGGATTCTGACATATTTGAAATGGAAGAGACATCCAAAAAAGATAAATATGTCTTTCCTGAAAAGCAAACGTTGCAAACAAAAATTAAAAAAATTGTATTCAGAAGAATTCCTATTTTGGAATGGATGCCGAAATATACTAAAATGACTGCCATATCTGATGTAATTGCTGGAATTACTCTTGGATTAACATTAATTCCACAAAGTATAGCATATGCTAATTTAGCTAATCTTACTGCTCAGTATGGCTTATATTCTTCTTTTATGGGTAAGTTTTTATTATTATTTTTTAAATAAAAACAACGCAATCTAAATTTTTAGTGAAAATATGTAACATATATATATATATATATATATATATATATATATATATATATATATATATATATATATATATATATATATACTTCATTTATTGGTACATTTGTTATAACAAGTTATTTTACATCATTGAGTTAATTTTTAATGTTTAAAAATGATTTTAATATAAATGGTTTATATTACTGTATATATTTATGCAAAATTTTTTTTCGTGTTTAATTATAAAAAAGAATAAGATTAATTTATTATTTCAATAATGTAAAATATTTTTAATTTTTCGCGTATAGGTACAATATTATATGCATTATTTGGTACAGTCAAAGAAGTTTCTATTGGGCCAACAAGCCTTATGTCTTTATTAATTCTTCATTATTGCAAAGGTCTCACATTGGATTATGTAATACTTTTGGGATTTTTATCTGGGGTTGTTATAATTATAATGGGTATTTTACAACTAGGTAATTTGAATTTAAATTGTTTATATAAAAAATCTTAAATTTATTAAGTAATATTTTTTTTCGCGATTTATTTATCACGCAGGTTTTTTGATTGAATTAATATCATTACCTGTGACAAGTGGCTTTAGTTCTGCAGTTGCTTCCGTTATTGTTATATCTCAGTTGAAAGGTATTTTTGGAATGAGATTCAAAGCAGAAACATTTTCTGATAATGTTATTCAATTATATAAAAAACATCAAATGGCAAGATGGCAAGATACCGTTTTGGGAGTGTGCTGTATTATATTTTTATTATTATTAAAGGTACAAAATTTTTGTTAACTTAATAATTTTCATTCAACATTTAATAGTTAATATATAATAATTTTTATAATTGATTTTAAAAATATATAATGTATTTTTTATCATTATTTATAGAAAATTAAAGACTTACCTGTTCAAAAACCAAAAATTAAAAAAGTTTTGTGGTTCATATCTATAGGTCGCAACGCATTACTTTTACTAATTGCTGCTATAATAGCTTACCGTCTTGAATTAAATGGACCAGCGCCGTTCTTATTATCAGGTAATTATGTTTTATTTTGCATGAAAGCATTTTAAAGAATTCAAATTAAACTACAACTTAATATTTTATAATAAAGATCGTATTCCTGCTGGTCTACCGAATTTCACTTTACCCAAATTTAGCGTGACTTATGGTAATCACACTGAAACATTTATGGAAATGTGTTCAAAACTTGGAACTGGAATATTTGTAATACCAATAACAGCAGTTTTAGCAAATATTGCAATCGCTAAAGCGTTCAGTAAGTTTTTTATGTTATAAATATAAGTTATATAAATACTTATGTATCTTTTTCGATAGCCTCAAATAATAAGGTGGACGCTTCTCAAGAAATGTTAACTTTGGGTATTTGTCAAGTTATGGGATCTTTTGTTTCGGCAATACCATCAACGGGAGCTTTCACAAGGTCTGCTGTAAGTCACACTAGTGGTGTTAAAACACCATTTTCAGGAATATACGCTGGTATTTATTGATACCTTAAATAAAAATTATGCAATTAAAAAATGAGCTTTATAAAAATAACAACTTTCAGGTATATTAACAATATTTTCTTTAACATTTCTCACACAACATTTTTATTTTATTCCAAGAGCAGCAATATCAGCTGTATTAATTTGTGCTGTTGTCGTTATGGTAAATGATACATATATTTGAGAATATATTTATATGTATATTTGGACATTTTGTTATTATATATCTTTTAGATTGATTATAAAATCTTACGCACTATGTGGAAAGGAAATAGATGGGATGTATTTATATTACTTATAACATATTTTGTTAGTTTACTGAAAGGCATGGAAATTGGACTTGTAGTTGGAGTTTTAGTCAATATAGCATATCTAATTTATTTAGCTGCAAGACCCAGAGTTGAAATTTGCCGAAAGAAGGTTTAAATTAATTATTTTTTCAATAAATTTATGATGTAATTATTTAATACAGTTTCAATTTTTAGAGTTCAACAGGATGTGAATATGTGTTGGTTACTCCTGATAATGGATTGTATTATTTATCTATTGCATTTTTAAATGATGTGATTTTCAAAGCTGCAACTGCTGATGGCGAAAATGTCTTACCAATCGTAATTGATTGCTGCAAATTTCAAGCGATTGATTATTCCGCATGCAAAGTAAGGTTTATTTATTCCCATTAAATATTACTTAGACGATAAATTAAAAATTTCTCTTTTTCACAGGGTTTAGAAAAGCTTTCTAAAGATTTTGAAAAACGAAATCAAAAACTTATATTTATGAATGTTTCAACCAAAATTATTGCTGTATTGGAACCTATTACCGCGATCAACCCAAAAAATTTTCATTGTCAATCAGAATCTGAAATGTTAGATGCTCTATTTATTACAAAATCTGATGAAATAACAAAAACGGAAACGCTGCCTCTTCTGTCAGAGTCATTTCTTAATGAAGAAAGCATTTCTTCTGAAGTATGCGAATTACACAACGTCATGAATGAACATGAAATAAATAAAGAACCAACTCGCACAGAAACCAGTGCAGATGTTATACCAAGAACGACTCAACAATAATCATCAACTTGTGTTTGAAAATATTATATAAACATTTTTAGTATCATAAAAGATGATAAATATTTTGACAAGAATATTAATTTTAAAAGAATTTAATTTATATATTTTTCAATTTATTATGTACTTATTAATAATATAATAGTATTATTTTTGAAATGCAATGATTATTATTCTGTAATATATATTCTAACATTATATAATTGTAAGTATTAAAATATCAGTATTTTCAAATAGAATTTTATTAAATTTTGTGAAATATAAAATGATTGAGAAATGATAGGGTATCAATATGATGGTTTGAAAATTTTGATTTTATTTTTATATCATTTTGATTTATTTTATTTTTTGTAATTTCATCACACAAAATAAAAAAAATATTATACTCTTCATAAGAGAAAAAAATAATAAGCTTGTAATTGGTTCATTCAATAATTAAATTAAATATTTTAGTTAGCAATCGACTTATAAGATTCCTAATGTAAAAACATAAAAATCAAATTTTATAACAAAAATATAAAAAAAAACAAAGTAATAATACAATTACGAATTTTACTTGACGTATATCATTTTTTAAAGTTCATAAATAGTTTTATGTTTTGCATCTTACAATATTATATTATAATTTTTTATTCACTATTTTGATAACTATTGTTTTATTGATATTTTCCGAAAATTTTAACACTTAAATATTAACTTAACTATTTATTATAAGTATTTTCGATTCATTTTTTTATTAGGTTTTATTTTTGGATACACACAATGTTTATAACAATGAAAAATCGACAAAACATATAAATTGAAGTTTTATCCGTGATTAATTAACAGCGATAGGTTGGCAACTCTGATACTGATCGTTCAGTAAAACGAGAGCCGTCGCCGGGTTTGGTTGTGTCGCCGTGAGTCACATTGTTTATTAGCTGTTACATTGTAATTTTTATCACAGTTATGACATAAAGACGGCCGAATCGTCGAAGAGCGCCCGTTTTGGGGGCGACATGACGTGACCGAAGAGCGGTCGGAGTGCGTGCGCGTTTCTCGCGAACTCGCCGAATTTGTAAACGCAAACCGACATATAAAGCGAAGAAGTTGTTATTTAGCGAAGATGGAGAGCAAAAGCGGGCGCCCGAGTCCGAAAGCGGTCGCGATCGCTTTCGTGTTTATCGCCGTTGTCGGAATGACGGGCGGTTCGTTCACCACAAAAATGATCGGCATCAGCGAGAACCTGGGCAAGGCGTTGCAGTATGTCGTCCAGAGTGCGGATATCAATTACACGGAACCAAATTTGAACGTGACTTACGTCTCCTCGACCGAGTTCAATCCGATGGGAATGGCACATTTGTACAACCTGACCAATAATTTCATCGACCTCATACAAAGGAAACAGGCGTATCCCGAAGGTACGTACGCGTACGCGAAAGCTTACGCTTTACTCTTTACACTTACGCGTTACTCTTTTCTCTTTTATCATAAATTAATTTAAAAAAATATTTTTTTTAACAATTCTTTATTTTGCAGTAATCTTTATCGATCCGTTATAATTTATCCTGGTTCCGCGTCGTTTTTTCACTTAAGTTCGAAAACTCTTTTCGATATATAAACATTTCAAAGTATGAATATTAACAATATGTTAACTAAAAATATTAAGAAATAAGTATTAAATATTACGAATATAATTTATAAAATTTAATAATTAAGCACGTTTAGATGATTTAGATTCAGATACAATAAACGAATATTCCTTTGTTTGGATATTATTTTTTTCAATAAAATTTGGATAAGTTATAACTTTAAACGCGACGATTAATACTGTATTAGTTTTTATTATCTTACCTCCGTTTTTAAAAATGATTTATCACGGTTATTTTGTTTCATAAAGTTACAAACGCATTTAGCAAATTTGGATGTAATTTATTTTTCTATTATATATTTTGGACCACTTGTGTGTACTACATTTATTTAATTATTCCACTATATTCCACATGTTTATTAGAAGTATCAAAAATATTTTTCTATTTATATTTCATCTTTTAATGACTCACCTTTACAATAGGGGCGAGCGCGTTAGTCGTGCGATATATTTTAAATTCTTGAAATGAAAGTATATAAATTAAAATCATTAGCATAAACTACCTATAACATTACCGTGACCTTCAAGTTTTCCAAGTTTGTTTTTCAAAATTCATTATTTTTACTTATATTATACTTTGGGTCGTAAATTTATTTCACATTCGACGAAAGCTATTTTTGTTTTAACAAAATTCAAAATACATACTTTTCATTGTACTCTTAATTATTATGAATATTTCTTACATCATTCAAGTTTTATAACAAAATTTAAAATATTTTAGTACATATTAGATTTTGAATATTTTCATAACCCTTTTTTTAAACTGTTCCCCTTTTTAAAATTATGCTATTCAAATTCTCTAATAGTAAGTCAACTAACTTAACTAAAAAGTCGCATAATTAAATTTATAGAATTTTGAGTTCTTTGTTTTTTTTTCCGAGAATTTTTTGAAACGCTTCTTCGAATTTAATATGAAATCGATGTCTTAATTACATGATTTTTATATGGTTTGATTTTGTATGAGTTCCTTGCATTTTTATACTCAGTTTCCATTTATACTGTATTTGTAAAAACGTATCTACCACGTAAATTTGGGGATAACTGTACTTATAATCGAAATATAGTATCCTTCAAATTTTGTACATTTTTAATTATTAATTAAATGATTTGTATAAACCTTTACAAAAAAAAAAATAATATCTCAATTTTATATTATTTTACAAATTGTATTTATCATTATTTTGCAGAATTTTGCTAATATTCTGTTTTATAAGAATTCTTTCTGACAAATATTTCTATATAAAATTCACTAACATCACTAACCAGTTTTTTTAATTCTCAATTCTTGCCATTGGAATTTCCATTGTTTTTATGTAAATTTTGTTATTAATAATTTCATTATTCTTTAGAAACATTATAAACTATTAAAAATTAAGTAGTCAATCTTGTTTATTGTTTGTACTTAATTAAATCTATTTATTTTATATATTTGTATAAATAAACCCTCTGGAGTTTAGTATTGACCGCGTGTATGTACACAATGCTAGATATATAACTTGATATATACTATAATTTAGAGATATTTGTGTATTTAATTTATTTCAATAAAATTAATATTCAACTTAAAATTTTCCTATATTTCTAGTAAGCATTTATGAGAACACAATTCAGTTCGATGTCGATATATTAATATATCTTATTATTTAAATATTTAATTGTTTTTTCTCGCAATTATATTTTATGTAGATATATCCTTTATACTTCTTATAAAAATTCATATGCTAGAATATGTTTTATTTTCATTGTGTGAACGCGTTGTAATAAACTCATTCTCATGTTGAAAAATAACAATACCTTGTATCTTGTGATATTCGTTATGATATTTATCGATTAAATATCGTGGAAAAGTAGAAAAATGGTAATTTAATTATTTTTAATATTGAAATGATTACTTTATATATGTTATTCAATACAAAAAGTAATTATATAATACTTAATTTGTACTTGATTAATATTTCATTTAAAATTTCACTAAATTTATTTGTATATACATATATCTATTTTTTTCAATTTATATACAGCGTTGTTGAACGTGCATTTCGATATGTTATCAAATGTTTAAACATGATAAAAATGTAAATTTAAATTATTTTAGTCTTTAATATATTCCTATATTATTTATTTTCATATTTTTTTCCTAACTTTTTGTGATATTATTCTCGTCAAAGTACAATATATCATATTTTAAAAATACTAACTATAATTTTTCATCTAGTGCAAATCATGATTGATAACTTTTTCTCCCTTTTCTTTACATTTGCCGTAGGTAAACAGTAATGTACTATATTAAAAAGTTCTGGAACACAGCCCTCTTTCATCCCTTTCTCTAAACCTAAAGGAAAGGTTAGACGAATGGATGGTATTTTGGTCCAAAAATACGATCTTTTTTTTGAATTCCAAAATAGCGCATTAAATAGTATTAGTACAAAACTTAATTAATATTCAAATGAGAAATTATTCAAAACTTTTTTTAGTTATGTAACGAAATTATATCATATTTAAACTATATATAATAATTATGTTACAACGTAGTAGTAATAATTCAAATATGCACTTAATTTAATAAAAAAATATTTCAACTCCACTAAATTTCCAAATGCACGTCTGTTTATTTATTTTCATCCCCTATTTTCATATTTTTTCTTTTATTTCACGTTTTCTGGCACATTTACTCTTTCACATGGCTTGTTCTATACGGGAATGTGATATATATTTATTGTGATTCATATCGGAAAGTTTGTTACTAGTAAACGATGTGCGAAATAGCGTTTTCCGTTAATTATTGGTATTTCAAGTGTTATATTGGCAAGGATATTCTGCATCATTAATAAATAGGCGTGTACTTCCAACTACATGCTCTGATTAATGAAAATATTATATGTTTACCGCATACGTTTATGTATCGTAACATATTATGCAATATTTTTGAACTATAATACAATGTTTCGTGACTGCAAATAATTAGGTGGATTTTTTCTTCTAAAAATATTTTCGGTTTTTTTACGTCATAAATCTATACCTAATATAAATTATTTTGTTTTGATGCAGTGATATTGTAATATATATATATATATATATATATATATATATATATATATATATATATATATATATATAATCGATAGGTTTTGTTGTAGTTTTATATATGTTTTCAAATATTTCTGCATGTTAACTATCGTAAGTAGACCACTAATACTTTCAGTAGGTAAGCTATTAATATAATTTAGATTTGGAAATAGATTCATATTATTATTATAGTATTAATTAGAAATATAAATGTGCTATAAATTTTAAATTAAAATATGTATATATCTTCATGTTCAAACTAATTGAGAAATCGTATTTATCACTTTATTTAAATAAAGATGCTAATTTTATTATACTATAAAATTATTATTATTATTATTAAACAAATCCTTATTCTAATTTAATTACTATTTTTTTTTAATATATAACGCATATTTTATTTTTGAACTTAGTATTACATATGATAAATATATATTTTACGAAATTTTGTTTCTTAACCCTTCAGACTTATTTTTATTCATAAATATGTTTTTAGAATTTAATTTAATATATTTATAAATGTCTGTCTCTCACTAAGTTATATAAGGTGTATTATTTTAGTCATGTTTATATTTTTAATTAATATTTGTCAAATTTTATTTTATAATTGGGACTTTGATATGTAATATTTTGTTTTAAAAATATTCATGATTCATACACAATAGTGTTAATTCATAATATTACATTAGAACCATAGAAAAATTATGATCACCTAAAATTAGTTTCAATGTCATTTTATTTTATTATTTATATAACAATTTATCTTATGGCAAATGTCATAATTGTTAAAAATGGATAAGGTGCTGTTATTTAACATTGCCTTGATAAATATGCAAAATGGAATTAATTTTATATGTATTATTTCTTTTAAATTTTTATTTTGATGTATTTAAAAAATGAAAAATCTTTTTTTCATTTTTAATAAAATCTATCAAAAATTTGTTTTTCATAATATTTACTTTTTTTGAGGAAAATAAATTATTTTCAATGTTTTTTCCAGTCTATTTTATATAAATATTTTTAATAAAAAAAAAAATTAATTTGTACTGCTATTTATCATTTATAAATTTATATAATATATATATAACTTAAATATAATATAATGTTTATGTAAATGTGTCATTGTCCCTTTAACTGTAGTTTATTTCTTTCTATCATTTTATGATTACTATTGAATAAACGGTTCGCGGAAGTTAGCGATCTTGTTGCTACTACATTAGGACCGGTTGATAGAACCTGTTACTATTGGTTATCAGTCGCGACAGAGCTATTCAAATACTATTTCATATTTTCTGAAATATAATTTAATATTTCTTTCATTAAACTTGATATTCTAAATACTGGTGAAAACCCCCCAATTTACGTAATACACTATATATATATATATATATATATATATATATATATATATATATATATATATATATATATATATATATATATATATATATATATACATTTTCTCAATTTTTTTAGCTCAAAAGGGTAGTATTAGATAGTATTATCAGGTTTAGAATTTATTTTGGAAAATAGTTTCTCATAACATAGTTATATAAAGGTTCGTTCTTATCTTTTATACCTCAGTCAACTTTTTTTCTGAATAATTTTTTACAAAAATATATAGAAAAATCATGTTCATTTTGGAATTCGTAAATTTACTTTTTTCAAAATATTTGTTTTAAATATTTTTGTAAAGAAAATATCCTAAAATATATTTTTTTTATAATTTATTTAATTTATCTAAAAACTGCGAAAGCTCTGCCGACGCAGATTGGTTCAAAGCGGATAAATGATGATCACGATATAACCTACATTTTTCACTACAGAAAAAATTATGATTAAAAACAAAACACGTGTCTTTCTGAAAATATTATTTATTTGTATTATTTTAGAAGTGGTTTATTCTATTGAAATACAATAATAATTAAAATATTATTAATTTAATTAGTATTTTGTGATAATTGAACTAGACCGTTTCCACAATAGTTTATCTGAGATTTTCCCATATTACCAATTTTAGTAACATGCTTTATTTTTTAACTATACTATTATGTATATATTTTACAAATTACTATTGGGACATTATTGACATTGACGTTATTTTTTATACAAAATTAAAGCGATGTTAAAAACTGTTCACCTACAGGTGTTTAATTGCAATGTATTTAATTTTATCAAATTGTTTAGTAGCAATCGATATTAATTTAATCTTAATATACATAATAAGTTTGCAATTAACAAACCTGTTACATTGAATTTAAGTTATTCGCTCGATTGATACTAATGCACGTTAGCGTGTCTTATGCATATTTGTTTATTACTGTTTGTTATTGTAATTGTATCAAATTTGTTTTTTGTCAAGACATCTCAATAATTTTGCTCGACCTGTATGAATTAACCGACCAATGAGTGAGCGATGCGGAGGCGAGTCTTTCAATTCAATTTGGTCTCGTTGTCCCTTGCTTTTACCATTGTCTGCTCAACGTTAAATAACTTTTACTGAAATATTATCTAAATTTTTATAGATTATTTAATTTTTCTATTATCCGATTTATTATTATTACATTTCATTGAAATAAAATTTCATCTAAAAATTTATATATATTTTTCTTTTTTTTTTGACAAAACGATAAGTCGCCTGATTTTATGATTCGATGAAGCAGACATCCAGAAAGAGCGGAAATGGTATACAGTTCATATAAAAATGAAAAAGTTAACTATACAACTTAAGTTTTTTTTTGCATTATGTTCTAGATATTTCTTCTCTTCTCAATAATTAATTTTGAAGTTTTTAAATGATATATTTTTACTTCATATTCAATTATTAAATATTTACTGTTTGTGTCACATCGCATTGTATTACTACCACAGTTAATGATATATTAAATTATGAATGTATATAGTAATATTTAACAAAATTTTCCCCTTAATTTTTTGATTTAATTAATTAATCATTTTATGTAAAACAATATTTGTGATTTTCTTTTTATTTTCTTTTACTAAACTATCAACCATATATTTACATATTTTTTTGTGCTTTGTTAGTATTTTGCATTGGTTTATTTATTATTTTATGAAGTTTTTCAATAAAGTAACATGAAGTGGAAAGAAAAATTTAATAGTTTAAACTAAAATAGCCGTTTTTTATTTTAATAAAAATTTCAAGAAAATTTTCAAAGTATTGATGTCTTTTAGCTATGCTGTTACAAAATTTTCTACAGGAAAAAATAATTATCAACACATATTATACGTATGTAAACTTTCTAAGTTTGAAATTTTGTATTCACTAGCCTAAGTACGTAAAAGTAAATTTTACAAATATTTGTTTTGGAAATTGTATAAACAATGTTTCTATCTCAATGTAGTTAAATTACATTTTGGATGTTGTTAATTGAATTTTGAATTTTACTCATATCAAAATATCACAATTTTTGGATGCAATATTTGAATCCTAAACTAAGTTCATGTTAAGCGAATTTGCATGATTTTAAATATATGGTTGTCATTACTATTTTTTTTCTTTTTTTAATACCAATAAAAGTGATCAACATTGTAAATTATGAATATCAAAGTTATATAATTTGCCAAAAAATGGTTGAAAGTGCGTAAATTTTTGCCTGCACGCTACTTCGTTTTTTACATCCTTTTTTGTGATGTGACTCTGATTCGTGACCGAATTTAATTGTATATAAACTCACGTTAAATTTATAATGTTGTTGCTTTCGAAGCAAATTGTATTGATTTTGTTTAATTCTCTTTTGAGTAACAAAATAACTATTTAATTAATTATCGTATATTTAAAATTCACATATAGAGGTAAATATTTTCTGTACTCTTTGATACATTTTACTGTATTTGTGGTTCTTGAGCAAAAATAATGTATAAAAAGGAATAGGGTTGTTTTTAAAAACGTTTTACATATGTTTTTTTCTTTATTTTTTTTCTCTCAAATAAGAACTCCAGTTTCTTTGTAAACTAAGCAGTTAATACAAAAACATTTTCAGATATGACATTTTGAAATATTTCTAATGTTTGAAATGAAACAACGGTCGATTAATGGTCTCAGCGCTATCGCCGTGTGGTACTGGCAGTTGTTCGAATATTTGAAAAGCTTACATTTATTTTAGGATTAATAATATGCAACATTGTTAATTCATTCAAAGATAAAAGTTTATTAAAAAAATAAACGTTGGAAAAATTATAAAAATCGTTCCCAAATTTTGCATTAGAACATTATTAAGCTATGTATTATTTACCTCATCACTTTGATATTACTTCTCAGTAAATTTTCTTATTATTTTGTGCTTATACAAATATAAAAATTGTAAAAAAAGAACTTTTTCTCTTATTTCAATTTTTCGCTTATACAAATATAAAAATTGTAAAAAAAGAACTTTTTCTCTTATTTCAATTTTTCGCCTTTAAATATCTAGACATAACAACCTCTCTTAAAAATGTAAATTATGAAGTGATCTTTTGTTTTCTATTTACCTATAGATATATAATCTTTTATGTTATTTTTTTCATAAACGAGTTAATCTATGCTAGTACTATCGATATTTTATACAGATAGTAGTTAAGTACTTTGTAATATTATTTCATCACAATTCGAATATATTTTTCATACTCGTACGAGAAGCTTGTTTAATGGAGAAGTTTGATAATATTGAATTTGTTAGTTGACTATAATTTATTGCACACATATTAGTTTTATCGTTTCATACAAGTTAGATAACGTATAATAAAAGCAGGTTTAATATCAAAAATTGACGTATTTATAACACTTAAATGCATATTGTTAAATAAAATAATTGTATATTCGATAAAATTAATTTTTATATTTATTATTTTTATGTAATTAAACTCTTTTCAAAATCTAACATTATAAATTGTATTAATTCGAATAAAAAATAAAACTATGTCGTTATTAATATAATAACCAGAGAAATATTATTTTTGTTCAAATGATTTTCAATATTGTTGATATTTATAATTAAAAAAATGTGTAAAAGTGCTATTCACCTTCAAATAATATACTCAAATGTTCAATTTAAATAGGTCAATTTCATGGACAGTATAGAAATATTTATTCCCCGTTCAAGACAAGGAGTTATTATATTAGGAAATATGGAGTGTGAACTCAGAATCTGTTCAATATACACAGGTGTTCATTTAGGTGTCTAATCTTACAAGTTTTACTATAAATAATTAAAATTTACAAATATAAATTATTTAAAACTCATACAAAACATATCTGGACTTTTTATATTCGTATTGATTGGCCCATTCGTTTATTAATATAATCGTCAATATTACTGTTAAGTAAATTTATTGCATTTTAATTATAACGTTTGAGTTTAATTATATGTTACGCACTTTGAATTTGCGTTTTATTTATTTATTGTTTTCATTTTGACTGACTGTTTTTTTTCGCAAATTTTGCATTCCATTTGATGGTTAATTGACAATTTTAGTAATGATTGCGCTTGAGTAAATGCGTAAATTTTTATAGATCGCTTTTAACTGATTATTATTTTAATCAGTATTGCTTAATGTAATTTAACGGAAAATTACATTTTTGTAATTGAAATTTTATAACTTAATTATCAAATTCATTAAGGAGAATTGTAAAACAAATTTATTTAATTTAAGGTTTTATTTGAATAAGTCAGTTAATAATATCTACAAAATAGACTTATATGGTATAAGTACATACATTACTATTAATAATAAAAATATGTCATTACTTCAAACGTAATATAAACTTTTTATAATTGTAGTATATAAAATACGAGCAGTGCATACTATTTCAATATATATATATATATATATATATATATATATATATATATATATATATATATATATATATAATCTCCTTATTTACGGAATACAAATTCATTAAGTCATAAGTCATTATTGAAATCGTATAAGAAATTCGAAATTGAACAGCTATTTTTTAAATAAATGTTTTCTTCGTACATTTAACACCTGATGGATTATTGTAATGCAGGAAATTGTTTGCATTTATTGTACCGTTGTATGGAAGAATGACTCATGTCGTTGTCCCAAACCAAGGTCGATTGTTTACTAAAGTGTGACGATTCATACAAACTTTTTTACACAAATCATAAAGTGTACCATAATTGTTTTGACGATTTCCATTCGCAACAATTCGAATTATATTATTTAAAGGTATCACTAATGAAAGTCTCAGGAGTGATGTCACTGATATTTGTATGTTGGTCTTTCGTTTTTACAAATATAATGGCCGTAGGCGTTACACGAAGGTTTTTTCTTAAATGATCAGCTCACCTTGGTTTAGTCATTTTGTCGATGTGCATATATTTTAAGAATGCAAGAACTTATTGGAGAAGTTGGTGTAGTGCATGTCGTCATTTTTATATTTTTAACATTATTATTTCATTTTTTTTAATTATTATATTATCAAATATTAATTATTATTGTTAATTAATATCTTAAATTATATTTATTTTAGATAATAAAGCTTTAGATATATTTACCATAGATACAAATAATTATTGTGTTTTTATAAAATTCTTTATAAAAAAGTCGCCATCTACCATAAAAATATATTTTTGATTTCGTAATATTGATCAAAATATAAATGTTTTTTTATGAGATTACGTAATATTTTGATTAAGAATATATTAGTTATTTTTACTTTTATAAGTTTTTTTATTTGTAATCATTAAAATCTAGCATATTTATAGGCGTGTTTGAACATATATATAATTATAAATTAATAAAAAGCATAATCTTTTATACAAATACGATTCTGTCATGTGTGTGATGTTAAAATACTGTTTTTACTGCTCTCTTTAGTTACAATTTTATGTTCAGAGCAAATGAAAAATCCTTCTCATTTTTCAACAAACATTTTGTTTGTTTGAATACTGTCCAACTTTAATCGTTGTTACAAAGGTTTTATTGCCGGACATTAAATATTTCGTCGACAAATGCGCCCCGCTTTAAAGCTAACAGATGACATGTTTTCGGTCTTGAGTTGTTGTTTCAGGGGGCCGCATTTTTTATATTTACGAGATGTGGGTCATATCTACCGCAGTTTTCCTGCGGAAAATTCGACTACGACCCATTTTCCTTTTTCTAACCTTTATTATTGTTCTCTTTTGGGCCGGCAGCCTTTCACCTGATTCATCGTTTCTGTGTCTTTTGTTACTTTTCGACACGCTCATCTTTTATGAAAAATGAGCGCGCATTTTTTTTTATCATTTTTACGTAAATTGTTTTTCATCATTATTTTTTTTCTTACTCATGATAAAAACGATTTGTGCTGTTTCCGTAATCAGAACTCAATTTCCTTGATCGTGATTTATACTAAAATCACGTTCTTGCATATTTTTCACTTTTTATTTACTATACGATACAACTAATCGAAATTTCTTTATTTTCAATAAAAAATAAATAAATATCGTTTAATTTCATATATTAACCTATTAACTTAAATTAATTTGTTTTAATTGATTAATTGCAGAAGAATTCTTAAATACTATTTCTGTTACTAGAATGTTTTCTTTTTTAAATTTCATATTATAAATTAATAAGTATCAACTAAATATCATTTTCATTTAATCTTAAAAATATGTACTCAAACAGTGTGTATTTTTAGGATTAATTTTATATATTCTGAATATATACTTACTTTTTTCTTTTAGTATATTACATTTACTCTCTTCGATTCGAAATAATTTAATTCGAGAAAACCTTTTGTCTTATGATATTTTTATGAACACCGATACTATTACTATTGCCGAAAAAGGTAATGTCATGTATACATTTTGATTTACGATATCTTTTTCCTCAAAAACCGAACATTCATATTGAATATTACATTGTTTCACATATAATATAATATCATATGTTATACATGATTTATTCTTCATCGGGTCATATAATTTTTAAAAGTAAATATTAAAAATAAATATTCGATAATTATTTTCTATCCACTTGAAATTGTAATTACCGTACAATTAATCTTATATAATATACCAAAATAATTCACTTACATTGTATATATATATAGCATAATTCAATCTCGGTTGTCGAAAAATAAAAAAGTGAGGAAAAAGAATAAGAATGTAACAAACCATTTTTGCAACGGGCGATAAGACAACTTCATGCTTCGTTTAACATCAGAAACTTATAACAAGTCAACTATTAATGTTGAAAAAAAAAGAAAAAAAAGAGTTGAAACGGTAAACCGTGATTGGGAAGAAACCAATACAATGTAATCTTAAGAAAAAGCGATTGTTCCATCAGTTTTTTAAAAGACATTACTTGGTCAGTATGTCGTTCGCGTGTTTTAACCATTTCATTGCTTAATTTCATAGATTTACAATTTTTTTTGAATCTGAATTTCTTTTGATCTGCATTTTATACGTTAGCACGAAATTTTGTTGTTTATAATTAATTAAATATTTCATATGGTTGCAATACTGCATCGTTATGAAATCATCCCACATGCGTAGTTTGATTAATCTCGTACTCATAAAAATGTTTATATCGACTTTTTTATTCACGAGATTTCTTTGTGTAGGTCTTTAAACGATAAACTGATGTTAGTATTTTTAATCTCCTGCCCACGTATTCTTCTACTACTATGTTTCGTTTTCTGAGATGATCGCTAGATAGTTTATTTCCGCTTAATCAATTTAACTTATATTTGTTTATAAATAGGTTATTTTAGTCTTTGTTACCATCAATTTTATAATTGACAACTTAAAATTTTGATATTTTGAAAATTTCTAGCTTTTGTAGTTAAATTTATAGTTCAATTTGATTTTGAGATTTTTCTCTCGAAAATTATGGCAGATTTTATCCAAAAATGTCGATTTTATGTTAACTATTCAAATTTGCCTTTGTGCATGCTATGTTGCGTAAATTTTACCCAATAACGAAAATGCGGTTATTTTATGATGCTCTTTATTCGATTCAATATATATATATATATATATATATATATATATATATATATATATATATATATATATATATTCGAATAGGTCACTTTTTGATGTTTATAGGTCGAAAAACGTATTATCAAATACATATACCCTGTATCATTTCTTAAAATCGTAACAGCTGCACACAGAACTGTTTTATTTTTGTATATTGTAATCGAGCCGTAGTGTATGCACGATTATTTATCTTCAAATAAACCTATTTAAAACTAACACCATTTAAAAAACAGGCAATAGATCTCTTCTGTTCAATTTTGAAACTATTTTTACCTCTTCAACCTTATACGCAAATTTATTTTTAATTATCACAATAATTTTTGGGAAGTTGTTATTTTGACCGGTCGTCGTCGTACCACTCCATATTTTCAGTTACCGGTTTGGCAACATTCGATTGTGCAATGCGAAACAGACCCGTGAGACACTCGTTTTACGTATAGACATATACAATTCAGCAATTATTATTATTATATGAGTACAATAAAATAGATTATGTGGTCGATTGCATTTTCTCTTTGTAGAAGCCTCAAATTTATCGGAGAGTTTATCGTTTTTGGAACAATGCCTAAAATGGCTATCCATACTCTAAACCAGCTTAAAGTTCTCCAATTTCTTACTTTTCTACTGTATTCGCTTGCACTACATTTTACGTGATTTCTATATTGGATATGCAATATGAATTCTTTTTCATAAACTAGGTCGACTGCATTTTCTGCTCGAAGTCATTTATCATATTATCTATTATGAGACGCTCCCTCATATTTATTTAAGTATATAATCAATCGATATTCAATCAGATGTATATGTTTAATAATGATATACTCTAGAAATAAAATTCACATCATTTTTTAATTTAAAAATAAAAACATAGTTTGAAAAAAATTGAACATATAAAAATTTGTATTACACGTAAAGTTTTACTTATCAATCTGTAGATATTGTATTTATTAATAAGAAAAAAGTTCATGTCATTTATAAATTAGAATGAATATTATAAGGTTTATAAAATTATTTGTTTATAAAAATATAAATTCCAATGATTGCGATGTTTAAAATTATAATTCAATTGATTGGTGTATTTCTACCGATATTTTTTCTTTAAAAGCTGTTGACATGTTCATTGTTTCCTTTTTCAATTATTAATGCTGATTCACTTTCGTAATTACATTGTCTTAAGTTATGATTATAAAGATTAATTTTATATCAATAATATTGAAAATATATATTTTAATAAATCTAATATAGGAGTGGTTATGTTCGCTGAATATGCAAACTCTTTTAGTATTATGCGTTATCATGTTGTAGGCGAGAGTACGTGTATATAAATAATTTTATTAAATACACATTTTGATTAAAGATAATAAAATTTTCATTTTTTATTATGTTTTGTCAAAAAAATAAATGTATATGTACATGTAGTATAATTGTTGAATATGTTTGTTTCTTTAATATGTAAGGCTCGTCACTTTTTATTGCAATATTATATCAAATATTATTTTCTTGATAAGTTTATATTATTCACATTCCAACATATGATTGTGAATAGATCTTGTTGTTTTTTATTGTATTTATAAATTTTATTACATGTAATAAAAAAGAATACTAAAATTTGAGCTGCAATTATCAATCTCAATTGTTAAATTTCCGTGTCAGTTCTTCGAAAACACTATTAAAAATATCTATTTATGTAGAATTAACAACGGTAATCTTTTCCTTTGCGACGAATATTATTTAAATATAAAAAATTTCACCATCCTCAATCATCTAGTTAGTAAATTGCAGTTAATCCCGACGACGTTAATTTTGAAAGACTCACCATTTTAATTGCTATGAATTGTAATATTTTTTTAACGTTGCCATATACATTGACGCATTAAAATTTGTTTGCACAGTTGTTGGTAATACTATATCTTAGAAATTAAATCATGTTTGCTATTTTATTAGTATGAAATTTTTAACTTGATCACTTATTGGTATATTTTATAATTTAATTAATTTTATCTTCATGTATATAGACATTAACTAAGATACATATTTAATTTTACAATATTTTTGTTTTATATTTTTTTAATTTAAATACCAATGTATCTTTTTCAATTTCATTCAATATTTAGAATTTTTATATTTTTTATTCATTATGATTTGATTTTACCTAATTTACACATTGCAACTACTTCTTTAATTTTTAGCCAAAATTTGATAATTCTGCATTGATTATATAACCATATGCTTTTTATTCAATTGTAAATTGTTTTAAATTTTCCAAATCCATTTCTAAAACTCAGTGGATAAAAATAAATATGAAGTAGACCTAAAACTCCCACTGGATGTAGTATTGTGACTTATGCATAAACTTTTCTATATCAACCTCAAATAAATAACATTTTTTACATATTGTTTACGTAGTGTTTTTTAAAATTGTTAATATGATCTAAAATAAATATTATGTATATCGCTAAGATAGTGCGATATTATTTTTTTATATTTAAAAAATAAAAACCTATTATATTTACTTTATATAAACGTAATCCGTTTTTGTTGTTCATTTTGAGAATCTCTGTCGTTTTTGCTTTTAAACTTTTTTATTACATTAAGTTTAGTGACACCAAGCTCCAGACGGGTCTACCCATACTTTTCATCGTTCCAGATGTAACTCTTCGCACTGATCGTTTAAGATTGCATAATGCGTATTTGTTTTCTTGTCTTGGAAGAGAGCCCTTTTCAACGATGTTGATTTCGAATTTTTCATCGTGTTCCTTGTTTATTTTATCTCTCAAAATACTGCGACGTGGAAGCCGAAAACTATGAAATTCTTCTTAATTTACTCAATGTGTGTGTGTTTCCGATGTTAAAATGAAGTGCATTCACATCAGTGAAGTTACAATAATGTGCAGACGAACACGAACTATGCCCTTTCAGGCGAAGCGTTTCAAAAGATAAACTCTTAACTATAGATGGTTTTATATAATAAAACAAATAGACCGGAAAGTTCAATGAGTTTTTTTCAAATTGTTTTTTGCCTTAACTTTATGTATGACGTAAAAATTTATTTTCCCTATTTTATTGTTTATTAAACAAAGAAATAAAATATTAACACATAGAAATAAATTGTGGGAATATTTTTTTTATTATTCTAAAAGTCATTCTCCTTCCTTATCATAAAATGATAAGATTTGCTAATAACTCTTTCATGTATTGCGCATTTTAATTTTTTTTGTATGCGCCATTTTATAAATTCTACTTACGTTTGATTATGATTTTCTTCAAATTCTTTGTTATTCAACGCTTGTATATTTAACTAACTTTAATTAATATTTAATAAAAAATAAAAATTTATGCAATGTGTTTATCATTAATTTATTATTATTTTTTGACTATTTTATAAGTGATGAACTAAGCTTTTCAGAAATATATTAATTTAATATACGTCTATTAAAAAAAACTCAAAATTTTAATTTTTAATCTAAATTTCTAATTTTCTTATATAAAAACTTTAATTTTTACAAAAGTTAATATAACTCATACTTCTTAGTGTACCATATAAATATGACGCTGCTGTTGGTAGATTAAAAGTTATTTTTCAGTAGATTCAGTTATTTTTCTGAAAAAATATTGATGATTAATATTCCTAACATACTATAGAAAATTACGCAATCTTTTTTCTTATACATTTGAATTAATATATAACCTTTGCTAATTATTAAAAAATACATTAAAATAACATTAATCAATACGTTATTGAAAACATTTGTATACAACAAATTATTACGTATGAAAAAAAACAATATTCCTTATTTCAATGTTTACAATTATGTTCATCTATATCGTATTAATATGCTGTCATTGAAATACCGACAAACCTATCGAAATATATTTTCTTTATGTTTTAAACATAGAAAAAATATATATGATATATAATTACAATTGGGAAACACTTCCGGCCATAGACTGAAAAATTACATTTCGTAATATTTCGTGAGATTGTATCTGAAACATTTTTCGCGCATGCTTAATTTCGTTTTTTTTTCTTATAATATTATTATTACTATACTTTACTTATTCTTTTCAAGTGCCCATTGCGGTGACATTCAGATGTATATAGATTTTGATCTTTTCGGTTTTTGATTCTGCTTTTGTTAGTATCTGTTTGGAAAAAAATATATATGTATATAATACATCAAGGACTCACTGACCACATGCATTGCTCTTCAATACGTATAATAATAATAGGCAAGGTTAAATAACCGCATCGTTTTATTGTGAAATTTTCGAATTTCAAATATTTATTTTATTTTTTATTTAATGTGTTTAGAAAAATTAATGACGATTTCTACGATTATTTTTTCAAGCATGAATTTATACGCCGTTTAAAATGCAATAAACACATTATTTGTCTACTTATCTGATGCAGAATGGCGTTAATGCGATCAACCGATTTATTATTTACGTAATTTTTAATTGGTTTAACATTATTTGTATACCATATTTTTATTGCTATATTCATAATTTAATGATATTTTTGAATTCAAAAATTAAATCAATTTGGTTAAATTATTTGTTCTATATGTTATGATTCTATAACTAAGCATTTCATGTGTCATAATTTGTAAAACATTTTATGAAAATGACCGGTAATAAGTAATTTTGAATATTAAAAAACTCAGTATAGTCTTAATCTAATTTCTTTAATTTTTCAAAACATACAAATCAAAGTATGCAGATTTAACTGAAGCCTAATAATTGTTATTATTTGGTATAAAATAAAAAGATATTATTTTATTTATTGTATATTTATTTCTGATGCCAAAATAAATACTGATAAATTGGATTCACTAAGTTCTTCTGTTAAATTGCGTGATTTTCGTGGCGAAACAAAAATTTCTAATACTTTTCAATAAAAATTTGCAGTATTGCAATCGGTTTTACTATTTTTTTTTATCATTACTTCATCTAATTTTTCGTGTTATTTGTTATAAAAAATATTTGTAAATTTTATATTATTATATATTGTAGAATATTGACTTTATAATATTTTGGAATTAATATTTCGGCAAGATTAGACATAAGAAATGTATAAATTTTTCATTTCAAGCAAACAACTTTTTGGCGAAAGTTATATCGGGGTTTCGAGGGCGAAATGTAAAACTTGAAAACGCTACCTCATAAAAAGATACAACGCTGTAAAACTAAAAACGTTCACCGACCCAAGAGAGATTTTTATATCGTGTTAAAAATAAATAAATTCTTATATTTTTTATGCATAATATTAAAAAAGCATCTATGTAATATCCATTATAAACTGTAATGTATGAAAATTGTATGCTAGAATTTGCAATACGTATAAAATATGTTAAATATTACATCGACATTACGTGCTGATATTAATTTTCATTTTGCCGATCTTATTTTCGTTTAATGTTATATATATATATATATATATATATATATATATATATATATATATATATATATATATATATATATTAAATACGCATTTACCATATATTAAACAGCAACGTGTACAGTTAATATTTATTTACGCTCGAAAACGTCTGAAAGCGACCGTAAATAATCGATGGTCATATTTTACGTTAACTGTTAAATTATTTCTCATTGTGAAATTATTATTATTATTACTGTTTAGTTTATGACATTTAAGAAAAATAAGTATCCTTTTTTAAATCAAAATTAAACTTAATTTAACGTTATCATTACGGCATGGCGAGCTTCTGATGTACTAACTTCGGAAAGTCTGTCGCTTAATGTGATGTAAATTTGAATTTCCATTATTTTTTTTTACCGCACAAAGTTTCTAAACCGTTTTATTCGAGATTTTTTTATATGAAATGGAATACATTATGATCAATTAATTGCAAGTAAAAAATATTCAATAAAAAGTTTTTTTTTAATTAAACCATAATTTCTCTTCTAAATTTATTTCGACTAAATATTATAATTTATATTATTTTATGCAGTGCGATTTAATAATGCGTAGTAAATCCTTCGTTCAAAACATTTTTAAATACTTCTTCGTTTTAAAGAATATTTGATTAATAACGCATTCACGTATCAAATAAAAAAATAATGACATTTTAAAACTATTGTTTAAGTATTAGCCAAACATGTTATTTCTCAAAATATTTAAGCTATTATTAAAATTTATTTTATATTATTATGTTTTTATATAATACTGGTAAAAAACTATCATTTTTTTTGGATTATACATAATTTTGCTGATCGTTTTCACCATTTTTTTAATACGTAGTGATTCATTTTTACAGTTATTTCCAGTTTTTAACCACATTTCGTCATTTCTATTCATATTTTATTTTACAATTTAAAACACTTTGTACTCTGTCATTTCACTTTAAATATATAAGTAGAAAAATTTGTATGTATATCTAAATGGCGGAACATTTTCATTTTTTTTATCTCAATATGAATGAATTTAACATGTTTGATTTTGAATACAAAATTACCATAGTATATATATAGTAACAAAATTTACCATTCTTATCACTAATTCACATTTCCAATTACAAAGAAGAAAATTATTAATAACAAGATCTTTTCTGGAACGCACAAAATTTCATAAATTTTCAAGTGATCTAATTAAAACAGTTTTCTTTTCATGACGTCATGTTTCATAATTATGTAATCGAATCATCGCTAATCATATTTTAATTATATATTATGATTCTGGTTTATGAAATTTCTAATAATATATGGTATCAACGTATTCTTCAATAAAATAAAATTATAATAAATATACCTTATTTTTTTGATATGTTAAAGTTATTAAGATGATCACAAATAAAAAAAAAGATTTTAATTATGTTTTAAATCAGATATCTTTGATATTTTTATATGCACACACACACACACACACACACACACATATATATATATATATATATATATATATATTATTACACATGAAAATATATCTTGTAAAATTGGAAAATAAAGATATTTCTGAAATTTATTTAATATGTCAAAGAAATAAATGACATTTGAACATCATTCAACCCATCAGAGTTAACTTTGCAAGTCATTTTACCTTAATAACATCGGAACCACTGTTATTTCTGTCAGTTTTTTCCTACAATTTTCACGCTTATATATTTACGAATGATAAATGACCATTTCTTTTATATGTCGTATCAATTTTCACTCATTGATTTTTTTTCGATGTAAAAAAAATGACAAAAAAAAACTGGCTCGTATATGATAAATTGTTCAAAAGCAGCATAAATGATTTGCACTAAATTTCTACATTTTTTTTACAGTTCGAACTTATAATCGATGGGTAAATGCCCTTTTTACTGCACACATAAACCGACTGGAAGTTAGTTAATGCGAAGCCGTTAACTTTTCTCCTAGTGTTACAGGTGTGTTTGCGATCAACGAACTGTTACAACCTTCACGTATAAAAGCACGTGTCAGTGATCACTATTAACAATAAATAAAAATATAAATACATATTTCCATATTAAATTAATATAATATGTTTAGAAGTGTTTGTGCTGTTTGTTAAAACTTTTTCATCTAAAACATTTTCTATTTTTATAAGAATTTTACAACTTTTTTTTCACTTACTTATTGTATTAATAATTAACAGTAATTAAAAAAAACTGTTTTGATTATTATATTTCTATGATCACATTTTTTGTGCAATCATTTTCATTGACATGTAAAATATTTATCACTTTTTTGTAATTTATTTATTTTTCAGTTTTATTTACCTTTCTATCTAAATATCTTTGTCAGATTTCATTGTTTCAATTTTTAGAATCCAATTTATAACACTGATGACATTTATATACTTCCATAAAATTTATCTTATCTTTAATCTTGAAAACGTTATTCAAAACTATTAATTTATGAAACATAACTGTATAAAATATTTTAAATGTGTTCATTTATACTTTTATCTTAATGTTTAACAGTTAGGATACATATTTGGTTCTATATTTAAAAATTCTTAACTTTATTCAAGTTATTAGCCAAACTACAATACTTTGACTTGGGAGTTCATCGGTGTACGTGAATCATCCTCTTTGTTTTCAATTCTCCATATTTACTACAATGATCTATCATATTTTTTTATTATATACGATGGTGTTAAAATATTATACATATATGCACATGCTATATCTTCGTGTTCAGAATATTTAACATAAGCATTGTTATGTGCCGTCACGAAACGCGAAAGTCAACATATAAATTATAAATTTGTTCAGCGATACGAATGGGGATCAGGTGTTTTTTTTTTTTCATGATTCACATTATGGAATACGGTTTATACAAGTAAATCTTAGATCTGAAACGTATCATAGTTTTTGTTTTTTCAAGTTCGCTTTAAAATAATATAATAATAATAATAATAACAATAAATTCAATTTGTTTCAATGAAATATAATTCTTATTTTATTTTGTGGTTTTATGACAATATAAATTTATAAATTTTACGCCGTCATTAATGAAACAATGGATTTTAATGACGTTTTTGAAGTAATTAGAAATATGCTATTTGATAAAATTGAAAAATTAATGACTCACGTATATAATCTATAAAATCATTGCCGTTTATATTGTAAAATATTAAAATTTTATCTAAATATTATTTAAAGTTTGTAATTACATCTTTTAATATTATATTATTACTTCAAAAAAATACAATCGTTATCATATTTATTATAAAACAAATTATATGTATAGCTTTCAAGTATTCGATTGCGTGCGACACTAAACGTTTGGTGCGAAAAAGGAAATGTTCATTATTCGTCCTGTCGGTTGGCTGGTTATACAAAGTAATTGCTATGTTTTTAACCCGACGTTGTTAATTGTGATCGTCCTGTAACTTATATTCATGACTTCGAAAATATTCTCTCATGATTCTTCTCCCCTCAACGTTATTTCAATGTAGAATATGTTAACCATGGTATTTCGACGTCGTACATCTATATTTTTAGAAAACGGATTAAGTTTACAAAGTAATAATACCACTAACTGTCATTGCTCTGTATCCGTTCGACGTTGACATCTTTATCTTTTTTTTTACATGGAATATTTTTAAATTTGTTCTTTTATCTTCGGTTTGAAGATGAAATTTTATGTCTAAGAAGTTACCGTTTGAATATTTTATCTGCTTTCAGATGTAAAAAACTACTTTTTCTTTAATAACTATCATTTGCGTCTTTTATTAGATATTTCAAAATTAAATGTGAATCAAGAAATTTAATTGACTTTTATAATAATTTTGTTATTGATGCAGTCATATCTGTTAAGTGATTTATTTGTAATCAATAACAATTGATATTAATTCTATTATCATTAAATTTTTAAATATTGTCATATTAATTACTATATTTTTATTCGACTTTACAACCCTTCTATAAACGAAAAAAGCACATTAAAATAAATTTATATAATTGTAATTTTATTATTCCTCCTCCTCACTGTTATATTATAATCTAATATTACAATGTAATGCAACCATTTTTTTTAATCGGCTCGAAATCGCTATTATCATCAGATTCAAATCCAGCAGCAGGCTCTTCTCGTTTTATTAAATAGTCTATAACTAAGTTTTGTGATTTTTTTAATCTTTGTACATTTTACCGTATTGAGCGCAAAGGTTTTCAAGATATCACGTTCAATAACAGGATCGGTGGCCAAAACCTTATTTTCTAAGTTACTGGCTAATTGTGAAAATTTGTCATTATCACAATTATTGCTTTCTTCAACATTTGCTTTTTCGTTGTTTGACACTATATTAAAAATTGTTTTTGTTTTTGACCGCATAATACGAGGGAATGGTATATATATATATATATATGTGTGTGTGTGTGTGTGTGTGTGTACCTTGAAATTTTTGTTAGCGTTTTAGTTTTGCGTTTTTTCCCTTTTTTCAAAAATATTTAGACAGTTTATTTATTATAAATATAAATATCATTATTCCCATATATTAGAATGAGCGAATGTCACATGTGTCCCTTTTCATATTTATTTAATTTGTATTTAAATAACGATAGAATGTTCAGTAGGGGAGTATGTAGAGTATTATCGATTCGTTGTAAGGGTTGCTGTCGTTGGAAAAACTTCGTGTCAAACAAGTTCAAATTGCATGTTGAACTCTCCACAAACCTGAACGTTCAATTAAGGATATTTTTTATTTTAATTTAAGTTTTTCCCGATTTTTACTCCTATTCAGTATTTGTACGATAATTAAATTGAAACGAAATTATTAAGTGTAATAAATAGTATGAGTAATGTAATTCTATAATTTCCTTTTTTAGCTATTTCTAAGAACAAAGTAATATTTGCTGTTTATAAGGAAAAATGTTTAGATTATATATTTATTAGCGTTCGGATTTTATATTTATTTTTTATGATTTTATAAGAGATTTCTAGCTATTTCTTCTTATATTGAATATAAATTATAATATAATTATTAGACTTTTGCAGAAATTATTTTTTTATTCATAATATTTAATAATTTACCTTTTCAATATTTTATACTGAATTATTTCATGCTGTATTTTTTTGATACTTCTATCAAATTTTATCTTTTTAATATTTCAATTTAAATATAAATAAACGATATCGTTATTTAGGGTTCATCAATCTATTTTTTTTAATGTCATAAATTTTGGAATATTTATTAATTTTAAAATTTACCGTGCTGTAGCACTTAAAATTCATTTTTAATATATTAGTAAATATTATGGAATGCACTATCGTTAGCATTTTTCTCCCGGCAAAGCATGGAAATAAATAAACAGGAAATTCAAATGTTTACAATAGCGGCTTACGTAAACGATTTTATCTACAAGTGCCGATATATTAACGGTAAGCTCTTAATTTAACTTAATTTTTTTATTCCTAAAAAAATCGTTCTCAACATCATCACGATTCTTTTCTTACCTCCATTGTACTAACAAATCGCGATTTCGTCATTTAAAAAGGAACTCATTTTCAGACAAACGAGGAAGAACAAAGAAATTTCAAGAGCATTTTGAAAATGGAGTCCTATATTAACAATAACGAAAAAATTGATGAATACGAAATGAGCAATTCTAGTCCTTTTTTCTTTTTCATTTATTGTTTTCGACGAGTGAAAAACAATCTTAATTTTCTTTTGTGTTATGGGTTTCGACGTAAAAATATATAGCTGAAATTTTCACCTGAAACGTAAAAATGAACACATTAATTTATCGTGAAATTTTCTAGCTATTTTTCATTCTAATACGAATGTTTTTCTTCATATATTGTACGACAAATGTTTATTTCATTTTGCCACTTTTGAATTACTTCTTTTAAAAAGTTTTAGATATAATTAATGTTTTTGATAACATTTTACTTTTATAACATTTAAAAAAAAAGATTTAAATTAAATTATTTTGTATCTATGAAATCTGAAATATTGTGATTTATTTTAAATTCTTCGCTTTAATTTCGTTTATTTATTAATTTGACAAGCCGCCGTTGATCTTAATTGTATATAATGAAAGAATATTTTACATATTTCAATAATAATTTCAGAATCTGAACTCAGCGTTTTCTTGCATATCAAATAAACATGCTATCGATTTGACCATAACATATATTATTTAATGCTTACCAAAAAAATCTAAAAAGGTATTTGTTACCAAAATAACATTATTTTGTAAACATTAGTCCGCCGTCGTTGATATACTTATCTAATATTATACTCTTATTAAATAAAAATACATTCTTAAATGTATTGCATACATATTTCACTTTTTTTATATTTCTTTCTGGAGAATTTATTTCAATTTTCTATCCTATTTACAAATTTATGGTAAAATTCCGTTTAATTCATGAAAAATATCACAATTTAGAAGCGTGTCACGTAAACAATTTTTAAGGATCCTATTTTATTATCAAAATATGCCAAGTACCGTATTTCAATATTATGATTGTCACGTCAAAATGAAAAAATAATTATAATGTACAATAATATTATTTTATAACTGATTTATATGAAATATTTTATTTCATCAAAACTTTTATTATTAATATATGTATTGCATTTAATATTATTTTATTTAAATTACAGATTAAAAAGATTTTTAATCTAATTTACTTACATTTTATAATAAAAATAATAAAATCGTCATTTTTAATATTTAAAACTAGTGCATATTTATTTTTTATTGGATTCAACCATTCGATAAATCTTATATAATATAATACAATAATAAAATTATAATTTTATTATAAAATATTTATTTTATACTTCACTCTATCATTATTAGTGTTTATGCGAGTGCATCTTACTATTTGCAAATATATTTTATTTATTATTTTAATTATATAACTACATTTTTATTTATATCTGACTTACTTATTGTTTATAAATGTTTTCTCATCATTTCCATAATAATGTAACTATTATCTCTTGCTCTCGCTCCCCTCTTCATGAACTCAATGTTTTTTACTATTATTACATTTTCTAGTTAATCAATTAATTCCCATTCTGTCACAACTACGATCCAGTCAATGACCGACATTTCATTGCAACATATATTGTTGTAGATCTTCATAAAAAAAATAAGTTGTATATGTGTATTTATTTAATCACATAGGAGTATTTTATATATGGTATATCTTTATAAAATATTGTTTTTATACTTCATTTCTATTTTGATAATACAATTTATTAATTTATGTACTTATTTATGATAAATAATAGTTATGTTTTATTATTTTAAATAAATAATTCTTTAATATTTTAAAACTTTCACGTTCTTCTAAATATATTTATGAATATAATATAATTCATATTACTTAAAACTAATTTTATATAAAAATTAATTATTAACAGAAAAGTCCAAAAATATCGGATTAATTGTAGAGTAAATAAAGCCACTTTTTCGTTTTATGTATTCAAAATGTCAATATAAATATTCAAATACTTATTTTTACCGTAAATTACTATCATAAGATTATATAAATTGTTTTAGAATTATATCTCCTTAATAATTTTTGATTGCCAATATTTTTTTTCTTAATTTATCGTAAAATAAAATAATAACTTTTATTAATCGTTGTCATCGCTAGAATTATTTTATAAGTTTTATTATTTAATTTAAATTAAAATTCAATAACATTTAAATATAGAATAATTATAAATATGTAGTATGATTAAAAATAAAATAAAAATTGAAATAATCATTACATTATACAATTTTCAAATATATCATAAAAATGTTATTACACACACGAATCCTTTCATAAAGTGTTCGAAAAAATCTATTATACCATAAAATAAATACAAGAAACATACTTTATTCTTATCTTGCATCTTATTTGTGGTCAATGTTAATTTCGCACGTATTTTTTCCGTGATAACGAACCTTTGCGACAACAAAGGTTGTTCGGTATTCTGTTCGTCCTTTGAATGCCTTTGAATGGTTTACTCACCCTCGAGGCGAACAACCCTCGCGTGTTTTTAAGGGCAAAAACCGGGACTTCGTTAACCCTATCCAGTCCTGAAATTTTCCCATTTAAGACTTGCTTTCGAGCCTTTCGTTACGATCTAATAATTGTTATTTTTGTTTTATTTATTTTCATTCTCTGAAATACAATAAAAAAAATTAAACAAGAAACTAATTATTCAAGTTCCTATAAAAAAAGCTATTATAAATAAATTTAACAATGCAATATTTTTATTTATTGTAACATAATCAATTACAACAAAAAATGAAATTATAAAAACAAATAAACAGAAAACATTTAAAGAATAAGCAGTTCTCAAACATATTAAATATAAGCTATCTACACGTTGATATTATAATATCCTGTTGTTATCTTTCACATTTTTTGTATTATGTATGATATTTAATATAGTATCACTAAAGAAACGCAACATCATCTAATGATATATAAATAAATAGCAAAAACTAAATTATAACTATTTGTTTAAAAACATTTTTTTTATAATTATTTTGCTATTAAGTTGTCATAATTGGAATTTAATGTGTTTAGAACCAAAATAATAATATTTTTCTGATTAAATCTCTTTGAAATAAAACATTTTATTTATTTTAATATTTTTTGATATATTGTATCACGATCACAATAAAATCAATTACACTAATCATCTGTATAAACTAATATAATTTTCTAAGTTGTAAAAATTCATCTAATTTATACTGGTAATAATATTAATAAATTATTGCACATCGATATTAAAATTCATCAGTAAACTTAATTATCAGGCAATGTGCGAAATGTATGTTTGCGAAAGACGCAGTTATCCTGGAATCAGGATGGGGTATCTCGTTTATTGATCCGTCAGATTTCAAACGTTCCTCGAACTGCGTCAGCTGTTACGGAGGTTTTCCAGGAAATCGACGAAATACCGAACTTTCACGTCACTATATTTAAACCACTAACCACCATTATTACTATTATCTCGTCAATTAATCGCGTAAAAATGACTAAATATTAGAATATTAACGTCGCTTATTTTTTTTCTTTGTTATTTTTCATTGTCATCAACCGCCATATTTCCTTATGCAAAATGTGTCCCAAGTCGACACTACAACTACGTAGCATCTCGTATAGTAATTGCTCGCTCACCCCTGAATTTTTCAGAGCATTTCCCTCGCTTTACTTTTTTTCCCTCCCCTTGTTTTTCCTTTGCACGTGTACGAAACGTCCCATGCTCCGTTTGCTTTGTATCATTTTCACCAGTACTAAAAGTGACCCCCTTTTGAAAGTAAAGGGCAGTTACGGAAAAAGTCTCTTGAACCGTAAACAAATACTCGTGGCATTTAAATATTACACACTCATACTTTTGTTTTTCTAGCTTTTATTTCTTTATTAGAAATATTGTTTCTAAGGAATCTCATCAGAGACTTGAAAAATATAAATTTGAGATGATTTAAAATAATTTCAATAACAATATTAAAACATTGTATAAAAAATACATTTTCGTTTTATTCATATGAATTTTTCTATATAATTTTATTTTGTTTATCATAAAAGACCTTTATTATAACCTTTTGCTGTTGGCAAGTTACTTCGTCTACATGTATGTTCATTTTAGTTATTGCTTTTTTTGTCTTAGAAAAACATAGTTATAAACAATGAGAGTTTTAATTATATTTTATTTATGTACTATATTTTTATTTTTATTCAAAATTCAACATCTTTCGTTTTTAAAATTTATCATTATTTTGTATTCTTTACTTTTACATTTTATTCTAAATCGAAATTCTTTTCAATAACATTGAAAGATATCGTTTATACATTTTTTCATATAGTGTTTGCGATTACGTTTCTAAGTAATTGATATTAATTATGTACCACTTTATTAAATGCCTTTCGTAATAGGTGAAGTCATCGCTTTAAATTACGAATTATTATTAAATATTTTTTCTTGCACGATTTCTACATTTTTTAATTACCGTTTTTGATTATATTTATTTTTGACACAATTTTAAAATATTGTTATTATCTTAATCCTCTTAACTATTTTTCCATCGTATTGCTAAAAATTATTTCCTTCTAGTATTTTATGGTTGATTGCATACCGTCTTCAATCACAAATTTTGTAGGTCAGTGAAGGGAATCTCGTTTGTCTATTGTATTTCTAATTTTTGAATTTGTTACACTTTCATAAATAAAACTTCCACACAATTCTTATGAACAAATATTTAATCAGTTTTTAACCAAAAATATATATTTATTTAATTTAATGAATAATTGCTTAAAGTTTCTTTTTAAATAATTACAATATACTTTGTCGAGGATGTGTTTGTTATTTTTCATTTCCATCGTTTCCTTCTCTCTTTCAATTTACCTTCAGGCATTTTCAACATGAAGTATATTACAATTTTCACTGAGCTTTTTTTATACTGTGATGGTTTTCCACGGTTTTTCTCATAATCCAATTATTTCTGTTTTCCGGAAGGGTTTCATTGTTTTTTTCCTATTATCTTTACTATATCGTTATAATATGGTATACTTTATGTAATTTACGGCGAAAATCGAAAATCGCTCGTGACATTGCATTATTTTCATTGTTTTTTTATTTATTTTATTTTGTTACATAACAAAGTATTGAGTAACTTCCGCAGTATTTTAAAGGTTCATTATCACATTTAGTAACATTATGACTTGTAAAGTTTAGCTATTAATATTTGAAAGGTTTTTTTTGTTTTTTTTAAATAATCTCAAAATAATAGCAAATATAATAATTACAATAATTGCGGTATAATCATTGCATTGTATTTTTTTTATTTAAAATATAATAAAAAATTCAAAATATTTTAAACGTAAATAGTACCCATAAATATAAGTTAAATTATATATTATATCAATTAAATCAATCATATTAATTTTAAACTTGTTTGTTTAATAGAATATAAAGTAGTCTCGCTATTAAATAATTTAATTGGTTTTATATTATAAAATTTTCATTTATAATTTTATGTAATATTATGTGAAAATTTATACAACTAAACGAAATTCACATCATATATAAAATAGTAGTCTGTGAATTTAATTTGCATTGCATGCACAAATGAACAATATAGAACTCTTACGTGATAATTTTGTAATTTGAATACATGAAGTTGATTTTGTAGTAACAAATTTTCTAAATCATCATTTTGGCTATTTGAACAGTGCTCTATCTTTATTTTTCGACTTCTCTTAAGTATAAAAAGAACATTCTTTTTATTTTCGTTTTATTATAATTGTCATAACGGTTTATCTAGTTTAAAAAGCACATTACTGTATCTGGTTTATTGCACATAAACGTACTAACCAGTCGTCGATAGTTATGACACAAATTGAGTTGATTACTCTCGTGATGTTTCGAATCCGTTAAAATACTGTATTTGACATTTCATCGTTAACATTGATTAAACTGACCTCGTTTCACTTTTTTTCTTAAATTGTAAAATTTATTTAATTATATATTTATTAATGAATGATTTTCTTATCAATATTTTAAAAATATATTGATATTTTTATTTTAGGTCTTCTTGAAATACACGGAGGTCATATTGAACTCGCCGGTGACTTGTCAGAAGAATGGCAGACTATCGCCACTCATTATGTAGGAATCGTAGCCATTGTGGTTATTGGAGTTATCTTTGGTGTTCTGCTTCCAATTGTTGGGTAAGCATTAAATTTTAAACTATATATTTATGCAGAATTTTAGGAAATTATTAAACATGAAATATTTTTAGCTTCTGTTTTTGTTGCTGCCGATGTGCCGGTAATTGTGGAGGTCGATCTCAACCATTTGACAAAAAACATGATAAATGTAGAAAATATCTATTGGCTACATTCCTCATATGTACATCGACTGTTTTCATGTAAGTTTATTTTATAAATGTTAAGTTTTTTAACGATTTAAATATTGTAAATTAATTTTATTATAACGTTTTTAGGCTAGGTTTAGTCTGCACATTTGTTACAAATGAAAGAATGCAAGAAGGTGTTCGTGAACTTCCCACTGCTGTTCGAGCCGGACTTCACGATACCAAAAAATACTTGAACGTTACTCATAAACATGTCGATACACTTTTAATAGTTAATTATGGTGAACTTCAAACTAGTCTTTTAAAAATGTTACAAGGTTCATTTCTTTATAATCTTTGTCAACTTATCCAACTTTTTCGTATTATATAAAATTTAATATTTTTTATAGATGGTGGAAATCAAGTGTCTAATCAATTAATTGAATTTTCTAAAGCAGTATCAGTAACTACTCTTAATACGATGGTAGAAAATTTGGGGAAAGTTAAAGAGGATTTGAGTAATATGAGGCGGGTGACCAATGATCTACGAACAAACGCATCACAATTGAACGATGGTAATTTATATATCATGATACAACATATATATATATATATATATATATATATATATATATAATTAAATTTATCAGGACTTCGGCGAGTCAAACGAGAACTGTTGAATACTCTTACAAATTGCGATCAAAAACAATGTCGTGAAATACTTGATAAATACAAAATAGGAGAATTGGATACTTCTGGAATTGATTTCAGTCAGGTAGTACTTAAATGTAATTCTATATTTTTTACACTTTACTTCTATATTTAAAAAAAATTCTTATTCGATGTAATCACATGCCTACAGATGCTTGATAGATATTTTCCTAGGGTTTGTATCATAGAAGCATGTTACAACGAAAATTAATTATTAAATATTATCGTTTACTAACTAACATTTTGTTCTTAAATTTTTATTTAGCTTCCTGATGTGTCTGATCTTCTTAGTAACGTTACTGCATTGATCGATGGTAATATTCAAGAAGAAGTTAGAGAAGGTCAGAAAGTTTTTGAAAATATAAATCAAACTATAAAAAATTCTGTAGAGGAACAAATACCGAAACTGAAAAAGGCAATCGAAAATGCTGGTAACTATTTAATACTATTTAACTTTATTTTTTCCATAGTATATTTTTTTCGTTTAATATTATGTATCTAATTTTTAGGCCAAGAAATTCAACAATTTTCTTCAAAATTAGAGACAGTTGTTAAAGATGCTAATAACGCCATTGATAAAGCAGAACCTCATATTGAACAAGGACAAAAATATATTGAAATTTATAGTATTTATGGCTGGTATATAGGGCTTGGTCTTTGCTGTGTTTTATTACTGGTGAGTATATATATATATATATATATATATATATATATATATATATATATATTAACTTTGTAACAACTTGTATATATATATTTTAGATATTAACTCTTATTGTAATGGGATTACTTTGTGGAATATGTGGCAAACGACCTGATGGTTATGGTGATGATTGTTGTAATAAGGGGGCTGGTAGCAAATTTTTGATGCTGTAAGTTAAATAAGAAAATTTGTTTTTTTATATGTATAAATCAGAATATGTCAATTTTTTTTTTATTTTAGGGGAGTTGCATTGATGTTTTTGCTTGGAATTGTTTTGATTGCTTTTACTTTAGTATATTTTCTAATAGGAGTAGTAGCACAAAGAGCAATATGTGATCCATTGAAGTAATTATATGTTTTATATTTTTATATATTTCCTCTCACTTTTCTAAAAAATTATACTATATATTTTAGAAATCCACAAGACGACCATTTCTTTCAATTAATTGATGAATTTATTGATTTGGAAAATATTTTATTCAAAGGAAAGGCCAAAAATAATTTTAATATGACATTTGTTATATCATCTTGCCACCAAAATAAAACTATTTATGAGGTACTACTTTCCACAACTTAATATATTAAATTTATTTATTTTCATTACCAAGTATGTAATTTATAGACATTAATGCTTCGTAAAGTGTTTGATGTGAATGCTCTGAGAAATAAATCAGAAAAAGAACTTGATGATAAAATTAAAGAAGTTTATGAAAGTATATCATTGAATGAAAAAGATTTTGTCATTTTGAGGGATTCTGCTAAAGAAAAATTAAGAGAACTGTCTGAAAGCGGGTTATCAGACTTTCCATTCGATCGTTTTACAGAAGTGGTTTGTATGCGTATTCTCATTTTTATTCAATATACATATCATATATTTTTTATCATATTTATTTTGCAGCTTGTAAGTAATGTGACATCGATAGATTTATCATCTTTAGCTAAACAACTAAAGGATACAGCAAACAAGATTGAAAATAAACCAGATTTCATTAGTGTTACTGCGAATCTTAGAAACCAAGCATTACATCTTGAATCTTATCAGCACAATCTTGTAAATCCAATGATTCGAGAGGCCGAAATGTTAAATGTTAGTAAAAACTTATCTGTACATTTATTAAATTTATTATTTTACTAATTAATGCATTAAAACATTCTTGAGAATTTCCAATTATTTTTATTGTAAATATTAATAATTTTTAGTTTTAAAATAATTATAATTTTATTTTACTTGTTTTTTTTTCGTATTCATCTTTTTTATGTCTAGTAAGCAAAGTAATTAAAAGTAATTTTTATTTAATTTTAATTACTTAGAGAGGTTTATAAATTAATTTAAATATTTCATAATCTTCTAGAACACAGCGATACAGTTACGCGACAACTTAAAATTCAACCATTCTTCCTTTAAAGAAGCCGTTTTAAACTTGGTGAATGAAACTGGTGATGCCGAAAATTACTTTAAAAACGATGGACCAGAAGCAATAAAAAATGTTAGTACTGATAAATTAATTAAATAATTTTATGTTTTACCAGCCAATTAATTTCAGATTACATTAGTAAATTTTATTTTCTATTTTTGTTTTAGTTCACATTTCAATTTGCAACAAGTATTGGCTCTCGTGTAAAAACTTACTTATCTCGTGTTGCTAATCATACATTGAAAGAAGTCGGACATTGTGGACCTCTCTCAAATACATATAATGCTACTATTGTATCAACTTGCGGCCGAATTCTCTTGCCATTTGTAAGCATTTTCTTTCTTTTAATTAAAATATTCGAATATTTTTTCTTTTCATAAAATATAATTTTCTAATTACAGAACGGTTTTTGGTTTGCATCCGGATGTTGCATAATTCTTTTTATTCCACTTATAATTCTGTCTGTTAAACTGGCCACACTTTATCAGAAATCGGATCCATATCCCGGACCATTAGTCGAATCGTATGTATTTCGCATTTATTACTTTATTTATGTGTATTTATATTATATGTTTAATAATCATTTAATTATATATGCGTTTATTTAACGTTTTCGAACTATTATTTTAAACATTGATATAGATAAAGTATTAATTTTCATGTGTTTTCATAATCATTCATCATTTTTGTTAAGTTTGTTTTTTATATCATATATCCATTTATTCGATGATCGGACTGTTGTCAGGATTGCATAATTATTGCTTTTCGTTTTTTTATTTATTGTGAATCATTCGTTCCTTTGCATATCTACATACTGATATCGCCATTACACGATATCAGATTATAGTGATATCGTCAATATGTTCCTTTTGAAGCATTAATTAGTTAAAAGAAAAGTATTACGAGTTCAAGTTTTTTTTTACTTTGTATGTGTTTTCGTTTACTTTAATATGTGTTATTACTAACTTAATTTATTTTATAATAAATATTAAATGTTGGTCGATCAGATTCAATGTAAAAGACTGACGATTTTTAATATTTTTTCCAAATTATGATAATGTCATCGTCTTAAATTGTACTAGATTTGCTGTCTTACAACATTTTTATTTGAAGAAAGTACGTAGTAATTTGTATTTAGTTTATTATTGCTATATATTTTATTTGTATATAAATGATATCATATTATAATTTATTATCCACATTTTTGTGAAAAAAAACTATTATATTTATTTCCTTAAAATTGTGGATTGTAAATTATAAAATTACTTGTTAAATTGTTTTGAAAAATATTCTATATTTTTATAATATCAAGCATGCTTTATATAATTCGCGTTTACCTTAAATGTAATTTCAGCAAATCTATTACATTGTATTATTTTTTGTATTCGCTTGTATGTATTAATTATTATTTTTTGTGCCAGATTTGTGTAATTTGTTCTTTAAATATCAATTAAAGTTTTTGTTTGTGATATATAAATTATTACCCTTGTTCAAAATTAATATTTATTTTTAATTGAATAAGAAAAAATATAATCTAAAATATTTTAGTTTTTCTACAACAGTGTTATTTTATTTTTCTACAGAATAATTTAATATTATATATTTTTTTAATTTATCTATAATTTTATATCATTCCATGATTTATTCGACACATATAATGTAAGTATTTATTTTTCTCATCATATGTAAGGATGTTGTATGTGTGATAATGTATAATCGTTAAGTAAAAAGCTAATGCACCATTATATATATAAAACCATCACATCAAACTTGCTTAAAAGCTTTTTATCATTATCATTGTTCACGTGTTAATTTGCATTTTTTTATTTTAGTTAAGTTTTCATTTCATTCTTTATCCATGGAGCACAATTTCAGACTAATTTTCATATTTACGCAATTTTTTTTAACTGTCACATCATATGTTTACTTATAAAATACATATGTGATCTATTTTCAATATACTTCAATGTTATATATATATATATATATATATATATATATATATATATATATATATATATATATATATATATATATATATATATTCGAAGTTTGACAATTGTAAGTGTCGAATGTGCTCCATGAGATATATTTATATGTTGGCCTCACAGTTGTCTAATGTTGGGCTGGTGTATTTGTTTTGCAGCGAGTATTTGTATGATGCATATGCAGATCGTGATAATATACCTCTGGCCAAGTAAGTTTTACATTTATTTGTCAAAATTTTCACGACGTTTTCAATTTTTCATATGTTGCATGTTGCCTTTTATTGCATGTAATGATGTTTATTAACAATTTCTTCATAATTTCTGATTATCTTTCATCGTTTTCTCCAAATATCTTCTGTAGTTATCTTAATTCATTATCCACATTATCGATGTTATTTTTTTTTTCTAAACTCTTATTAATTTATAAATGAAATTTATTTAAAATGTGGATAATGTATTATAATAAAATTAATATAGTAGTATGTATGAAATGTAGATAGTATTATTTGTAAATATACTGTTTATTTTTTACTTTTTCTTTACTCCAATAACTATACTAAAAGTAATGGAGTTTACAACTATTTGATCCTGAACAGCAGTCTGGTCTCTCAATGCTTCCATTTACCATATGTATATATTTTTTCTTCTAACATGTAATCAATCAAAATTTCATAATATTGAAATTGTTTTATGTCGATAAATGTAGAAAAGAAGAATTGAAAAGGAATTCCTCCAACATTGAAGACAAAATAAGGGATTTCGAAGCACGACGTAACAAATCGGCATCGACAGATATTTCTAAATATAAACAACCCACAGAAGTATCTAAATCGCCTCGTACAAGTTTTGGTAGACCCATTAAGTTTTCTTTTAAGTCTTCGTACTCTAGTGAATTCGAAGGAAAAGGCGATGATAGAACACTGCCGGTCGGTACTAAATACATGACGAAAGACGAATGTTACATCGCCATAGTGCCTGAAGATGAAACATGTCCAAGCGATGAAACCAAATCTGAAAATATTAGCATTGACGGAAAAATTAAAACGAATGTGAAAGAAGGCGAAAAGGTAGCACGCGAAACTGCCGTATGCATAATTGATTCGGTTTTAGATTCTGCTAAAAGTATCGTAGAGACGAAACTAGTTGATAAACCGTACAAAGAAAATATAAGTGTTACTAATAAAAGTAAAGAAGATATAAAATCTCTAGAAAGGAAAAAATCTAGTTTAGATAGCAAATCGATTGGAAAAGGCGATAATTCTAACAGAAAAAAGAAATCGGATGATGTTGAAACTGGCAATATACAAAATGGACATGGAAACGACAAGGGCGAACATAAAAACAGTGATAATCTTACAATGAAACATGACATATCTGACGCAAACGTGTCGAAAAATAAAAAAGATGAAAATGCTTCCATTACTGAAAGAAATTCAGTAATCACCATGAATGGAGATCATTAAATGATATAATATAAAAATTTAGTCAGAAAAATTGACCAATGTATATATATTTGTATAAAATCTGTTAACGTTATTTTTATGACGATATATGATTCTTGTATTATATTATTCGTCGTATATACTATTTTCTAAAATATGTTTATTGATATAATGTAATTGTAATGATTACGATTAAATTACGTTATACGCATTTTTACACACATACATATAAACATATATTTTATGAAATTTAAGCATGGATATGAATATAAATAGATGGATACAATTTGTATTTTACTATTTAGGGCACCATACATCACCATGTTTTTATTAATTTTTCTATTATGATAGTGTTAAAGAGAACGCACAATTTTTAAAACGGTACATATCGTATGATTATCAACGAATAATAACACATATGATATGAAGTTTATAAAACGACAAAGGCTTGGCACATGTAAATATTGTTAAAATAGAGATTTAAAAAAGTTATTACTTCGGAACATTGCAAAAGCAACTGATGAATTTATCCTGGGGTATGTTGTGCTATACAAGCATCTACTCCATTACTTTTGAATAATTTATCTTTTTGTGCTTATATTTTTCGATTATTTTTTTTTTTACCAATAAATGTGATGCATGATAAATGTGCTTTGTGTGTTTTGTGTTAATTATTATAAACGAGTGATTTAAAATGAATGGACAACGAGATTTCACGTTATAATTTTTATTTTCTTGTGTAGCTTTTAACAGGTTTTATATTTATATTTTTTTTATTTCACTTTTAGAAGATTTTATTTTAATTTATAAAATTTAACCATTTTTTTATTATAATAATTTGCTTATGATTATATAAATTTACTATCTTACTTTTATTATTCTTATTTTGCTTATATTAATTTTATTATATTTCTTTACTTATTATGCTAATCCTAAACTCAAAAATGCTTCTAACTAGAATTTAAAATATACATATCTCGAATATATGAAATCAAATATTTAAAGTACAGTTATTTTATTTTATTAAATATACCTGTATCCTATGCCATAATTAAAACTTTTTTAGTTTTTACGAGTTAGTTTTATACGTACAATTAATAATCAAACAATTTAAAAATAAACCCTTTTTTGTTTATATTTAAATATGGAATAATGAAATTTGTAGCTTGAAAATATTTCTATACTCTATAAATCTTTTTATCAATTTTATCATATAATCCTTGTTTAGTATCATAATTAACCTATTTAATTATGGCATTATTTTATTATACATATATATTAACACGAGATATGTTGTTATTTACGTAAAACATATTAGCGATTATTATTATAATGCATGTAAAATATTAGTTCATATATATATATATATATATATATATATATATATATATATATATATATATATACTATAATAATTTTGTTTAATAATATTAGATAAAATGATATAATCTTTTTTCTTCTTTTTGAATTTTAAAACGTAAGACTATAGATATATTATTATTTGATTTAACAGAAATATTTAGATCGACCATAAATTATATGTTTATTTTATCTTATTTATTAAAATATTGTCACGTTTATTTATTTTTTTATTTTCAAAAAAAATATCACAGTATTTTTAGATTACATAATTTTACAAATATTCGCTAATATGAATACGTTACAGTTTTTTCTTATGCACTTTCCTACTTTAACAATTTAAAATTACATCGATAAAAAAACTCATCGGATTTCTTTGTGATTTTTCTTTATTTTATTTTTTCTAATATTTTTCATAACACTTTCGTTAAATGTTTTTTAATATAGAATATTATTATTATTATACATTGTGATTATGATATTTTTTTTCTTTATTTTAGCTCTCAGCATATGGAGAAGGCGAGTAGACGTCGAGGTGACCGCGGTGACAGAGAAAGAGGTGTAGGACGTTCTGGTGGAAGACCCAGGTCGGGGGACTGCGAGACGCGCGCCACCGCTCCGGAGGGCGCGCACCCTGCTCGGTACAACGACATGGCCCCCAAGTAATTTTATAATAAATTTTCCATTTAAATATACTCGTTTTATATTACATTTATTGCACATGTTATATATTTAAACTATTAAATATATATTATAAATTAAATTCTCCAAATTTAACAATTTTTCATTTTTATTTAAGAAAACTTAAAATATTTATATTTTTTATCAAAATTTTTGCATATATCTATTCTTCTAAGCGTTTTTCACTGATATATTATAATTTATATTTGCAATTTAAAACTTTATTTTAAGTGAAATAATTTCTAAATTTTTATTGTTTTCATTGAAAATAAAGATATTATAAAATAAGATAGTTGATCTTTGATAGTCATTTTTATTTATAATCTATAACAGTGATGCTCAGACTAAGACCTTGCTGGTTACTCCAAATAACTCGACAGATTTCATAAAATAATTGATTGTTTCTGTTTTATAATGTGTATTAAATGTAATATTTTATAGTGAGTATATTTTTTGGAAATTTGTCTCTATATGTGTGTCTTGCTTTACTGCATTTGTAAAACTGGGTCGTCACCTTTATTGTTATGAAGAAGATAAAATTATTTTTACTGTCACAATTTCGTCCTTTATCTGCACATGGTTGAAGGAGGGTCGGCAATTATTTTTGTTAATGCGGATCATAGGTGGATTTGTTACATAAAATTCTTACATTTATCTAATTCATATAATTCGACACCATCGTCATTATTTTTATTAGAATACATTTGAAATAAATAAATTCATTTTTATAATAAAAATATTTCAAAAAATATTCACTGCATATTTGAAAATTTTAAATTTCACCTTTTAAATCGATGTTTCATGCTTTGAGTGGGCGGTGTAAGAGTAAAATCTGCTATTTAGTTTATATTTGCATAATTACGTACAAATGTTCATAGCATACAATTAAATTGTGATTGCTCCACTTTTCACAGCTGCCAAACTGCATGCACCTCAAAGTCATATATACATTTTTTATTTTTTTTACATCATTTTATTACATATATATATATATATTTTATAAGAGGCTTCAAAATGTATTACAAATAGAATTTTATTTTTTTCATCATTAGTGTAAAATATCATGTTCTTCATCCTCATTTTCATTCAATATCTTTTTACATGTTTCAATTTCATTGTCCATCATTCATAATATTAGTTCGATATTGCCTGTTTGTCTTATTGAGTTTTTTCAAAAGCTGTTCGCTTATTTATTCATATAAGAACATTGATAAGAAATCATAATGAAATATGTATAACTATTTTTTTCTTTTCCGAACAAGCTACCCGAGAGCTTTAGCTATGCAGTCGTGGCGCTTAAAAGGACCATGGAGCTATACTCATGAAAGAATGAAGCCATCTACATAATACAGTACAACATTAAAATTTTATTATTAAGTCACGTTCATACTGTACAAACATTTTGTTTTCTAAATATTCTGACGAGCATGAACTTTGCACTTTTCTCAATGAAAAAGTATAAGAATAATGCTTGTATATATTTTTGAATTTCTGTATATATTTTCGGAAAAAAAAATTAGCTCAATGTACAACAATTAGTATAGCGTAAAATAATATAATTACTGTTTTCTTCCCTTTTTTTGTGAAATTTAAAATTTTTATTTGATCCGCATGATATGTATTGCTGACCCTTATAAACTAGTAAAATTGTGAGACAAATTTGTTATCACACAATAGTGGCATTATGTAGTACTCCAATAACTTATTTAACTTTTGAACAAATTTGTATTATTGAATTGTGAATGTGAATTTTTATTAATTACCAAAGCCAATGAAATTTTAGAAATTTCAGTATTATTGGAAAAGATATATTGTATATAATTAATAGAAAATATATTTTAACTATATATAAAAGATTTCTTTTTTTGATATGGATATATAAATGATTTTATATTAGATGTATTTAAATGATATATTTACAAATGATTAGTATTCTTTGTAGTGTAATTTATTAAAAAAAAAAGATATATGTATATTTTTATAAGTTTTTGACGACCTCGTTTTACAAATTCAGGTTAAAATACATTTATATGTTTTTTCTGTAGATTTTTTTGCTATATAATTTTAATATTGAATTTTATATAGGCATTGGGAGGACTTCCCCGCGGGTGGACCCCCTCGTTATCACGGTCCTGCTGAATATGAAAGACCGCCTCCTTATTATTATCCAGGACCACAGTGAGCATATTTGAATAAATTTTAAAATGAACACGTTCAATTAAATTACTCAGTTTAAATATTTTTAAATATTGTTTTTTCTTACTTTTTTTTATTTTAGCAATGAACGCCCTTGAATATGTTGAAGAATTTTCAAAAACAAATTACTTGTTTTATTTACTTGTCACAAATTATGGTTTGCGAAGCGTATAAAATAATACGCAAATTTATCCATTTGCTAAAAAGAATTGAAAAAAAATATTATAGTTTCTAATGTAACATTGAAGAAACTCATACAGATTGCTCACTTTTGTGTATAATAAATACAAAGAAGAAAATGTTTTTTTAACTCCTTTGATCTGCCAAATACTGTTCTGAATTTATATTATTATACGTCAACCATATTAAAAGTTGACAGTGTGATTTATTAATTTATATTTATTAGACTAAGGTGTTTAAAAACTTTTTTTTTACAATTAGTGTCCTCCAATATTTACACTTCCATCATATTGATTGTAATTATTAGTTTCACTTTCGTGTGATATTTTGCACATTATTTACAAGTGCATGTCATTAGAATTATTATGTAAAACAATGCTAGAAAAGAAAGTAAAGTGTATTTGCATAGGAGAACGCCAAAGTATTTCTCGTTTTAACTTCACGATTACTTTTTTCATTATTTTTATAACTTAAAAAAAATGTTTTACCTTTCAACTTTTATGAAAAAATTAGGCAATAATTTCATATCAAATATTTCATTTCTATAATTATAGAAATCAGTGTATATAAATAGAAAAACTCTGTATTTGTAATATGAATTATATTAAAATTTGTTTCAATTGTCTTTATATACTAAATCATTTAATGATAAGACTGTTTTTTGCTAAATTATTTTTTCCTATATATATTAGTTTTCTTTTAATTTCATTTTAGAAAAAAATGCATATTTTAAATATGTAATTAAAAATTTAGAGAAGGCGGCCATCATGTTATATTATCAGCCATATTTATTTAAATTTAATATTAGCAAAAAATTACTTATATTTATAAGACGTAGTTTGAATTTAAAACGAAAAAAATAAATGAACGCAAAATTTTTAACTTAGTTAATAAATGTTCACTAAATTCACATATTTTTTATTATGCAAATAAATTGTCTTTTTATATTTTCGTGTTGTAATAATGCATTTTAAATGTAATTCTGTATATTGAATATAATAATTTTTAATTATTAATATAATCATTAAACGCATTTAAAAATACGTGTCGTCACATTGTTTACAGGTTTATCGTGTCTGTAATTATATGTTACCCTTTTCTTATATATACATAATTACAAGTTTATCCAGTAGTGATGACTCCAAAAAGAATAAAAAAAAATGTCTGTAAGTTGAAGATTTGACTTGTTGTCAGTTATGAAAATATCGAGAAGCTATTCAATTCACTTCAGCAAATTTTTGAGATCAGCCACTCAATTTTTAAAACTTACGGCGTATTCATTCTAAGTCATTATTTTTCATTATTTTAGACAATTTTTATTAGGGGAATTTTCGATACTACTATTGCACACATTAAAATTGTATTTTACACTGCCTGAAATTATATAAATATGGTATATAAATTTAATTTTATTATTTTAATTAATTCTAAGTTATTTTATAACTTTGCGGTCGTGTCTATTTTGTATAAATATATACATATATACTGTATGTTTTAATACATCAATATATAATATTTAACATAATACGCTTTGAAAATCGAACGATCGAAAGGGCTAATATTAACTATAATGTTACAGCCCAGGTGAATATATATATATATATATATATATATATATATATATATATATATATATATATATAACATTTGTAATATTAATATGTATGTGAATTTGTTGCTCATACAAATTATTAATGAAAATATACAAGTAATGGCTACAATTTTTTTGTAGAATATTTTTCAAATTTGCTCATTTAATATGTGTAAAATATACACGATATATTTTACTCTGTAAAACTGAAAAATTACAATAGGTTTTATTCAATGACAAATAAAGAAATATATACAATATTTTCTATGTTGTATACGTAAAAAAATGGGTCACAAATCACAAAAAAACGACCAAAAAAAAGATATTTATTAAAGTAATAAGAAAAAAAACGGAGGATTCTCATTGAAAATCAGGGTTACACTAATAAACTGAATGTTTACTGAGAATATACAAAATGATTATTAACTACACGTTAGTCATTATATTATAGTCTTCTGTAATAATCATATTGTAATTTCTGCTCATATTCAGATTCAGCATTTAGGTGTTATAAAATAATATCTGAATAAAATTGATGTAATCACAATAATTCATCATCATGTCACAAAACACTTTTTTTCAATTTAACACCATAAATAAATCTAACACGTTAATCACAATCCTAGACTTACATATCTGATACAGTTTATTTTGGAAGTTTTGCCTATTGTTCTAAAAATTTTATTATAATTATCTAATATTTGTGTCATTTTAAAAACATTAGTAATGTGTATAGAATATTGTAGTGATATACACAATTTCAGAAAATGAGGATTAGCGTGTTATTAATTGTGGTTGAAGATGGTTATTTACCACATAATTAGCACTCCTTTTTTATCTAATTTAACATTATAATGGGTTGTGGTGTTTATATGACACATAAAAATATACACAAGAATATTTGACTAATTTTAATGAATTAATATAATGATCTGTCGTTTATTACTGTCGTCGTTTTTAAGTAATTTTGTTTACACGATCAATAATTCACTACGACTTCATATTTTTTTATTATAATATTATTTATTGCATAAAGTCTGTGATGATCATCAAATAATCAATAATTTAATCTTTACCTTAGCGAATTGACAAAATATCATACGAGAAAGCACATATATTATCAAAAATTATTGATCGTGTGAAACTTATTAAATTTTAACATTTTCACTACAATTTTCATTAATCTTAAAAACTTTCACGTTTTTATAACAATATTCCTACATGTTGAATTATATAATTAAGAGTAATTAATTTTAAACATGTTTTGTTTTATTCGGGTGAATCCTTTCAACTTTTATTTAACTGCTTTTTCAAATAAATCATCGTGTATATCTATAAAAATGTCTTTAAAACCTCTATGTGTATGTATTCTATCATAAAAATTATTATATAAATAAATTAAATATTTGACTTTAACAATGATCCATTATATATATATATATATATATATATATATATATATATATATATATATATATATATGAGCAGTTTTCATCCAGGAGGTTTTATCATACATCGAAGGTGTATTATTTGAATATATATATATATATATATATATATATATATATATATATATATATATATATATATATATATATATGAAACAAAGAAATAATATTAAATTAGATGATCCACTACTGTTATTACAGTGATTATATTAGCATAAGATTAATATTTATGTACACATATATTTACGCAACATTAGATGTTATAACTATTACTTGTATTATTATTAAGAATAAAGACCTTTTATTCATAAATGTTTATAGGTTTCACAGACTGATTGATCAGCATTGAATATTTTTCAGAAGTTGCTCATTTATTTTTTTAGTATATTAACCATTGACGAACATAAAACGCTTCGTCAATTTCTTTCTATTCTATTATAGTTTTAATGTAGTATATATATATATATATATATATATATATATATATATATATATATATATATATATATAATTTTTGTAGCATATTCTGAAAAGTAAACATAGCTCATCTTGAAGTATATAAGTTTGTATGTATGTTCGTGTATATATTATCAATGTCTTACAAATAATATTTTGTTTATGTCCTCTTTCAGTAGTTATAAGTTATATAAATAATGTGAGTATTGTTAACTATTACTTCTCATTTGCTATTGACTCAAAGAAAAAAAATGAATGAGATTTAGTTAGTGCTATGATTTTTTTCATGACGTTGGAGATTTATTAATAATACAAAGAGATTTATCAATGACGATATTCCAAAAAGCTTTTTATATATATATCTTATAATCATTGTGATAAAAATATTCAATTTTCGTAATTGATTTTTGGAGAATTGGATAAAGGTATAAGTTCAATATTATGATAATAAATAAAATATTTATATTCATGTATTTCATTTGATTTTCCTATTTAACGATATCTAATAAAATACCGATATTATTTTTAAATCAAAATTTAATATTTATTCTTATTACAAATTTCACTTTACTTTTTACATTTACGTCAAATTATACAAATTAACAACTTTATCCTATAGTATATATAAGTTTAACAAAAAAATAAATTGCGATATTAATTACATTTTTAATGAAATTATATTTAATATTTACTTTGGTGTTTTAACATTCTTGTCACAGCCTATACCACATAATAATTCTTATTTTAAATATTTATATATATATATATATATATATATATATATATATATATATATATATATTAAAAATTATTAATTATATTAATATTACGAAATTTTCGAATGAAAAATAAAATTTTAGTCGTCCTAAAAATTTATAATATTTCGAGATTTTCAATTTTTATTCATACCTAAAATTTTCAATTTTCTTTTTTAAACCTTATTTAATTTAATATAAAACAAAGACAAATCTCTACAAATATATGAACTTAATACAATTGTTTAACTAATACTTTTTAAGAATCATTGAAGCTTTACAAGACTTAAAAATTATCAAATAAAATACACCTACGTAAATAGATAGTAAATTTTCAACTACTTAATATTTTGTAATTTTGGTGAAAAAAATTAAATGTTTGAATTATATCGATGTATCATAACATATTTATTTATTATTATTGGTACTATTTACAAGAAAATTAAATTATAAAGTCATAAGTTATCCTCATTTTATATCAACAATATATTTCACCAATAATTGCTTATAACAAATACTGTTAAAATATATAACAAATAGATGTAATTAACGTTATTGATATTATAATTATGATTTGAAAATATTTAATATTTATTATAGTAAGTACAAAACAATAATAACATACTTAATAAAAGGAAAAAAGCATATTTAGATATATGACATTTTAAAATTATTTCGTATACTATATATCTTTTTATTTGTTAATAATACTAAGTGGTATAAATAATTTAACTAAAAATAATATTATACAGTAGAAAATAAAACAATATCAACATTTTCGCCAATATTAAATTTTTTCTTCATTGAAAATATTTGTTATTGTAGAAACATTTTTGTCGTTGCTGTTTGCCAAAATTGCTTGCTGAAGTATGATATCCAGCATAGCCGGACATTGACAAGATTTAAATTCCTTTGGTTGTACACCCCTGAAAATCTCAACGATTGATGGTTTCAAATTATAGAATATGAGCGGTTGACCCCTAGTATGAAAATCGTCAATTAGTGATTTTATTCCCTGCAATTATCAAATTAAAAATTATTATAATTATCTTTCTAGGTATTATTATATAATATTCTATTTTATTTACCCGAGCTGCTGTAAAGTCTGCACCTTGAATATGTGTTGCGTCCAAAACCACGGGCATTTTTGAAGAAGCCTGCTTTATTCCAGCTTTAGAAACGACTCCGCGCACATATTCCACTGATGGAAACACTAAGCTTCTATCAGGCATTATAGCTAAGTATTCGACACCGCTCGGTGTACTCTATAAATAATCAAAAAAAAAAAACATGTGAAATGTTTTATTTTATACAGAAAACTATAAAATAGTTTATGACTTACTATAGCTCTATTGACATGAACACTGGGTCTGGCAGATGCATACAAAAGAAAAATTAAATTAATTGATATTCCAATAAATATTCCAATTTCAAGTCGGATTAATAAACAAGAAAGAAAAGTAACAACAGCAGGTATAATATCGATTTCTAAAATATATATATACATATTAGTTATGCGATAAATAATGAAATTATAGTTTTTTTTTTCTGTATTGTGATTTAAATACTTTTTGTTCTCCATATAGGTTTGAAAACGTGCAACTCCACCATAAATATTACAGCTGCTATTATAACTGCAGCCAATGAAGCTTTTGGTATGTAAAAGAAGTAAGGCGTGAAAAACTGAAAATATATAAATAGATTGAGTTCATTAATAGTATCAATGTTATTAACAATAAAACAAAACATAATTATCATAAGAATAAGATATTATATATTTTTTTATGAAACACCTTTATTTTAAATTAAAACAATTGCAAATAACAATATTAAAATAAAAAGTGAAGATTGATATCAAACTAAACCAGTTAATTTTAAATAAATCATTAAAAAGAAAATAACATACTTGTAATGATAGAAGAACTATGATTCCTGTGTAAACTCCTCCGAATGTCGTTCTCACTCCAGAAGCATTATTGACAGCACCTCTAGATAATGCTCCAGATACTGGCATTGAACTCACAAAAGACGATGCTATATTACACAGTCCAATAGCCAACATCTCTTGTGTGGCATCAACTGGCTTTCCGTCAGCTAAAACATTTGAACAAACGTTGCATAATTATAATATCGTTTAATTGCTGATATTTGATACGTAATTATTTAATAATACTAACAGAACACTTTTGCCAACGCGATATTCTCCAAAATACATAGCAATGGTACAACAAAAATACCGGATCCCATAGAAGAAGCCATGTCGATAAATTTATATGTTTGATTGCCGATTGTTGTTTCGAATGGTGGTAAACTTATACTTGGTAAACCTTGTTTTACGTGACCTATAATTATATGTGAATTTAATCGCAATTGTAAATAATTTTGAATATGTAATATATATTAAAAATAATACCTGTCAAAATGAATGGACTTTGTTGATGTATTTCAAACGAATAAGCTAACGCTCCACAAATTACCACCACCAATATATTTCGCCCAGTTGATATGAACCATAAAAATTTTGCTAATAAATTATGAAATTGGGATGATTGTTTCTCATCTTTTGATAAAATAGGAATGTCTTTTATTTTCTGCAATTATTTTATACATAAGAATCTTTCGTTATATATTGATATAATATTTTATAAAATGCAGTTATAATCAAACATATACTCACCCTTAAAACCAATAATATAATAATGCACGTTAATCCTAATATTGTATCCCACAATCTAGTTTCACCAATATGTTCAAAAATACCCTGCCACACATGAAGAAACTTCCCTCCGGCAAAATCTAATCCTAGAATGTCCTTAATTTGTGACGTCGCTATTATTATAGCTGCCGCTGAAGTGAATCCTACAGATACTGGACCACTAATAAAATCAATTAGAAATCCTGAAATTTTAATTGAAAGACTTAATATAATGCTTTAATTTATTTTTTCTGTAATTAAATATTGTATTATATTAACCTAATTGTAGAATTCCCATAATTAATTCTATGCATCCTGATAAAAAGCATAACAAAACAGCAAATTCCGGTCCCAAATCGTGAATATTTTCTCTAGTTAAAATTGCTGCTATTGCTGTGGGTCCAATAGGCGAATCTTTACAAGATCCAAATATTGTGTATATAAAACAAGCCATAAACGACGAATATAATCCATATTGAGGTGGCAATCCGGCCACATTAGCATAAGCTATTGCTTGAGGTATAACAGTCAATCCGACTGTGACTCCTAGTAAACCGATATTAAAAAAAAAATTAAACACTATTAACTATTGATAGATAAGCACGATTCAATGGACAATTACCCGCTATTAAATCAGATATAGCATCTGGGATTCGATAATTTGGCAGCCATTCCAATATAGGTATTCGTTTTCGTAGCAATTTTGGTGTGCAACCTTTTCTTGCGCGTTTACTGATTTCAATTGCAAGACTTGTGTTGGCATCTTTTCTTTTTGATACGTCTGAAATAATAAATGAAGACTTAATAATATTTAAGACCTTATCGGATCATTATAATCTTTATATATAATATATATAAGAAATGATATTTTATAATAAAAAAAAAAAGAGAAAAATATATGCGCTTACCAATTATAAATCCGTTGCTGAGTTTACTGCTATTATTAAAATTTCTATACATATTTGGCATCGAGCTACTAATGCATTTATCAGAGTGCATAACGTAACATCCTGTCGGTTTTTCACATGCTGAAACGCTAAACGAGCATGATCTCGGTGCATCGGCAGTTCCTATGACTCCGGCACCAACTTCATCTTCCACCTGCTGAACACTGTCGAAATTCATCTGGGAAAAATGATCGTTGCTCATTGTCTTCTCGACGTCGTTCTCGTTCAATTTATACTTGATTGTGTCTCTCATTGTGTACGGTCATGTCATATCGTGGTGGTGATTAACTGTCGGTGGAGACGTCTTGTCGCCTGCATAACAGTAATTACAATGAGCCTTCTGCATCATAATATACACATACATATATCTTGTATAGACATTCAATTGTAACGTTTTCAATGTCTACATACTTCAGAATATCTAATTAATTATATGTGAACTTCAAATACTGCAAAATATCATCATTAAAAATCAAAACAATACTAACTTTTTTCATGTAATATTGCTTTATAATCAAAATTATCATATTATATGATATGTATTAAATTCAAAATATTCTATTATAATTGAAAAATATATCAAATATGGTAAAATATCGTTTGTCTCAATTAACCAGAGCTAATTTATTTAATAAAAGATTATACCAAATTGCAATTTCACTTTTCCATTTCGCAATCGTCTAAATATCTTTAAGTGAGAGACACGTTTAATGTTGTAATATCCAGTGGCGTCGAAAGTAGAATGAATACCAGAAAATTTTATATGCATTTCCGTAAACATTTACTTTTTTATATATATATATTAAAGCATTTAAAACATAATTATAAATTGTTTTTATCGTTTTTACAAATTGGTAATGCAGCGTTTTATAATAAATAGACTTTATCAATAGTAAATAACCAGAAATGTATTTTTTATATTATATATTTAAGAAATACTAATCAAGGAAATATTTCTTTTATATTTATTAGTTTATAGCTTAAATTTCATTTAATGCAATTAATACGATTCTTAAAAATGAATGTAAAAAATATAATAAAAAATCTACTGATTTTATGAAAAAAGACAAAAAAATGGTTCAGAATTTAAAATATAAGGAAATGAAAGAAAATTTGAAAGGGACATTTATTATATTTCTGTATCATTTTGACTATTTTCAATTGCACAATAAGATTACACAACTTTGATTAGAAAATTGTACATGTATGAGGTGTGATCGATGTGCATAATTGAAAATGGAAACAAATCTTTCTCTATAACGAAATGCCACTGCATTCGTGAAATAAACCGATGAATAATTCATGTTTGGAAAGATAAACTATCCGATTGATGGTTCCCAACGATTAATTATTAATTAGTTGTCGTCGTCTTACACTTGTTTAAATATCGCTTGTGCAATTTAGATAAATATAATTATATCATTAAACCGTATATCGTTGAAATTTGCTTGTGAAAAATCATTATTGTCGTCTATCGTTGCATTAATTGAAAATTAATTAACGAGTTGCACATGTTAATGAGATGTGATAATTGTGGCCGCAAATCATAATTATAAGTACAAAAATTAATTATAATTTAAGAATTAAATACGTTAATTTGTATAGTAAGGAATTAATTTGTGTGTCAATTAAAATTATACAATATTTTTTAATATTAAAAAAATAATTCTTTATAGTTTAAATACTGTAAAAAAACATCATATAAGGATAAATTACATAATATTTAACTTATTAAAGTGATGGATTAATAAGTAAATTCAGTTTACGGATACAAATTACACTTCAAAAATTTAAACTATTATTTAAATTCACAAGTTACATATTATTATAATTATTATTATTGTTGTTATATTTTAAATTAATGATATAATATTAAGATATTTTTAATAACTATTATATTTTTTTCCAATTAAACTATTTTTAATAAGAAGAAATCGAATTCAAAATATATTCCAAAGTTCTCATTAATTTATTTATTCAACACAATCTTTAAAAGATAATCATTTGAAAAATGATAATAAAAACAAATTTATGTACATTATAAATAAACTATTAATTAATAAAATTATATAATCAGATGAAAACAATAGCAATATATATATATAAGTATACCGTTTTTTTTTCAACACCTGAATAACAATTTGTCCTCAATATAATCTTCAGATAATCCTGAAAGTTGACATGACATCATCAAACAATTAGATAACGAACGTGTTAAATGCGAAACGATCAAAACTGATGATGAAGCACATAACAATAAATGACTTCCTCTATTGTTATTATTCATTTCTGTTTATATATATATATATATATATATATATATATATATATATATATATATATATATATATATATATATATATATATATATATTAAATCGTATGTTTGTTTGATTAATTAGTAAAAATTAAAAATAATTATCTAGTAATTATGTATACGTATACAAGTATTATAACTATAAAAATTTGTTAATTATCGTAGTATATTAATCATTAAAAATGTATTTTAACCTGAACTTATTGTTCTATTATTACGCTTGAATTGTTTTTTAAGATGTAAAAAGATGACGGTAGCGAATTTTTACTGTCCAAATGTTGTTTATAACACTTATAAATTATTCCAACAAAAATACGACCGTGTAAAATTCATCAAACAATACTTATTTAAATTAAAATAATATATGAATTTAACGAACTCGGAGGTGTCAACGTTATTATTTTTATATTAAATATAATATTATATATGAATTTTTAAAAGAATAAATAATCTTAGTATTATTTATTTTTTCAAATGTCATACACTGTCTTATTCATCAATTCCATTTCTTGTTCGAACATAAAAAAGCTAATTCAATTGATATAAAATAATATGAATTTAAAAAAATCTAAATATATTATCTTGAATAAAATATTTAAATTTATATATAAAATATAAAGTATTTGAAACATATAAAAGTCCTTGAATTTAAACATTATTTTGATTCGAGAAAAAAGTATTAATTCAAATACCAGTTAAAATATTTATTTTTTTTCTATCAAATAAAATTTTATTAATACGTATTTTGTACTGTATTTCGTACAAAATTATTTAATCATAAAACCACATCTTTTCATCATAATATAAAAAAAAACTTTTATTTTTATATTTAAAACAAATTTCAATTATAATTACCTTTTGAAACCGTAAAATAAATTTTAATAATTATCTTAAAAACACATCTCAATTGATAAAAACAATGCAAATTACAAGTTTTCACATATAGGTAATCGACATAAATATTATAATACTTCTGTTTTACAGGTTACACTGGTTGGTTTATTCAAAACCAACCCCATCGAGTTTTCAATTATTATTTAAAAATCTCTGACCTTCAGAGCTTTGAGATTTAAAAATGCATTTGAATAAATTGTGCATACTGCATAATATCTTGATGCAGGCATTCAAGTGCATTTTTAGCTTCAATAGGCAGTATTGTTTCGTCCTCGAAGGAAAGAAACTCGTTTATTTTTCTTTTTTTTTTCTCCTTAATATTTCAATTGTTCATTCTCTATGAAATGTGTCAAGGGTACGCTGAAAATAGCTAGAAAAAGGGGGACACCGTAGTTTAATTTAATTCTCTTCGTTGTAATGCATTTTTATTGACGGAATTCAGCGTGCATTCGTCTTAACCTTCAATTTTATAATGACAAATTTTCATTTATTCGCCATATTTTATTTTGTAGTTCGATTTATTTTTAATTATGAAAAAAAATAATCACTAACTCAAGGAGGAAATTTGTATATTATTTTCATATGCAAATTTTGATGAAATTTACTGTTTCATCTTCATAAATATTATAAAAATGCTCACTATAAAAATATTAATCTCAAGAAACAAAAATATGATAACTAAGTAATATTTGACAATTATATTTTATATAAGCAAAAAGAATGAATTTATATAAAAATACACAATTATAATACTGAATATAAATGTGAAAAAAACTACCGAACTATATAGATAAAAGATGTGTATGATTAAATATAAATACAACAATTACATGCATTATATTTTAATTAATATTTAAATGTGTCCTTAATGAGATAAATATATTTATTGTTAATTATAATATTAATGACATTCAATTAGGCATGAAAAATATAAAATATGTAAATTATTTCATCGGAAACATTCCTTAATTTCAACATATTTAATATACGATATTTAACTTTGGATCACATGATGCAAAATATATAAAGAACATTACTGTAAAAATATTTATAAATATATTATTATTTTTATTAATAATATATTATATATAAAAAATAAATTAAATGATAAAAAATGTATTTAATTTTCGATATTTTTTATTAAATACAAAGTTTATTATCCATAAATAAACAAGTAAATATGGGTGTTACCATATGAACTATATAAAAAAAAATACTTAAATATTATATTCTTCAATGCACGTCCTTTTGCACACTTTTGACCTTAGATTTTCTCCTTTTCTTCAAAAGTCTTCACATACAAACAACATATAATGTCAATGAACTATATTAAATTTGTAATATATACTTGTTGTTTTAATTACTCGGAAATAATTTGAATTTATAATTGCAATATTTGTATGAAAGACGAATGTTTTATCGAAGAGTAAAAAAAAAACCATATAATAATTTATTCAAGTCGAAATGGTCAATAAACTGGCAACAGTCAAATGCAATAAAAACTTATTCAATTTCATAATGAGCATATCTAATTAATATACGACTAAAGCTAATTGTTAATCAATACAAGAATTCAAAGTCAGCAGCTATAAAATGCAACTTGTGTTCTTCGTTTTCATTATTATTTTTTTTATTAACAATGTTTGGAAAGAACGAAAGAAATATATAATACATTCGAGCTGTTTATGATAATATAGTGTGAAGGTGGTAAAATACTTAAAACATTTTCTGTTGACTTTGTGTAAAGTCATTTAATTACGATTTATAATATGCATATAAATAATGTGTATATATTATAAAAATAACACCTCAAAAATACTATACATAAATTCCAATAGATTTATATTTTTATTGAGGAACATACACATGATACTACAAGGTTTTATGTTGGATACTTGATTAGAAAATTATGGCTTTAAAATATGTTATTATTAATAATAAAATATTAACAATAATTGATTTGTGTAAGCCACAAGAAATACACTCATTCTTATTAGATACAAATTGAGGTGGTTAATGCAACCGTAAAAAAAAAATCTTACTTCTAAATGCATAACTAATTATCACTGTTGGAGGTCATGTTAACAATCCTCAACTGATAACTCATAGAACCGGTAATGAAATAATAAAAGAATAAATCACTAAAGTGTTACTTTTCTCGGTTTGATTTTATTTTAAATCTTTATTAAGTTTAAAAATATTATTTGTCCAAAATTCCATCACATTATTAATAATTTATATAAATTATATTATTACGAGTATTGGACGATGTGAAAAAGAAACATAGTTTGCATTATATTATAAAAAATTACAAAATATCATTTATAATAAATATGAGAAGACATTTTTCACGGTTTGGCAAAAATTTAACAACTATTAATTTTATTACATAAACTGAAAGCGAAGGCGAAACAATTAAATTTTCAGCTTCAGTGAAAAAAAAAACCATGGATGATCGAATGCATTATTCATTTTCATTATTACTGACGCAATTATGTAATTTATTATTCGAGTTGTCGTTTTGTGATTCATCATTGAGAGAGTTGGTTGTATTTTTTTTCATCGTGTTTTCATTCTACAATGCTTTATATTGTTTGAATGCAAAGTTTTTCAGATCATTCGATTTCTTGGAACGTGCCATTGGCATATAATTTATAATTATCACAAATGAAATATTTTTTTAATCTAAAATTAATAATAAACAATTAATTATTCATTTTAAAGTATTGCATTTTTTTAATAAAAATAATTTTAATACAATAAAGATCTATTTTAATCATAATGAATACAATGCGTCCAATATAATAAAAAAAAAACATTTTGCAGACCAAATAATTATTCCATTAAAACAACTTAAATCAATGAAATATGATAACGTGTCGAAAATAATTAAGAAAAAATAACCAATTTATATGTTTGTCTCTAATACAGAGTCACAGCAAAGAAGAGGTTCAATAAAAACTATTATTTTAACTTTTATATAAATAAATATGTAATGATAGTTGAATTATATACTAAATTTATATACTAATTTATTTTTATAACAATGAATGTTGTTTGGAAGGAAAAAATATATAATATGATTTAAATTATATATATATATATATATATATATATATATATATATATATATATATATATATATATAATATTGCCATTTTAACCCTCACAAAGTAAATATAAAATTTCAGTTATATAAATAATAAAATTTATAAGTATTTATTTTTTTTATATAGTAGATCAAAACAGTGGAAAACTTATTAGAAACTCATAAAAAAAAAGACCTTTAACCACGACTAGTGACACCGAAATTTCTATAATAATAATAAACATATTATTTTATATTGCTGTTGGCATTTTTAAATCCATTATATGTAAAAACAACTGGGTCGACCAAAACCATCGAGTTCAAGGAAGACATTATCGTTCATATGTGTGCGATTATTATTTTAATACCAAAAAAAAAAAAATCATTTTAAACGTTACGATTTGCAAACAAAATATATTATTTAATATTGCAAAAACGTGTGCGCATTTAAAAACTAATGTTACATTCAATTAATCCTAGTGACGTCGCCGGTATAATATAATAAATTCTTAAGTGACAATAAAATTTTCAGAGCAGAATCTAAGTGGACCGTTTAAAATGATAACAATAAAGATTTTTTTCGACTTGGCCAAAAAAGACAAAATAATGGAACATCAAAAGATCTCAATCACGCAATAAAATATGTCTGTAATCGTAATTCTAAAATATAAAATGGCGACAATCACGCAAAATTAACTATAATAAAACAATCATAACAATTGCGCTCATAACAATTTAGTATTTTTATTATTATAATTTTGTTAAATTTTCAGAAAAAAAAAACGACAACAAATCGTCGCAGTTCACACACTTGTGTCATATATATATATATATATATATATATATATATATATTCACACACTTGTGTCATATATATATATATATATATATATATATATATATATATATATATATATATATATATATATATATATATATATATATATATATATATATATATATATATATATATATATATATATATATATGTATTTGTGTGTGTGTATATATTTTATTCTTACGATTTGGCATTCAAAATGCATATAAAATGTTTAATAATAAATAATATACACAATGAATAAAATTGATCGTAATTTTATTTTATTTAAACAATTCAAAGAACAAATTATCGAACCCAAGCCAGCATAAAGAATGCGACAATCACAAGATGACACGCAATTTTCTCAGTTTTTCCGATAAAGTTGAAAATTTAGCGAACATAAAATATGGCGTATTTTATTTATTTTTTTTATTTTATAATAGCAATATTATATTTTTTTATTCAATTATTATACGTTTATTTTTTTTTAATCTTTATATATATATATATATATATATATATATATATATATATATATATATATATAAAATATTAAAATTCCATTATTGAAAATTTTGGAATTATAATAATACTAAAAATATATTAGATTTTTTTTAACTTTTTCAGTAGTTATCTTATTTATCTTCTTAATATGCATATAAAATTTGCTTATAATATTACTATTTTGACAAATAAATAATATGTTTTGAATATTTTTCCTATTCTTATACAAATAAGACGAATTATTGAGTCGCATAAAAAATGTAATATTTAATATTAAATATATATAAAAATTTGAAAACTTCTTAAAATCATTTTTAACTGATTAATAATTCGATAAATATGTTAAATTAGGTTAATTATAAAAAAAAGACTATCGTTGGAGGATAAAAAAAAATCTTATTCTATATTTTTAATTTACTATAATATTAAATCCGTTATTTTTTTTTAATATTATTTGGCAACAGACAGCGAAAACCACACAATGACAAGATTTGAGAGTTCAATAGCCTACTTTTAAATTGACCGTAATATTTCAGTAACCGCAAAATATTTGACATAAATCGAATGATTTATTATTTTCACTCAAATTACGATACGCTTAATGACATTCCTTTTCTTTTATCAGTGACTTTGGCATTGAAATATTTTTTTTTCTTCATCGTTTCAACAATCACAAGCAATTTTCCATTTTTACCGTGTAAATAAAATTTAAAGTAAACGATTTCCTGATTACTTTTTGATGCTTCACCGATTTGGATAAGTGTGCGATTATAGATCGGCGTTCGGTTCAAACGCAAACAAATCATAAATCATTTAGTAAATTTTGATTTACTATATTTTTTAAACGCGAATAAATAAATAACTAATGCGACAGTTTAAATTTTAATTTGAACAGTCGATAGCATTAGAAAGCCGATATGGTCGATGGCAAATATTTCGATTGAATTTTGCAAACGAACGAGTGAAATTATATATGTTAAAAAAAAAAAACAATTTGCCAAAAACTTCGCAAGTCTACGTGACAATTTTACGCATCGTCGATTATTACTCGTGTACGACAGTGATTATCAACCGTTGCACCGAAATATATATTTTAAATTAAAAATAAATAAATTAGCTATTTTTTTTTACTTTTTTAAAAAAAAGATTGAGAACTGCTGATATGTAACAATTGCATATTACACGGTAATTGTCTGTAATACAATTGCAACGTGTTCGTATACATCTAACACGTATTATTAGTATTGCATTACGAATACTGCTGATTGATAATAGTTACAGATATAGAAAACGGTAACGGACATAATCATACTATGATGAAAAAAAATCAGATAAAAAAAATATATATAAACATGGATGGCTTCGACTTTCGTACATATTTTTGTTATAAATCCAACTTAATTTCTTTAAATCGAAATTGTAAAATATTTCTATCAACTATTTATTATTATCGAATACTTTAAATTTAAACTTTTTCATTGATTCGTATCGTAAAAAAATAACTATTTATATTTTAATATACGAATTAAAAATTATAAACATTTTTTTTATTATGATAATTTAATATATTTTCTTCAATACTATAAAAATATAATTGATACGATAAATATGACATAATCCAAATATAATAGACGTAAAATTAAATATTTTTTATTTAATATCATTATGTGAATATTTTTCATTTTTTATATATGATACTATACAATTTTTACACCCTGATTTTCATATAAACTATTCACTCTTAATAGTAATTGAATTGCGAAAGTTGAACCATACAAAAATAAATAGTGAATCTTATATATATATATATATATATATATACATACATATATATATATATATATATATATATATATATATATATAAATATATTTATAGATTCTATTTTCTGAACTGGTAATGCATAATTACAAGTGTCGGGGATGGAAGTGAATATTTTCAAATGTTGCTCGATGACTGCAATTTACGATTACGACGTTCTATCAAACGGTGAAAGTTAATAGTTTCTTATATAGAAAATTCCTGAACATGGATATTTTTAGATGTGCACACAGAAAACCCGCTCGCGACGATGTGCCCTTTCACTAATTATTACATCTCATTATTTAAAATGTTATATTTTATTATATCAATTGAAAAAAAAAATTTTTTTTTTTCATTTTAAACGCGATTTATTTATCGACGCGACTTAATTCGGTTCAACGAATCGTATCGTTGACTTAATGATTTAATAGCAAGGTTGCTACATTTTTCTTTTACGTCTCATTATATTATAAAATTTTAACTCTTATATACATATATATTAATTAGAAAGATACAAAAGAACCAAATGATAATTATATGCTAACCTTGCAATGTTATAAATATAGATGCAGATTTTCCGCATTTTTTGACGTATAGTCGACTTTAAAAAAAAAAAGTAGTATTTTCATTATCAGCTAATGTTAATGCACTGTTTGATTTTTTTTTTTTTACTAAATATCTTATCGTGAAATTGCATAATTATTAAGGAAAACTAAATGTAAACGTTATCGTAATTATATCACAATATTATTATATTATAGTTTGAAACTATTGATATAAAAATAATTTTATATCTTTTTAGAAGTGGGTATTTATTTATATATGGACTTTTAAAAAATAAAAAAATAATAACGATTTCTCAATTAAATTGCTTTCAAAGATTTGTCAATTTTTTTTCATTATATAAATGTGATATATCTTAAGAAAGATAAATAAAAACGTTTCATATTTAATTATACAAATAATAATATTAACTATTTGTTTAGACGGACGCGTTTATTTTGTTTGTTTATTATGCAAAATTATCATATCAAATTCAACCATCTAATTTTAATCGATATTAATCACTATGATAAATATTCACTGTAATTAAGCAATTATAATAATTTTGCACAAAATTTTCAGTCAACATAGAGAATATATATTGATAACAGATAATTGTATAATGTTTGTGAAAATGATATTTATTTTAATGATATATAATAATATAAAAACATATAATATAAAAAAAATCTAAATTATATAAATTCATATTATTGCAATGAAAAATGTATCTATTTAATAAAATCAACAGTTATTAGCAATATTATTTTTTATGCATATAAAACATTCCGATATTTATTTTATATTAAATTTAAAAAAAATCAAATTTTTTAACAATCACAATATTTCAAAAAAAATATATATATAATATTTACAACATTCCTAAACGATTCTTCATCACTTTTCCATGACAGATAAGTTCACAATATATATACATATATACCATATATATTCAAGAGATATTCGCACAAAATGTTTAATAATAATATATAATTATTAATTCATACCTTTTTGTGTATGTATATAAATATATTTAGACGAATAATAATAATCAAAGTGTGTTTATATATCGATAAGAAATAGTAAAAGCGCGCGACACTGCAGACTTCTGATTTACTACTGAACGTTGTGCTAAACTGTAAGCGTTTTGATGAATGAAATTCGATCATAAAAACAACCTTACCACGTGTTATATATATATATATATATATATATATATATATATATATATATATACACGTCATAAACAGGGTTTGTTAAATTTATATATGTGTTTACATTGCATTTCCTTTAAAAAAAAAAGAAAACTTCTGTTATATATAATGATATGTATTTTTTTTATATACATATATATTATAATAGTACACTAAAATTTATTTCTATTTATGTATTATAATGTGAATGGTGTTTACTTCAATATAATTTATAATGATTTTAATACTTATTATATTTTTTTTTTGGCGTTCGAATAAAAAATTAATAAATTTGTTCCTTTATTCCAATATGAATATTTTTTTTAACATTGTATTAAATTCATATAACTGAATTATAATTTCATAATAGTGATAAATTTTAAAAAGTATGTGTATTTCGTTTGATCGTAAAAATACATTAATATCTGTGAAAATAGTGGAAAACAATAATGACATATTACAAAATATGAAGTGTGAAAATTTTTTGTATATTTATAATAAGTGGTAATATAAATCTTCACAACCCTAATTTTTAATAATAATGAAAATAATAATATATAGAAAAAGTAATCTTTCCACATAAAAAGAACATTCACAAAGGAAAATTTGCAGATGCCGTTCATAATAAATAGCAAAGGAACAAAGGGCGCGTATTGAAAGTGAAACCCTTTTTTTTCCTAAATACAAGTGGCTGTAAAAGCAGAAAAGAACTTGAAAATCCGGAATGCAAATCGATTTGGCCTTGACGATGGATTTATTTTCTCTCTTATTTTTTTTTTGACCCCGTTAATTTTATTTTTTTAAATATTTTTGCATTCGATTGGGGTTGCGCTGTATTGCATTTTGCAAGAGGACTCCAGCAGCTGGCACTCCACTTTACCAAGTACCGAGGTCACAACTTCACGAAATTTTCTAGAAAACGAGGTCCAAGGACATCATAATCAAAATGCAAATTATTGTAAAATATTCTTTTTTTTTTAGTGACACGATTTCTACGCTATAATATAATACATTAAATTTTCGCATTATAAACACAAATTTTAAATATTAAAAAAAATATATTAATCTGTCATATAATGAAAAATACATAAATAAAAAACAAATTATATGCAATAAATTACTTTAAATTACTTTTCAATCTGCTATAATATAAAATGATATTTTTTTTTAAATTAATAGTAAAATATTAACAAAACTAATTATTTCAATATCAACGCCACCTTTCTAATTATTATGACTTTTTATTAAAATAATAATTTAAAAAATTCAGTACATCGTTTAATTTTCAGTCGTAGACGATTAATAAAAACATGTATATCTTTGAAATTTAATCCTGATTTTTTCTTATTTTATTATCCCTTTATTTACTATTCAAATATATTCTCATTGCAATAATCAATATAGTTAGATAGTAATTATTATGCTATCAGTCATTGTTTTAATGTTAGTTCCTGAATTCCATTGGTAATCGTTTTTTTTTACATAATACAATTATATATTAAATATATATTAACAAATAAGGAACGATTGCCAATTAACTCCTATAAATTCCAAAGAATGCTTTAGTATCTAGCTTTTAATTTTATTTATTTTAATAAAATAAATTTAATTATGTAATATTTAACTGCTTTTAAAGTATTATTTTATGTTTTTTTATTTATTTATTTTTTTTGAAAAAAAATATTTCAACTACATTTTTACTAGATTACCATCTTGTAATTTATTCAATATGAATGAGTTAATTGCTTGCAGTTATTACGTCATAATTTACAAGTTCATTAATATTAATATACGAAAATATGTATTATCACATTTTGAGAATATCTTGCATCAGTGTTTTATCTTTATATTATTAAAATTAACTATTGATAATGAATATAATTATTTTATCGCTCTTAATATAATAATATTTAATGATTACTAATAAATTAAAACGATATTTCTTATAGCAAATAGTATAGATTATATGTATAATTATAATAAATAAACTAAATTCTCAGATTACATTTTAATAAACAAAGAAAAAATTGATTTTGTTCTGAGTGAGAGAATCGGTTCCAAATATAAAATAATTTCATAAACTAATAAAATCAACCCCCATTTTTTTATTTTATAAATATACCTTTTACCAACGATAATTATCATTTATAGAATTCCTCCCTTTATTGAAAATCATTATCTTTTTTTTTTATTTATATTAATACGGCACTTGATAAATATAATTTATAAAATATTATATTTTTAATGTCGTGACATTATTTTCCTTTTATAAAATAATTGGCTCCGCAATTTATTTGGTTTATGATTGAACGGTAAATTGAATCAATCTATATATAATATATAAAAAATATTTCTTAATTGTTAATAATTTAATATAGCAATTTATTCTATATACAAATAAGTGCATTTGCATATAAAACGTGAGTTCATTTCATTATTAATAATAATAATGGAAACAATTTTCACATAAGCGTGATTTCATTTTCAATTTAAATAAAGCAATTTTTTCCAGTTAATTTTAACCTTTAAGGCATATTGAACAAGCGGCAGTAAATATTAAAAAAAAAATTAAATTATCCATTTTCATAACAGTAATCGATAGGAAACTATCTAGGATAGTTTTTATTCGTTCTGCTTGAATGAAAAATCGATCGTCTATCGAAAATTGATCACAAAAACAAAATATATATATATATTTTTATAGTCTGCTCACATAAATCGAATTTATTAAATTCCAATAATAATACATCAACAAGTGTGACGATTATATTCGGTACTTCAAATGTCACGTGTTTAAATTAAACCGACGTCTATGAACTTTTTTCGGTTCATGGCTGACTTTTATGACTTAAAAATTAAAACGTCTATTAAAAAATAAAATAAAATAATATAATCATAAATCCCGATATTCTTTTTATTTATAAAATTCACATAAATTTTGAATTATTCTTTAAACTTTTATTTATTTATTTTTTTTCAAGAAAATATAATTTCGATTAACAACGTATCAAATAAATATCAATATATTACATTTTCCATATATTAAAAGTCCATTAATAAGATTTTTTTCATAGATTTTATAAGACAATTCATGCATAAAAAAATATATTTAAATTTATTATTTATGATTGATAAAGCATTAGATCAATTTTCAACCGTCATCATTATACGTGTTCGCGCGTGTACCATATATTAAAGTAAAAAAAGTAGTTATTAAACGCGTCAATAATAGTTGTGAATAATTACGACTGAAAACATGATGAAATGTCGAACAGGAGGAAAAACGTGACTGTGGTGGACATTGTGAAATTTAAATTACACATTTTAAAATGTTCCATTTGTCAAATCAGTGTCAACAAAACTAAACGCATTAATTAACCGATGTCGATTAGAATTTTAACTGCCGTTTGACATCGTGAATAATGCAAAATTTATAGATATATTCAAGTAATTGATGATATTAACGAGAATATATAATAAATTTATAATGAAAAAATGCGGAAATTTAACGATAAAATAAATATTTCATAAAGCTTCAGCTGAACTTTATGGATCTACTGTTTTATTAGTACTTACGATATATTTATATAAATATAAATCGACTATATATATGCATGAAAAAAATATTAAATATATTATATATATCATTATTTATCAACAACAATTCCAATAAATAATCTTCTAATTTTTTGCAAATATTTTAAAATATTTTAATATATAAAATTATTATTGCAAAAAATAGTAAAAATATAAATAATGAGCACGTGCATTAAATAATTAAAAATTCAAGAACAAGGAAAAATGAACAAAATATAAGCACGTTTTACTTAGAAAATTAAAATTAATATGAAAAGTTGAATTAAACACACGAGTAACTGGAAAATTTTCAATATCTATATAAAACATAAATTACTTATATTAAAAAAAATATAAATTAAACACAAAAATACAAAAATTTAGAGAGAAAAATAATAATATTATATATAATATTGCTCAAAATTAATTTTCACCGATTGATTGATTGGTATTTTTTATATATGTTAACGATTATATAAACTTTTTTTTTAATAATAAAGCCTTGAAAAACATTTTTTATGTATTAATTATGCACTTCTAAATATATTAGATAATAAATATATATTACGTCGTAAATACACAAATATAATGCAAGCTTCCAAATAAATTCCTGCTTATTTCAAGGAAAAATTCAATAAGAAATGTATCAAAGTTTTCCTGTTATACTAAATAATATCAACTTTTTTATATTTATAATAATTACTAGAGAGTAATTTTTATAGAATATATATTGAATCGACTTTTTGTGCTATTTTTTTTTTATAGAAAGAAATTTATAAATATATAAAAACGTTAATGTTTAATTAATTTAATATAAACAAATTTTACTACTGGTTATTAAAATAACGTCAAGAATTACTTTCAATTTTATGATTGTATAAACTTTTTATCATTATTATTACATTTTTATTAAATATTATAATATAATTAAAGAGGAAATGTTTATTTCATTAGGAATATTTTTAAAATTAATAATATTTATTTTATATTACAATGAATAATTTTCAATCTAATTGACGTCAGCTAGTAAATCATTACATATGAAAATTTTTCAGCATCCACTATACTTCGCATTATTTCAGAATTCGTTTCAGTTCTCGTTGAATTTTATCGATCGACATCGCGTCATGATCCCGTACAATTTGTCATTTCCTCTTTTCGAAACGAATCATCCATTTGAAAAAATAAAAAAATAATAATAATAATTCCACAGCCACGAACACGAATGCATGCATTTGGCCGATTATGCGAACTGCACAAGTTGGTTTCATTTGTGAAGTTAAAAACCATTGTCTGTGTACGGTTTTTTTTTCGCATAAATGCATAGTCAATGGAGAAGGTCGACGATGAGCCGACAATCGTCAATCGTTCAATACTCGCATGACTCGACACTGTTTTTGCTCCATTACCTACTCATCTTAAATGGAACGTTTCATAAATAAACAAACAAAAACGACAACAACAAAATAAGATCAATTATCATAGTAACTATGAAATGATCACAATTTTAAATCCATAATTCCTGGATTGTAATTTAGAAAATTTCATACTACGATATCAATAGTGATGGCTGAAAATGTCAACCTTTTGATCTTAATTTTATTTTTACATATAGCAACATTTTTCGTGTTCATCGCAATCAAATACATACAAAATGGCGATTTTCATAATAAAAATAAATCAATATTTTTCGTAAATATTTAACTTTTTCAATAATATATACATTAATTTTTATTTTTTTTAATATTTTAATTATTATCAAAACGATTGAAATTATTATTTAGCAATGTATATATCATTTTCATATCAAATATTATATATTTTATGAAATCGTACGGGTGAAAATGACATTTAAACGGGAGTTACTGAAATATGATTGCAATTTTAAATAAAGATTTATTAGTTAATTTATCATATTTGTCGTACTTCGTTCATATTGTTTTCTTTGTTTTAATATATGTATATATGTGCATGACAATGTGTATAGCAGACAATTTCATCGCCTTGAAATTGTCAACCATCAAAATCGTTAATGTCAAATGAAAGTCAATAACTTTTAAGTATTTGGCACCAATAAATAAAAAAAAATATATATTTTTTTATTTATTTATTTTTTTGTTCGGGTCAAAAAAACAAGTTCAAGGATTTTATTAAAAGGGCGAACTCGTTTCGCCGACGAAATCGATAATGATAATAATAATAATATAAAAAAAATTGATGTAAAGCGAAATTATCGATAGATTTATTGAGAAATATTCATAAGAAATTCTCATTACGCGTTAAGGTTAGCGACGTTTAATTAAACGATTGCCGTCGATGGAAAATTGTCGACAATAATTAAAAAAAATAGAATTCAATTGTATTCTAATTACAATATGAACAATATTTTAACGCAATTCCATTTTTTTTATTCTGTGACACTTAATAAATGGATGCAGGTCAAAATCTCTACATCACAATTTCAAAATCTCAGAATTATTACATTGTTTGACATAATGTTTATAAAGACCCTTCACAATTAGAAGGTTAAATTCCAGTTTTTTTTATAGTGTTTATATAATATCAAACGCTATTTTTATATGATAATTAGATAAGTTTTATCTTAATAATGCACGCATAATATATTCGCATATTAAGTTTAATACTATATATATATATATATATATATATATATATATATTGAACATCTGAAAATGAAGTGAAATTTTTCAAATTTTTTAATAAGTCGTTGATTTATATTTATAATAATATCATAAATATCTCCGTATAGTATATTGACATCAATGGAAAATCCTTCAAGGACATCGGGAAATGTTTTCTTTAATTATCAACATAATAGATAAAAATAATCATTAATGTCAATTAGTTAATTTTTAAGATAGAATAAAATAGATGAATATTCATGAAAATCACCAACATTCACAATGTATGTATACGTAATATTGATAATTACTATAATATAATCAACTGTGAGCTACTGACTCGAAAGATGTAAATAATAATAATAAACATATACACACGCTCACATCATAAATGCACTTGTAAGTTAAGTGCTAAATTTTGTTCTACCGTAAATAATTGGAATATTTCAATAGAACTATACTTAAATAATCATATTTCTTAAATCTTTCGATGCTGCTGAATCGTTAAAATTATTATAATTAATAGCTATTTCTATTTCTAGAAATTGTGCAAAATTTTGCAACACATACCGATATATAATCGTACTCACTATATTTCTAAAACGTACTCTTGTAATCGATAAAATATATTAATGAACGTATTGTACGTTTTCGTTTTTTATTTTTTAGAAAAGCATTTCTATTTTCTAATTGGAATATGAGTTAATTGATCTGTAATTCTAAGAAAAGTTTATACAAATTGGAACATTTAAAAAACCGGCTTTCATCACCAACGGGAATAATTTTCAAGAAGTTTGCCGTTTGAATCGTTATAATCCTAATTGTAATTTTAATGTCTGACAGAATCTTCTAATAAATTGCTTTTGAAAGATAAACTAGATTTGTAAAATTCTATAATTTAGAGAATAACTGAATAAAAAAAATATTATATATTAAAAATATATTTATTATAGTTCTTGTAGAAAATTAAATGAATACATTCACTAAAAAAAAATAATTATTGTACTTATATTGTTTTATTATATTAATTACATTTCTCTACTTCTAATAAAAAAAAAGTATTCTCTAAATTTGCCATATAATTATTACAAATATATGTAATAAATCACAATAAAATAACATTAATAAAAATATATAAACTGCAAAAAGAAATATATTATTTTAATTCAAGTTTGCAGTATATGACGTATGTAAATAAAAAAAAAGATACGAAATTTAATCCAAATAAATAAAATTTGTCATTCAATAAAAGTCATTAATTTTAATGTTAATCAAACTCAAGTTTAAACGCGGACCGCAAAACAAGATTTTGAAGGTGTTCACGGGCCGCAACTTTACTAAGATAACGAGCCTTGTCTTTATTAAGATTAATTACAGTTATTGACTGTCATTTAATATAAACAACTTGCAGGTTGCACATTTTATTATGCGATATGCAAACTATATAAAACTATTGAAAAATAAACGTATTTCATTATATTATTTGGTATAATTTTTATTGCATAACACTTATGGGCATTCGAGGGTTGTAAATGTTGCGTGTGACCGCGAACCGCACTTTTAAAACATATGACTTTACAATAAAAATTGCTCTTACGTAATTTTCCGTTTCTAATTAATTTTCTTTTTTAAATCAAAATTAAATATATATATATATATATATATATATATATATATATATATATATATATATATATATATATATATATAATTAAAACTATTTTACAGTTAGCTAGAAAGAGCGAGACTAATTTTAAAAAGTGAGGTCAGTTAAAGACTATAATTTTTATCCTTTCAAAATATTTAAAATTAAAAAAAAAATGATGAAATTACAAAAGAAATATAAATATATTCCAAAGTATTTTATATTTTTTTTAATTAATAAAAAGTATTAAACTTGCAAAAAAATTAAGGCTTTTAGAATTTTTTAATATAAAAAATTATAAATATATAATTATGTCAACAATATAATAAAATCAATATTTTGTAAATGTTAATATTTTAATAATTACAACAAAGCAATAACAATGCCAATTCAAATACATCAAAAAAGAACCTTTTTAAATCGATCTAAATTAAACAAACATTCATTTAACATATTAACCAAATCAATATTATGTGCGAAATTATTTAAATTTTATTGCAAACATTTCGAAATGACAACAATAATAAATATTAACGCAAAACGACAGATCTTTTTATTTACATACCGATTTATTATATAATATAAACGTCCCTTTTTATAGTCAAATTATACAGAAACATTTAAATGTCACAAATACGTCTGAAGAGTAACGTGTTTAATACAAAACTAAATTTTCTTGCGTTTTATACGTAATTATTATTTACTGTGCTCACACATTTATAATCGCTGAACTACGCATCTCAAAGTGTGGTCCGTCGTAATAATTTACAATTCGGTATATTATTATATAATATAAATTTGCAGCGGAACACTGAAAGTGTTCGGTCGTCTTCTGACAATTTTATTTTTTTTATAATTCATATATATATATATATATATATATATATATATATATATATATATATATATATATATATATATATATTTAAAAATCGAAACCGTAATATTGAATGACTAATTTATTTATTGTTGCAGAGCTAAATTAAATTTTAGATTTTTTTTTCAATTAACATGTGAATCTAGAACAATAATAATAAAAATCTTATATAGTTTCACTTCCTAGTAACAAATTAAAATTTGAAAGTGTAACTGTTTTATTTAATATATAATAAACGATATAAATAAGTAAATAAACCATATCATTCTCGTTTTATGCATGTTGTAAATGTCAAAATTAAACTAAATTTTTTTTTCAGCGATCAATATTTTTCCTGATGCACTGATAAAGTAGATCCAATAAAAACTAAATGTTGTTTTTCTCTAAACTAATCAGACGTCAAACAAAAAAAAAAACATAAATTAACATTTTTATAAACATTATTATTGTTCCTGAATTTACAAGGTTTTCAATGATATAGATTCGTTCACGGAAAATATATAAAATACTAGGCGATTGTTTAACAGTGAAACCAATTTTGCTGACGTAAATCGATTACATATTGCATAGTAATTAAAATAAATATGTTAAAAATTAATAATTTTTAATACAATTTTGTGAAAACCTATTTATTAATAATCTTACATTCTATGATCACTTGGATAGTACATATATCTTATTTGATTTTACAATACGAATACATCTATTATCATCTTCATACATGAATTTTATAATAAATCTATTATCATTTTTAAATATTTACAACATTTTAAACTACACATAAATATTTTTAAAACGCAATTACATTTTTCTCTAATTTTTTATGTGCATTCCATTGTACAATGAGTATTTTTATTAGTTATAATTTTAACATTAAATAAGAATTCAATCAATAAATTTAATACTATATAATGGCAAATACGTTTTTAATTTATTTTATATATTTATATCGTGTTTAAATTTCTTCTTCTTTATTTTTATCGATCAATAAAAGTTGACCGATAACAATAAAAACTAATGAAAGTTGAAGTCTGAAAAGATCTATAAAAAAACAAAATCTAAGCATTGACAAAAATTTTGTAACTAAAAATACTTTTTATATCTCTTTTTTCCAGACCCCAAATATTACATAATTTTCTTTATATTAATATAACACTGATGGTTAAAGATTTAATATTTGATGAATTTTAAAAAATTCACTAAATATACAAAATATTTATGATAATGTTATTTTATAAATTAAATGTAATAATTAAATTTTCCTTTAATAATTATCAAATTTCATAGATATTTTTAACAAAAAAAAAACGTTATATTGAATGTCTAATCAATTATAAATTATATGAATTAATATTATACTCCATATTAAAAATAAAAATTATACAGATAAATTAATTATTTCAGAATTATATCATAAACTAAAATTTAGTTTACATTTATAAAAATTCATTTTCTCGGGACTAAATTAAGAATAAAAAGAAAATAATATAAAGTGGTTAAAAATTAAATATAATTTGATTCAACAATACTGTACTTTAATTATTTTATATTTACGAATATATTAACAAAAAAGAAACAAATAAAATTGTAATAAATTATTTAATTAAAAGTAATAATACAAATTTTTAATAGACATCTATAATCTTTTTATTTACTTTAAAATAATTAAGAAAGAAAATAATTTTTATTAATATATATAGATGGTATATAAAAAATAAATAGTATTTAAATGAATATTAAAAATATTATAAATTAACATATATATATAAGGAAAATATAACAGAATAAAATTATATATGATAATTGTTTTTATTCATCACATAGTTTGATTCTTTTAAAATTGACTTTTGATATACATTTACATATAAAAATAAAAATAATAAAACGAAAGTTTTTCATACGAAAATAAACTATCATATTAATAATAACTATAATTTTGAAAATGTTTACAAAATGTCCTTTTTACTCTATTACTATGATATATGACCAAGAATAAAAATAAATAATAATTGTTCATAATATTAACTTTAATTTTAATTGTAAAATAAAAAATTATAATATTATATTAATTTTATTTTTTTTTTCAATTTTTAAATTCAAATATATAATAATTATTTTCTATTATTTATTTATATATTTTTATCAATTCCATAAGAGCGTTCAACTCTATTGACGCGCACGTATTTATTATTCTCAATTAACTTTTGTGTAATTTATAAACGTACTTACATAACAATTACACACGTTCACATTACATGTTGTAACTTAACTGAACGATGCATCGGAAAAACCTACTCTTTTTTTTTGTTTTTGTTTTATTCTTATTGTTTTTTTTTTTGAGACCGCATAAATGTTGTTCGACCTTGATTTCTAAGAACAACAATAAATATATAGCAAGAGCCACGTTGAACATACATATTAATATTAGCATACAATGTAACGTTCATTCAAAAGGGGATTCCCTTTCGGGGACTAACCGACTTTCAAAATCCAAAGTAAATAATTTATGAACAATATAATGTGTTGTTTAAACACGTATCTATAAGTAGTTCAAAAATATAATTTAGTTAAAAGCAAATGACAGTTTACTTATTCACTAGTGGACTGTTTGAACTATCATAATGTGTTATATAAAACTAAATCAAATTTGATATATATTTATCATGTAAAATAAAAAATAACGAATAAAAATATAGATTTACCTACAAATTTTTTGTTAATCTTATAATGGTAAACGATATAGAAATTTAATTACCAATAATGATACAAAATTGACTACCATAATATATCATAAGATTTGTATTTTTGAAATAAAATTATTATTTTATATTTCAATCCCTTTTACGATGTTTAAATATCAAGTTTACTTTTTTATATCAAATGGAAACAATGCAGAAATTTAATAAAATATATATAATAAAAAAAATTATCGATCGCGATATATTTCTAAGAATATATATATATATATATATATATATATATATATATATATATATATATATATATATATTATAATTCAACAATAATAATCCTAATTTTTATCTAGTTATTATAGATTCGTCCACATATGTTATTAATTAATATAATCATATTGAAAAAAATGGATAATTTAGAAATTTTTAATTTTACATACTCGATTATCATTAATTATTTAACGATCCAATCGTACATATTATTTCAAATTATTAAATTTTATTATCATAATAATTCAATTACGGACTGTATGTGATTTATCAAATAGCTCATGTTTCTTAGAACATGTTATGTAAATTCCTCATTTATTACATACACGTGTTTTAAATATATTCAATAATATATATATATTATATATATATATATATATATATATATATATATATATATATATATATATATAATAAGCATTATTTTATAGTTATTTAAAAATTTACACGAAGTCAATACTTAAATATATATTGTGATATATCTTAATACTTCCATACAAACAGAAGGAATATTTTTATTTATTTACTACAAATCGTGAATTGTTAACATTTATTAATATTATTTATTATGTTTAAAAATTTGATAAATATACGGTAACGGAATATTAATTAATATATACATGTATTTATGTATATATTTCAACTTCCTTAACTGATTATATATGCGGTTTACCGTATATTAAAATTCCGATGATATATTGTCGTTTACGAAGAAATTTCACTTTATATATTATCGTATGAAATAATTAATTACATGTGATAAATATAATTATAATTATTTATTCGAGGTCGTTTCATAATTTTGTTTTATTTCATTCACAAAAATTAAGGTAAAACTGGAAATAATAGTGATTTGTTATTAAATATGTACAATTATTGAAGATATGAAATATGCAGAATGTTTACGTTATATGAAATCAATGAAATTATTTTGAATAAATCTATAAAATGTTTTAATTTTTTATAATATGATAATTAACTGTCGGTAATAAGTTAAATAAGTAAGTGAGTTACAAACTCGTTTATTGAAGTAAAAATTATAAAAAAAAAACGAATCATATGTTTTACGATTTGTTGATGTAAAAATATACTGTTTTTCAAAGAATTATTAATATACTTGGGAATCCCTTTTCTTTGCTAAAAAAAACGTGACATCTTCAAAGAAATCCCCATTTTTCACCAATGTTAAAAATATTATAGTATCACGATTTTTGTTCTTCTTTAGTGTAAAATGATAATATTACAAAAAAAAAAAACGGAAAATTCGAAGAAATTTTCAATTAACGTATTTTTTCAAAACGAATGACTGATGAAAAAATCATCATCTTCTTTTTTCAATCAATATTTGAACTCTTTTTTTTCTTGTAATATTTCATTATTTCATCACATTCTTTCATAATCATTTTTTTTAATTAAAAAAAAATATATAAACAAAAATAATTTATATAAACGCTATATTTATAAAGCAATAAAATTAATAGTCTTTTATAAAATTAAATATAAATAATAAATTTACTAGAATTAATATGATATTTTTCGCATTTATACCTATGTAAAGGAAATTGTGGTAGTAATTCAAATTGATAATTCTTTTAATTTTATATTTATACGAATACATATCATATATATTAAATGTTGAAATATTAAATATAACATATATATTGAAATTTTATTGTAATATTTAATTTTATTATTCGACCTTATAATATATATTATTAATATGACACTAGTGAACCTTGTGTGTAACATTTATTATAAACAATATATCCGATATGCGCTATTATAAAATATATATATATATATATATATATATATTTTTAATAAAACGTTCCAAAAATTTGATTTATTATTTTTATTTTATTCTCAATCGTTTTAAAACATTATTAATTGAATGTAAAAAAAAATATTTTTTATCATTTTTTCAAAACGAATGACTGATGGAAAAATCATCATCTTTTTTCAATCAATATTTGAACTCTTCTTTTTTCTTGTAATATTTCATTATAAGAGAAAGTGTATAATTGTAATTTTTCTCATTTATAATAATATATATATATTTTCCTGTTTTATAAATCGTCAAATTGAAATGTATATATATATATATATATATATATATATATATATATATATATATATATATATATATATATATATATATATTCGATGCAATGTGAATATGCTTAAAAAACCCAACTCTAGAAATGAAAAGCCATATTTTTTTTTTTTTTTTACAAATCAATTTCGTCCTTTGACCTTCTAGAACGTCACTAACGTCACACGAGTAAATCTTACCTGTTCTAAAACACGTATTCAAACAATGATACGACAAAAATACACCGCTGAATAAAAGCAATCATATAAAAGAAGATACGAATCGGAAAAAATATTTGCGCGTTCGCTTAGAAGCCGTTAGTGACCAAAGGTCGTTCACGTGACATCGAATTTATTGTGTTATGACCATAAACTTCTTCATATTTTTTTTTTCTTTCGTTTTCGTCGTTTTTCCCTCTCTTTTTCGCGCGATTTTTTTTTTTTTTGAGTTACTTTCTGGTCGCGCGCAAAATCTTCGTTTTCTTGTTCTGGCAAAAATAAAATGAAAAATAAAAAATAAATGGAAAAAAAAATCGCAAACACGTGTCGCTTTTGAAAAGACCACTTCGGTACAAGTCAAGGTGATCAAGTGTCGTATCTGACGAAAAGCGCAACCGTGGTCAACTCGGCGAACCTTACGCGCGCCAGGGATTGTCAAGTTTCGTATTATTATTATTTTTTTTTTCAATACAAATTATACGTTGTATTAACCGAGATACTAGACATTTAATTATCATAATTATCATAGTATTTTTCCATTAAATTATTATCGAATCGACAATCTTTTGTGATTATATTTTAAATTTATAAAATTAGATTTTAATCATATGCATTTTAATAATATTATAATTGTGATATAATATGTTTAATTCAGATATAATTTAAAAAGAACGCCATAAATCGCCATGTTATCTATTGCAAAATAAGTAATAAAATCATATAAATGAGCAGTTTATAAAATACTTAATAGAAATTATTCGAATGTAGAAGAATTGTACCTAAATAAGCAGTTCTCTCTATGCTTTACTGATCATTTGATCTTAATTCTATCAAAGATCGTCCATTATATCAAATTAACGCTGCTTAAAATAGCAGTTCTTTTATTACCTAGCAGTGTACTAAGCATAATTATTATGATTTATTCAATAATAATAAAATTAAGTCAATTTTATCATTGGATATGATTTTCTCTATATGAAAATAATTTAGACTTCTTGTATAGTCTTTCGATGTTTATTTTCTTAAATTTGTAACATCTGATAGCTATTATCTTTATGTTTATCGTAATTTTTGGTTACGTTTTGTGAATCACGTACGAGTATCGCGAATCTGGTTTTTTTTTTTTTGTGTTTTTCATCAATTTTTTCGTCGTCTCATCGAAGAATCAATTCGCACGTACTCCAAACGTTTGAACTTTAGATGCCATAAATTTAATTGAATATCTTTTAAAAAAATAAGTATGAATAATCCCATGTAATTTTATTAATCTTATTACAATTATTAGAAAAAAATAATAATCATATATATATATATATATATATATATATATATATATATATATATATATATATATATATATATATATATATATATATATATATATATATATATATATATATATATATATTATATATATCAACAATTAATACATACCTTTTATTATACAAACAGTTATATGCATAAAATATAATGACGATATCAAATAAATTGAGATATTCATTGAAGTGTAAATTTATAAGCGAATTTTCCTCTTACGTTTAAAAAAAAATATTAACGTTTCGACTACGTTTTATTTACTACGAAAATCTGCATAGGCCTTGGTTTATTTGCATGATCACGTTTCATGGAAAAATGAAATAAAAATTAGCATATAAACTTTTTTTTCTTCGAAAAATTGTGTGTTTGTTGAAAGTATAATAGTCGATATGAATTCAAATTGTTATTCTAAATATATAGAATTTTCAACTTAATTTAATAATTAAAAATGCGATATCATATTCATTGTTTTATATTTCTTAGAAAATTATTGAAAATAAAAAAATATTTTTAAATAAAATTATAATTAAAAATATAATAAGAAGCTTTTATATTTTAATATAAACTCATAATATCATAATTAATTAAAAAAAAATGTTACAATTTAATCTTATATTACAATCTTAGAATTTAGATTCTATTCATTAAATAGTAAAATTAGTCGTATTTTTTTTTTAATTTCCATGAATAGATTATTGAAATTTATTTGAATTTAGTTTTTATCATTTCAAAAAACCATTGCGTTATACAATATCACGTGTTGCATATAAATGTTAAATTTGCATTATGACATATAAAATATACATTATAATATTAAACAATGCTAATTCGTTGCGGTCTACGTCTGTCAATTCTTGTGGTCTAATTCTTATCAAATTTGAATAGTAATGACCACATTTACTAAATTCGAAACAGCTAACAATTCTAACTAGCATTTAGAGAACGATAGTTTATTTTAATGAAAAATGAAGGCGGTGAAATATATGCAACTATATATAACATTAAAAAAATTCAGAATACGTAACACAATTCAAGGATTAATATATTTTTAAAAGGATTCACAAAATGTCAATTTTTTTTAATTTTTGACATAAGAAAAAATTAAATTGATAATATAAATATAACTATTTATATTTTTTATTATCAAAATCTAAAATTCACTATAATATCGAAACAATTTCTTCGCTTTATGTTAAAACGCTATCGTTTTTGTGTTTTAAATTTACATTATTTTTAATATATGTAATATATAATCTTATAATATTTGCATTTTTATTGAAATGATAAAAAACTAAAATAAACGATGTTAAATGATGTCTATAATATTATTTTCTATTTTTTTTTTCAAGAAATTCATATATAGATGTAAATTTAAAGACATTTTCTGCATTCAAATAAATAATAGCGAAGCAAAATTTTATTATTGGAATATTATAAACATTATTGCAACTGTCTATATTATCGAATGGATCATATACTTGTTCATCATATAAATATCCGTGTTTAGATCCTGGTTAAATATTAAATTAATTTTTACTTGCATAGTGAAACGCTTATTACAAAATTGAAGAAATATATAATTTTTTTTGTATTTTATCGGTTTAAATTTGATATCAAATAATACAGATAAATAAATTTTGACGAATTCGGATCTTCAAATTGTCGACAATATTCAAACATAAATTTTCATTGCTTTCGCGATATGATGAAAATTGAATATTATCGATATTATGATTAAATTCGATATATAATTTTTCACAAAAAAAAAATATGATAAATAATATAATAAAAACTCTATGATATATATTTTATTAAATATTGATGTTTTACAATAATAATTCTATATTTTAATGTTGGAACTAACAAAATTTATATACATATATAAATATAGAAACATCTGAAATAAAAATATTAAGAACAATACCAGGAATAACGAAAATAATTAAAAATTATGCAATATATCTCCTAATTTATTATATGTCACACATATTTTTTACTTGATTTTCCAAGGAACGTGTTTTATATTTCGTGTGAAAAAAAAAGAGTCGAATATATAAAATGAACAACTGTTAAATATATTAATTATGTGTCGAGTCAACATAAAACCACCGTGAGAATTAATAATACTCTTTACATCCGAGTCGGTAGCTCGTGATCATAACAAAAACTCGGTCGGCACCTCATGACCGTGAAAATTAAATTCCAAAAAAAAAAAATATATTAGTAAGTTTAACGAGAACTAAAAGCATTAATGTGAAATTTGTTATTTTTAATTTTAGTTTAAATTACGACAATTTGATGTATCAAGTATAAATATATATTAATTTATATTTTTAAAATTGTTAGTATATTCTTATAAAATCTTAGAAATTATATATTAACGATTGACACAGTTTTATATTTTATGATTATAATAATGTATTTTTATAAGATATATCTTTTACAAAATTTTATTATTCTCTCATATAGATGAGTAATATAAAAATATTACTCATCTACAATATTTTAGCTACCAATTATGCATTATATATCGGTAAATCTGTAATTTTCACAAAATGACAAATGATCACAAACGACAGACAGCCACATATAATATAAATAGTCCTACACAGTCTTTTAAATATAGACAATATTCTAGGGTTCATAATATGTTACACTAGATCAGTGGGTGGTTTTATTTTCGTTTAAAGATCCTGAAACAAAATGGCGCTTACGCATAACTCCCACATTAATTTTCATTATTATTATTATTATTATTAATGTGTATATAAATAATATTTTTTTTCTTTGAATTTTTATTTGATTTACGCATATTTATCGACGACATTAAAATATATATTTGTTTATTATTTGCAGATGCACGTCCATTGTGTGACATTTGAAAAATTTGTCTAAAAAAAACCATTTATTTATTCGAAATTAATCAAATTTTCTACGTGTATGAATAAAAATTGCAAAATCCTTCTTATATGACCTTTCAATTATTTTTAATAAATCGGCAATATTGATTTTTTTTAAATATAAATATACATATAAATAAAAAAATAAAGATTAAATAATAAAAAAGAAAAAAATATATATATCGTTATCATAATATAAGGTATTTATATAATTAAATTTAAATCAATATTAATGTGTAAGCTTTTTACAAGAGAACGACGAACAGTAAACTTTTTTTCATACCGCCGATTAATGAAACATAAAATTGTTGCAATTTATTTAAGAATCACAATTAAAACATTTTATTTTTCATATTCGTTTTTATTATTATGTAATTTTACATACATGTAATATAATGAAGGTCGATCTGACTGTTAACATTATAAAGTCAAGGTGCCAAGATCAAGGTTTTCGTTTGATAAAACGTGAATAACTAGAGTTGCACATATATATTATTAACACTTCTTCATAGATCTTCATTCCTACATTAATTTATATTCATAATAATAAAAAATTAAAATTATATCAAATTAATATAAATTATAATGTTTACTCTTTTATATTACCTATTCATGTGTTTTTTTCTGTTTTAAATAAGTATAAAAAGAATTTAAAAAATGTAATCATTACAATATTTCTAATATTATCATACGTTAAATGCAATTAATCGCATATTGTGTTTGATATATAATAATCTTTAATAAAAATGGAGTTATGTTTCGAATTTTATTCTCTTATCTCACTTTATGAAGGTCTTGTAATCCAATTGGTTGAAAACTTTCGATTGTAAATTTATAATCAATATCTTGAAAAATATTGTACGAAAATTATATTTTTTTTGTGCATCATAGATTTAAATATTTTTTTTCTTAGTGTTTAAAAAAATTAACGATTAATATTATAAAATAAATCAGTAAATATCGACAATATTTATCAGAATAATTCATAAAAATTAAATATATATATATATATATATATATATATATATATATATATATATATATATATATATATATATATTATAAAGCTTATTCAGAAGTTGATTTTACTAAAAGTGCTATATTCGACTTTAATTTTTTTACCTAAATTTAAATATATTACAAAACCAACAGACTGTATATAAAATACAAAAAAAAAAACAATTACTATTAAAAATAAACAGTTACTTTCAACTTTTTCAAAGAAATACAGTTTCTTATTATTATGAAATCTTCACACTCAATTAATAGTCTATATTTTTCTAAGAATTTTTGCTTTCAAGGCGATCTGAGAAATCTACACCCATCTATATACATATATAAATTGTTTTGTGCTATTTTAGTACATGAGTTAATACTTTATTTCAATCATTATACAATCCGTTCTTTTTGTCAGATATAACAAACTTATGAATCTTTAAACTTTTATATAATATATTTCAGTATTTTCCAGACTAACTTTAGACGTGCGTATATAAAAACAAACAAATCTGGAATGTTGAGTCAAACGGTATAAGTTGAATCATTTTCGAATTTATATATATATATATATATATATATATATATATATATATATATATATATATATATATATATATATATATATATATATATATATATATAATAAAAATATGAGACGACATTGTAAATTTTAAATTTATATATCTCAGTCATCGTCGAATCCCGTAGGAAAAATAGTCGCGGAATCCGCCTATTTCTTTTTAAACTATTATTTTCGCTTCTTAGAATACTTATAGACGATTACGTCTTCCAAAATCACGGTTTCAGTGGGCAGAAGTTATATATATATATATATATATATATATATATATATATATATATATATATATATATATATATATTTATCATGATGAAATAATAAAACAATAAAAATAATAATAAAAACAGACGTATTTGCTGGATGGACTCTCGTTGTTTACAACCTTCAAACGGCGACTTGGTTCGATGTACGTTTCTTCGACGATTTTTATTATCGATGCTATGTGTCACCGGCAAAAATGCTCACGTAAATATTTTCACAATTGTATATACACTCGTGTTTGAAGTGTGAGGTCATTGTTGTCTCGTTCTTCAATTGTCGAAGTGTGTGAAGACGGACGATACTCTTGACGTTAACATCTCGAAGGTCTTTAAAAATATTCTCATTTATTATTATTATTATTATTATTTTTTAGTCCGTTTTCTTGATGATCAGTATACTATAATGATGATGTTTGTGGTGGACAAGACGTGTGCACATGTTGAAGAAGCATATAAAATGTTGAAACGTGAAATTTGGTTCAAAATTAAATTATAAAAACTAATGAAGAATATTAAAATATTGATTGAATCTACTATAAGATATACAATATTATGACTTTCAACGTATTTTTTTTTATATAAGGTAACACTGACTGCAATATATTTTATCTTATTTACTATGTAAAAATATATTAATAATGATCCGTTTTACAATAATATATTTTAGAAATGGAAAATTGCATAATTTTCATTCTTAATTTGACTTTTACATAATTATAATATTATCATAAATTACACACACACATATATATATATAATAAAATAACATTATCTATCTACACTATATGCATATAGAATTTTCACATTTATTAATTAAATAAAATTTATTCACAGATCCACTCTTAATATTAAATATAAATAGAAATCACGAACATATATTTATATAAATATAAATATAAATAAATTTATATGTAAATATTTAAATGGCATACTTAATAAATGAAAAAGTTTGAGAAACCGGCATGCTAGACAGAATGGCATTTCCGTTTTAATTCGTTGGGATCATTTTTTCCCATGACTCACATGACCAAGAAACCTAACGATCAGGTACTGCTATTTCGCATTTAATTATATCAAGTCGCAGTTTATTCGTCTAAAACTCGCACATTTATTTATAATAATACAATTTTACATATAAATATATTAAAATTATTTTATAAAAAAAAAAACTATTTCATATATGATAACTCATCTTTTAAATATAATTTATTGTATTTCGAAATTAAATTACGCGTTATCATCATCAATGTGTCTTTTTTATTATTATTATCATTATTATTTTTATTTTACAAGTAATTTGTTGTTATTTTTTTATCAGTTAATTGTACGTGCATGCGTACGTGTGCGCGTTTTCTACCTTTTATTATTATTATTTGAATCATATTGAATGTATACATATATATTACAAAAAAAATCATACAATATTAAAAAAATATTATTATCAAATAATAAAAAAATATATTAAAAATTATTTTTAATTTTCAGATTAAATATATACTATTTTTTTAATGCCGCCTTTGCATTTTTAACTTCAAAGTCAATTTTCGTAATGAAATATTTTTTTGGAATCTTATCTTAAATCTTTGATTAAATTATATATTATTAATTGTATTTTCTAAATTATATTACATATTGTATTGTCATAAAAGATAATCTAACTGTAAAAATATCGACAAATTGTTATTATCTATCATTACATTTAATTATCTACATTTTACGCGTTGAAAAATATATTATTAACCTATATCGTGTTTTCAGTGCAACACACGAGTCAATGACTTCGTTGTAGAAAGTGCAATGTTTACAATTGCACGTTACTATTTTGCATTATAAGGCTACGTGTGGATCCGGCTTATGATAGTCAGATCGAACGATAAATACAAGTGAGCGTTGAGGAACAATAAACGTCTTTGTCACATCCTGATGTATCATATTGTACAAGTAAATGAATAAACAATCAATTACTAAATTGTTATAAAAAAAAAAAGTGGCATTGACACTAATGTAAAAACTGATGGAGGTTGTTGACCAAGTTACAATATTTGAAATTTAACCTTATCATTGGTGGCGTCGTTTCTTTACTTCTAAGAATTGAACGAACGCAAATCACTTTCACATCCTGGTTTTTCAATATAAATCTATGAATATTGAAATAATTTATATAAGTTAAGCAACGGAATATATTAATATTATACTTTTTTAAAAATTATATATTTTGCAATTCTTAATTGTTTATATATTTTATTTTGTTAATTAAAACTAGCAATACATTCAGAGAACTTAAAAAAGTCAATGATTTTCCTGATGAAAATTTTCCGATTTCTAATAATAAATGTCCATTTTTTTATTATATAAAAAAAAATGAGAAAACAATTATAATTTATTTATTTTAGATTATTTAAACGAACCAAATATTTATATATTCATAAAACACGAATAATTTTAAGTGTACATTAATTTTATTGGACAAAAATATTTTTTATTGAGAATAAATCCTTGAATATCTTCATGAACCTTCATTATATTCAAAACTCTGAATTAATTTCACAAATATCAACATTAAAAAATTGTTTTTAATTTTATGTATAAAATGTCTCTAATTATATTTTTTAATATTATATTATATATTTGACGATTTATATATATATTTTTTAAATATATTTTCTATATAAAAATATTTATTACATGCAACAATACCAAATTTTATTTTAAAACATCGCATGTTGAAATTAAACATTTATATATATATATATATATATATTTTTTTTTTTATCGATATTCATAAACATAAAGAGTCGTACACATTTTCACACAAACATCATATATTACCGTTTAAAATTAGTAAAATATGTAAACGAATACAATGTGAACAACTTTTACACTGTGCATACGTGACAAACAATCGCACACTTTATTTTTGCCGACATGAACCGTTAAATATTTAACTATAATAAATTGCCATTAAAATAACGTTCGCGTATTTAAATACACTGATTTTAAGATTATCATCTATACGTATTCAAGAATTCTTATTCAATTTTCAGCATAATGTCAGTGTTAAATATAAAACTTTCGGTTTGTAAAAAAAAAAAAAAATCTGTCGCTATTTGATTTTTATTTTATAAATCGACATACTATAAAAGAAACGGCATTGAAAAGATTTTCTAAAACATCACGAGACAGTAATGATGATTTACGATTATTAAATCTTTGTCTTTCATTAAAAAAAATAAAAAAAAACACCGTTTTTTTCTTTAATTCCCGTATTAACTTTTTAAAAATGAAACGTGTAATGTATGAAACAATAAACGTAAAAGACTAACTAACCTTTGAAATTATTCTGCGAGACTAAAAAGGTAAGTGTTTTTTTATATTGCAATTTTTTATTTATTCGTCTGTTAAAAGTTTACTTTTTTTTTTTAATTTTGATTTAAAAAGTCAACAATTTTTCGAGGAAAATTATGAAATGCAATGAGAAATTGTTAGTTTTATATAATATGTAATGAAATATTATTTTTTAATTTAAAAATCAAAATTCAATTATGATTAAATAACTGCCGTTTGTTTTTTATAATTAAAAAAAAATATAATATGAAATTATTAAAAAAAATATTATCAAATGTATATATAGTAGAAATCGATCTTTTAAATAAAATAAAATATTTATTCTTTCAAGAATCTATTTAATTATGTTAACTATCTTTAGACTAAAATCAACGATCGATTTAATATAGTTAGTTATATTGAAATTAAAACAAAAAAGGTAGACCGTAGAAGATATAAATTTAATATCTGCATGTATTTTATAAAAGTAAACAACATATCGTGTAAAAACGAAAAAGTATAACGTAAATATATGAAATTTTATATTATACATAGTCAAATATATTAAAAATATTTCTTGCGAATAAACGCTGTTACAATATTTGTATGACGTCAAATAGTAAAAACGTTCAAACAAACGGTAATATATATATATTTATTTATTTGTGAATTTAGAAGCGTTTTTTTTTGTTTGCTTTATTTTAACATTGATAAGTTATCGACGTAAGGCGTTTAATATAAAATTTATTTGCGCCTATTGATATTATCAGAGAAAAAGACACAAACTCTGTCGGTAACAGTTAAATTTTGAAGTTTAATGAAAAAATAAATTGCTTGCACTTTTTATTATCATTTTATCAAGAATAAAAACATAAATTCATACTGGAAATTATTTTCATAAACATGTGATTTTAATTTTGTTTAACGCATTGTGAAATCTATAAATTTTAATTTATAACAAAATATCAACCCCTATTATAAAGATTTATTTTTATATAAATATATAATTAACTTAATGTGTCTTGAATCGTTCAAAACTTTTATGTGCATTATATTTATGTGTGTGCGTGTGTGTAATATATTTATGTACTATCTTCACTATTCAAAAGATAAAATTTAAATAAACACTTAAAAGTGTCCATATGTGCGACTTTTAGGCGCCATGCATAGATAAATAAAAATTCTAATGCAAATATTGAAAACATATTTTAGGTAAAGACGTTAGTGCTCTCATATTAATAATATATGACTATTGAAACGTGTATTAAAAACACACGTTGTCGTTAAAAAGTCTTAATTCTGTTATTTTTAATTTTAATTATTAAATGTAAAGCTTAGAATTCTATAAGTTGACTTGAAATATATAAAAATGTTATTTTTTTCTATATAAATAAATAACGTATTTTTTAAAATTGAATATAAAGATAGAAATTTCATTATATTAACAATAAAACGTTGCAACAAAAATTGATTTATTCTTATAAGACTTGAATTTTTAGCAATTTTATATTTAATTTTTAAAATAACTATTTGACAGGTAAACAGTTGATTTATTATTAATAAACGTATGATTATTGCAAATAAAGATTTTTTCTAGTTTTTTAAAGCTTTACTAATAACAGAAAAGTATTAAATCGATTTGTAGTAAAATTGTTTTACATTATTTTTAGTAGTACATTTCTAAAGAAATCGCATAGATATAGGCAGTTTTTGTAGATTTTGTATATTAAAAAATGAGTAAATTTTATTAATTATAATAATCCATTTTAGATCGTATTAATATTTTTTTTTGTTATTTTTCAGTCAACCAAGTAAACTGTATATTAAATTTATCAAATACAATTCATTTCAAATAGAAATTAAACAAAAATAAATATTTCTACTAAAATATATTAAAACCAACAGACAATATGTAATAGTTAAAATTGGCAATGTTGTATATGAAAGTGCTCGTACTTAATGAATTATGTAAAAAAAAACCTTGTCACAACATTACTTTCAAGAATACATCTATAAGAAAATATGCAATTGTCACGTTGCGTAATACTATTGATTCTCATTACAAAATAACTATCGTACATTTAATATTGTATTATAGATTAATTTTTAAAAACCATTCCAAAATGTTAAACTTGTTTAACATTTTGGAATTACGGTACTAAAATTGACACTTTCTCTAGCTCTCTTTAATGAAATTTAGTTAAATTTTTATGCACATTAATCAAGCATAATATAAAATAAAATGCTCTTAGCAAAAAAAAAGTAATATAATATTTCTAAAATATTGCGATTTTTCAAAATATATAGCAAGCGATAAAAAACTTTTTTTCTTGCAAATATTGTTTATATGTAACATTTTTTTTCAAAAAAATAACCTAAAAATACTACACTTAAGTTTTATCTCATATTTTGTGACCCACTTGTAATTTCAAAAATACTATTAGCTCACTGTAGAAAATAGGTTAAATGACCCTTCTAAAAGAATATTCGAACGTATTGAAATGTTCTATTTAAAGATTGTAATTATTTCTTAATTACAAGAAATTATCATATTCCTAAATTATCTTCTATCATTATGAAACATTTTCGTCTATTTAAAGTAAAAACCACAACTAAATGTCATATATTTTAATACAAATAAATGTCATATATGAATTTTACATATATTTTCGTAATTTATATTTTAGAATACAATAATATATTTAATTCTATCATAAAAAATCAAAAACTTAATTAAAATCTTGGAAATTATAACAAAAGTGTACAAATGATTCATTTAATTAAAAAAAACATATAACGTATACAAGAAAAAACAGTAATTCAGTTCCATTATATTGCAATTAATGAAGTCAAAATATTAATTTTATTTCATTAATATTCATTTAAATCATCTACATTTTTGTTTCCTATTGTTTTGTTAATGGAATGTGATAAATTGTGGTTACTTTTTACAATTTTAGAAATGATGTAATTAGAGAATTTTTTCGTACTAACACAATAAAAATTTTCATATCAATGCCAAATACTATCAATATTCCATTGCTATTCTTTTCATGGTTTGATTTTGAAATTTATGCTAATAAAAAATAAAAAGATATAATGATAAAAATTCTGTAAAATTTGCTATAAGGAATATGGAATTTTTGACAAATTTATATACTTATATAGAATATGTGAAAATTTTAAAATGAAGTCGAAAATTAAATATCCGATTTTATCAGTTCGAAGTGCTTCATACATGTTTTTATATTTTTAACTATTTGCAATTTCTAATTATGCGGCTGCGTAAAATTATTTGACTTTTTTAAATAAATGACAAATTTTGGATTTATTTGAGAACTATTATATGACAAAAATTCACATTAACACTAAAAAAAATTAGGTCTTCTATTTCGAAATTATTTACTTACCTAATATTGTGAAAATCTTCCTAATGACATAAATTTTATAAAACTCGTGATATTTTTATTCCAAATAAAAGTACCTCAAGAAGCCAACATAAAACATTATTGTCAGTATATAAAATTTATAATTAAAATATTTTAATTCAATTAAAAAATACATGTATGTTTTTTTTAAGAAATAACTTAAGTATCAGTTTACCTTAAATATATTATAGCCTTTTAATTTAATATTTAAAATTATATTATATATTTACCATGTACTAAATTAATTTTTTGAACTAGAAAAAGCTAATGAACATCAATATAATTAAATATTAATATTTATATTACATAAATATTGAAAACAAAATCTTTAAAAAGTAAAAATACCTGACAAAGTGGTAAATTTCCTTCAATTTAAACTAATTTCTAATTTAAAATTTAGAAAATTAAGGTAAGACATACTGACTTTGATGCAAGCAAAATACATTTTTATCAAAAAAATATTGTGAAATATATAAAACGATTTCTGAAGAAATTTATAAGTGCATTTATAGAAAATAAACGATTACATCAAAAAACTAATAGTTTTACATTTTCTTTATATTTTCACATAAAATCAACGTTTGATTTGTCATTCAAAAGTATTAATTCAACAATTTTTTAATTTATTCGTTATTTTGTGCAATATATAATCTGAATAATTTACTAATTATTCTTTATATATTTTGGTTGATTTATTCTAATATTTTCATAAAAATGCGCTACTTAATTTATATGATAATTTTAGTAATATCTATATTAATGAATAAGTTAAATAATTTTAATTTATTTTCAATTTTTTAAAAATAATATAAAAATTTTAAATCTAAGTTTTTTTTTAATTTATTTTAATAAAAAATAAAAATATATAAGAATAAAAAAAAACACTGAAGAGTTGATCTGAAATAAAGAAGATTAAATTTCTAATTTATATGGAAACGAGTTTTAACATCAATAAAACGTCTTGCACCATCAACAATAAAACGACATATGACTATAATGCAATAAAATGCAATGACAGAATACGAAACGTCGTAAGCACCGCCTATTTACTAACATAAGTCGCCTTTTTCGCTATGATAACGGAGTTGTGGCTCCGCCCACTGAAAACTCGCGATCCTATTGGTCGAGTTTATCGCGCGGTTTTCCCCAAGCGATTCCAAGAAATTTCCGAAGACCATTTCCACGAAGTATTTATCAATTAGGTCTCTCGTCAAGTGTAAACTTTATCAAGTCAGGGCTGTCAAGTCATATAATAATAATAATTATTATCGAATAATAATTTAATAAATATTTTTAAAATTCTACTTATAAACATTACATTATAATAAATACAACGTATAATTGATAATCATAAAAGGCTGAAACAAAAGTTTTTCCCGTTTACAAAATTCGATAGAATTTTTGATGGGGTAAAAAAAAATGTGGAATCAAATAGCGATATTATTACAATAAAATATGGAAAATAATACGTAGTTCATATATTTCACCTTTTGCAATTATTTTATAATTTAATTAATAATTTATAAAATTAATGAAAAATATATTTTAACAAAAAACAGTTTCAATTATGGTTAATACAAGATGAGAACAAAACTTTTATTTAATTTTTTGAAACAGATAGATGTCTAATAAATAATATCGTATTAAAAGGTATATTTATATAATAATAAATGTTATTCATACATAAATTCTTAAATTTATTTATAGATAATACTGAATACTAAGTTAAAATTATTAAATTCATATATATATTTACCTGTTTATTAAATATTGCCATTAAATATTTTAATTTATGGAGTAGTTGTTTTTAACTACATTTCAATTTTTAAAGATATACGTACAAGTCACTTTACATAAACAAATTTGCACTTTCATATACAATTTCAAAAACATTATAAAAATATGCTTTTCATCTATTATCTCAAAAAAAGAAATTATAATTTACAGCTCAATCGAATTACTATAAACAAATATCTAATGAAAATATTTTATTACTATTAAATTTAATTTTACATATTTTTTTATTAGATTTTATTTTTTTTTAATGTAAATAAAATAAATATCACAAACTAATTTTGATTGAATGTTGATATTTTTTGATACATATTTGATTGTTTAAATAGATTTCACAACCCTATTTTATACGACTATTATTATTATTATTATTATTATTATTATATATATATATATATATATAAATTTCATACACTTGAATCCTTTGGTTTCTGAATGCATTTGAGTAGCGGCTGTGAGTCACGCCGTTTGCCAAAATTCTTAGTAAGGCATAAATGAAAACAATGACCAAAAAGGCATTTTCACGGCAACAACCGTGAATGTAAATAATAAATAAGGAAAATCTGCAATATAAATGTTATAGCGCCTCACTTTTTTTTTTCCATTATTTTAACCAGCGGCGTCACGTGGTTGACAATCGATTGCCGCGTTTTGTGAAAGCGCGGATATGGTAATTCGAATTCGCTTACTCGATGCGGTCAATTAACCATACCGCAGCTTCTCAAACTGTTTTTTCGCACGCGGACACGGATATGATGATCGTTTTTTTTTATTATTTTTCATTCGACGCGAACATGTTCGTTTTTATTTTGGTTGTAATGAAAATTTCCATTCTATTTATTAGTCATTTCTCCAACCAAAAAAAAAAAATTGTACAATATTTCAATATATTTATTCGTTAATTTATTTTTCATAGAATTTCAATATCAATTTTATTGTTTTTTTTTTATTCTGGAAATATTTCGATTAAAATTAATAATAAAAAATTTCCATTTATTATAATTTTTTACCCTTTCTATGCATACCTAAATATTCAATAAAACACTTATTCATATTAATTTAAATTAGCAGTATTAATATATTGGAATCAATATTTAAAAAATATAAGTCATAGTTATAAAAAAATTGAAAAATGTCATTTGAAATATTAATTTGTTAAGTGGTTAAAAATGTTAAAAAATATGAATGATATTCAATAAATAGTTAATTGGAATATACTAATGTGGTTCGAAGCCATTACAACTTTATCTATCTCGGCAATCAATATTACGATGTTTTTAAACATTTTCCTCTTATAAATATCTACTATAAATACCTACACATATTTTTGAGTAATGTATACTTTCATTTAGAAGATTATCAAACTGTAAACATTTTTAATTACAATGAAAAATACTCGATTTTATTTATAATATATACACTATATTAAAGCTTTATACAAGAAAAAAAAAGATAAAATTCCCAGACGATCATCACATTCGCACAAACCGTTATTAGCTCACATTACAAATACGTACCGAAGAACGGAGTGGCGTGACAAAAAACCGCAAAATGGCCAACAACAATTAAATGAATGAAATAATTAAATTAATAAGCGAAAACGTCGATCGGTGAAACGGTCGACGTTTCATATTTGAACAATGACGACGATGATGAAATGAGGTTTTCCCCGATGCGTAATGCGTTCACCTACTTCCTATATAAAACTGTGTATATATATAAGAAGGTGTCGGAACGGTTCAAACGTGTTCTGATCGAGAGACGAACGCGTCATTTGTGGACCAGTACGTTGTCGTCTCCGTGTCGACGATAGAGATCTTTATGATGATGCATTCGAGCCCTCTCCCGATATTATATAGTCACGCGATCAGAATGCCGCATTTACAAAAAACACACCGGCTCATCTGAAAAACAAGTTCAGGCTCATTTATTATTACTCATCGTCTCTACATACAGCCTGACTTCGTGTGTCATTAAATGCTATTATTGTTATTAATATTTATTTATTTTTTTTATCGAAAACGATGCAAAAATCTCAATATTAAAAGCACCGTTATTAATGTATCATAATCGATTCGATATTATTTTAATTACGTTCGTATTAAACGTGCGATTTAAATTAGATTTATTCATAATATGTAAGACTATTTACCAAGATTTAAAAAACGTTCAAAATATATAATTTATTTTAACATTCTTATAGATATACAATATAACAATACATTTGCATCGTTGAAATTATTTTTTTTTCATCTTGACGTCATATTTGATTATTTTTATATAATAATATTTATTTACTTATAATTCCGTTTCTATTATTTCAATTAGGTACATATAATTTTTATAATATAAAATTGTTTATAATCTATAGTATGCGACTTTATATACTTGATATTAAAATGTTTCAATGATGCATTTAGAAAATCCATAAATTATTTTATTAGAAACCTTTCACCGTTATCTAGAATGAAAATATAATCAGGAAATGCCATCCATAACTAAAAGAAAAAAATTCCGATTTCTTCTTTAACTAGCAAACATTTTTTTGATATTCTAACACAAAATCATATCATATTCAAAAAACTTTAAAAAATTGAATAGTTTCATATTAAATTTAAAACACGAGTACAGGATTTTTTCATTCTAATTACAATAAATAGTGAGTTCATCACACATATTGTGGTAATGTACATGAGCATTTAATTATTTATTTATTACGACCACACTTAGTATTCAAATACCTCATTATTTATATTTAATTTTTGCTAAAAAAAATTAGCTCTACGTCGTATAAGGACATTGATCTCTAAAAATTTCTTTCTAAATAATAATTTAATGCAAATCATTTATTAATTTTTATTATTTATTTTTTCATGTATTAGTTAATAATTACAATAAAATATTTAAAAAAAATCTAAATTAATGTTCATAGTAATTTTGTAATATAAAAAACTTTTAATAGAACTCACCTTTTATAAATGTTAGAACTAAAAATAATAAAAGTTGTGGTTTCAATTTACTTTATTTAACCTCAACTTTATACCACTTCTTTATATAAATGGTTTTATTTTATTATGTATACCTTCTTAACTATATTTATTATATGAAGACATAAATATTTTATAGTTATGACGAAATAAGTCTGGAATTTATTTCAGCTATTATCAAAAGAAATAGATAAAGTTTTTAAGTCGAATAACAATTATTAAAAAGTAATAATATTCATACAAAAGGTTGAAAATACGGTAAGCATTATACTATATTTTAAAAATATAGAATTACATTTAAATCGTTTTCTTTTTATATTTTCAGTTTTATATACTTAGTAAATTGTCTCTTTCATAATAATAATTTTAATAATAGAAGATTAGATATAAATTTTATTTTAAAAGTAAAAAAGAGAAAAGCAATATTACATAAAAATTATTAGTATTCTAAATATATGTTAAATAAATATTTTTTATATATTCTTTCAACAAATATATGATGATAATATTATACAATATAATTTTTTTTTGATATTATTTAAACGAAATTATTAATAAAAATATTATTTGTATTACATCTTTCGTTGTAAGAATATTAAATTTCTAATACTAAACGCGTCTGAATGAAAAGCTTATATCAATAATTAAAAACGTTTATTGAGAATAATTTCAAATTTGATGTTTTATAAAACAGTTTTTTTAATAATTAAACTAAAACGATCATGATTACAAAAAAAATCTTCAAGTATTTTCATTTTAATAAAATCTATGATATTTAGAAATTTATTTTGAGTCGTTCGATTAAAATATGTTTTATTATAAAGAAAAATAATTGATTATATCAATATTATGTATATATATATATATATATATATATATATATATATATATATATATATATATATATATATATATTCAAGTTCTCGTAGTGTCTCTTCAAGGTAGAATCAATGTATAAATATAAATATTGAAAATCAAACAACAGCATCCGTTCGAATATAAAAAAGGGATAATAGAAAATTCGCGGAAAAACATGTTACTTACAAAAAACTATGACGGTTGATTTTAATGGCAATTTAATTTTTATTATTCGAAATATTTATTTCACATATTAATACACACACACACACACACACACACACATATATATATATATATATATATATATATATATATATATATATGCGTATATTTTTCATTATTATTATTTTTTTCTATTTAAAACTTGACACGTGTTTTCGAGTGACCACTTTGTATTACGTCAAGTGTAATTCAAATCGGGTGATATGATATTAATTACATGGTCAAATTTGTCTTCAATAAAAAATTCATGAATTTTTAGTTTTACCATATATATAACAAATAAAAAAAATCGTTTAATCGTGTTTAATTTGTTAATTGATTGAAAAATAAAATTTAATGTGACAAACTTGTTTATACCAGGACATCTTTTTCAAGATCTATCCTTCGGAGAAATTATTCCTTACTAAAATGTTTAAAGGAAATACTAAATTGATATAAAATATCTAGAAAATTTTAAAATCACTTCCGTTGTATATAACATAAAATCTATCGACAAAAATCTCGCTGATATTTAATTTACTAGTAATCTTTTAACAATATATTGCAATTAAATTGTTTATCTTAAAACGCATTTATGGTGGTTAATAATTTTTGCACCATATTTTAATTGATTTTTTTTGATCTTTCACATTTAGTACACTGATTTAATTTCTTATATGGTCGAGTCGTTAGATCTACATCCAACTCATCATTTTTTTCTTTACTAATTTACAACTTTTAAAATTTACACGTCATCTCATATAATAAATTTTATTATTTTTTATATTATTTTTACTCGGTTATATACGTATGTTATCTTTATATAACGTATTTTAAATATTAGCGATTTGAAAAGAAATGAATATTTTTTTCCGATTTACACCTTTTAATTCGAAATTTTCGTTTTAAACTTTTTATTACTAAAATAAAATATTACAACCATAAACCGCAGATAAAATGGTTTAAAATATCAACATATTTTTTTCCTTAAGTTATATAAAGAATTGTCGAAACGCACATATAGAAATATAAATTTAAAATTACACACAGTGGTATTATAATTTCAACAAACATGAAAAATATTTTTATCATTATCAACTTATTTTTAAAATTATAAGGATGTACGCTTCATGATATATTTAGATTTAAAAAAAAATATATATAAATGTGAATCATTTTTCCAAATATTTATATCGATTAACTAACAGTTGACTATCAAAAGGAAAACTGACATTATACTTTCTATTACATAATAATGACTAATGTGTGATTTAAACTTGAGATGTAGTAATAATATTATCTTTTTCCTTATTTTATCAGAATACGATCGATTAAAAATGACTTATAAAATTTATAGCAATCGAGAGTAAAAGAAAAAAAATCGACATTGAACTTACATTAGTCATTAAATATTTATTTATTTTATTTTAAAACAAGTAACCTTATATTGGCATCTTAGTATTAGAATCTAAAATCACATCAGTCCATAATCATAATAATAATTAATATTCAGACTAAGCAGTTATATATTTTTTTATATATTACCAATTAAATAATAATTATTCATTTTTTAACAATATAAAAGTACTACATTTATTATTTGCTTTATACATTTTGAATCTCATACTTCAATTTAATATTTATATTCTATATATTATCATTAAAAAATGATATATTATGATAATTTTGCGTCTTTTTAAAATAATAATATATTATAATATATATATTTTCACGATATTTTTATCATTTTTAAGAGGAGAATCCAAAAAATTGGCAATTGGCAGAGTTTGATACAATTATTTTAAATAAATGTGATATTGGTAAACGTCATTAAATTATTTATCTCACGATAATCTCATGAATGATGATGAAGATATAATTAACCAATTTTCGTAGAAATGACACAACGGATTTAATGATATTAAAACGAATATCACTGATAATAATTAGAAATACTATTACATTATATTTATCAAAATATCAATCACAAATTAATTGACATATTTTTCAAACAAATTATTAATAGTATCGAATGAATAAAAAAACGAGGAAAATATTTTCAAAGACTTTTATTTCCATTATAAATCATATTTGTTACTAATGCTGTGATGCATAATATTTTGCTTTTATATTAAAAAAGCACAATACTGAGGAAAGTTATATTGTTTATTCGAATTAAAATTACATTCTATAAGAGAAAAAAAATAATACCATGAATTTATTTTATCCTTGACAATAATATTCGTATCATTTATTCTGTTTATTTTTTAATATTAAATTAAGCTATAATATTTATTTTGATTTTGCGAACGGCGTATACTAATCGATATCTTAAATAAAACCAACAAAAATAATAGTAAATAAATGTAAAATAAATATACAGTCACATGTGCATAAATAGCGTTAAAATTTTGTGTTTACATCCTAAAATATGTTCATTTTGTTTATTTTGCATTTTTTTTAAATCTATTTATATCGTATTATGATGTCATATTGTATAGATGAAGCAGACGAATAGGTATTTTTTTTTTGATAATTTTACTATATTATTATTTTTGATACTCAATAGAACAAAGTATGAAAGATGTAAATGATTTTTATTTTTTTATACGACATAATATTAATACAATATTTACCCATATAAATTCAAGGTTTATTTTTCATATTTCGAGTTGTCGAATCCATATTCAACCTTATCAAATAATATAAGAAACATCTTCAATTAGCACACGTCTAATTTAATATATTTTCTTTTAATTAATACTTTATTTTATTATTAGTATTTAAAATATATTGTGATCTCGAATACCCAGAGTCTGATAAGCATAAAAATTAGTAAACGAATTATAACCGCAAAATTGAAGGTGTTAATCATTCTTTTTTAGAAGTATATAATAGACATGCTAATTTAATATAATTCGTACGTGCATTTTACATTAAGTTTATTTAAATAAAATATAACTATAAATATATTTAAAAATATTCATCATTGTTTTATAGTGCAATTTTTTACCTTTTTGATATATTTTTAAATAAATTTGTTTTGATTCTACCGATATTTCTGATATTAATACATTATAAAAATATATATTCAGATAATTAGATTTATGCCATATTTTATATTACATTTTTTTTTACATATTTTAATATAGTTTTGATATTCCATATTATGCGATGTTTTAATTTATATATAAATTGTCGAATAAAAATTTAACTAATTTTATCATATTAATGAGAATTAAATATATATATATAAATATATATATATATATATATATATATATATATATATATATATATATATTAAATCTTGTAATATTTAAATGGCATCAGTATTAATCTCTGAAAAATCTATATTTAAATACATTTAAGTTGAAAATTTTATATGTTGAAAATAATTGTACAAGATAAAAAAATCACAATACGCATATCAATCATATTGTATACTGCGGCACAAAAATCGATAAAAAAATCAAATAAATAAACAAATAAGACACACACAAGTATTTTCAATGACTAATATATAAAATTTCAAAATACGTTTTCAATAGAACAGACAAGCGAGAATTAAGACAATATTTATTCAATATAATCAGAAGGTCGCGTCGATTTGCGTTGTAAATATATTAAAACGTGTCGTCCAAGTCGAACACGGTCAATATTCAATGCGAAAATATTAAAATATATATATATATATATATATATATATATATATATATATATATATATATATATATCTACCTATATATATCAATCATCGTCGGTATTGTCTTATAAAAAAAATGCACCGCTTTTACGACTGTTTTTTTTTTAAATCAACGCATAAAGTATAAAATCTCTAAATGAAAAGCGGAAAAACCGAAACACCTCCGTTTACTTGGGAAAAAACGACTGCGTATTCGCGAATATATTTATTTCTTTGCTAATTCGAAAAGGAAAAACTGTCGGAAAATCATAATAATTACTATTGTACACACCTGGAAATATATTTATATTGGATTACATATAAATCGATAATTAAAAAAAAAATACAATTGATATCTGAACTTTATGTGTTTGATTTTTTTTTATAATTATATCATATAATAATCGATAATTTGTCGTGTAATTTAAAAAAAAACATCGCTTTTGATTCCTGATTATTTGTATAAAATTATTATAAACATACCACTAACGCCTTAGTATCTTTCCTGTATATAAAAAATATTTTAAATTTTCAATATTGGTATTTATACACATTATACTTCAAGTAATGTTATTTTAATATGATCAAAATTAAATTTAAAAAATATGACTTTTTAGTCGTTTTCCTCACTATTCGAAGATTGCGATATTCATAAATTTAAAAAAAACTCACAAAAATTTCCTTAAATATATTTTTATATATGATTAAATTTGATAATAATAATTTTATATGTGTGTATGTTATTTATATATGACACCTGAATGTTGAAGTCAATGAATTCCTTTACCTACATTGAATCGTTTAGAAGACAAAATTTTTTAGTAATATATTGTAATTTAATATGATCATTAATTAAAACAACATATCCATGTTTTAAATTAGAATATAATAAAAATGCGACAATATACATATATTAAAATCAATTTTCAGAAAGGTATAATACGTGTGAAAAATGATCATAAAGCTGACGACTCGACTATATAAAAATTTAATATTTAGAATCACGATAAGATTAATTAATTTTAATTTTATTAATTTCAATATTATATAGATGAAAAGTGTTAATAAAATGTTTTTCTTTTATTTTTCAATGAAATGAATGTGTTTATGTGTTTTTTTTATTTTGATATTTTAAATAAAATCGTAAAATAGCAATATATTTAAAAAAAATATTTACATTTTACATAAACTCGGTAATTAAGAAGGAAAATGGTACATAATAAAATATAGTCACATTTACATAAGTTGATTTTTCCAAGTATTACTATATATTATATAATCAACAATTTGATAGATTATGTAATATTTATTTATATATAATTAACAGTACCCTAACGAAATATCGTTCACATTATTTTCAGTTTAAATATACTACGATAATGAAATAATATTATATAGTATATCAATTTTATACTAATTAATCTTTCTAAAAATAAGATGTTTTTCTGTATGAAAAGAAAATAATTCGTTGTAATGTATATTTTAACTGAAACGTCAGCAATCAAAAATTGTAATCTTTTTTTTTTAATAAATAATTTAGATTTTTGACGTATAAAAATATTAAGGTAGATAAATTTAAAAATACTGCATTTATATTATACATCAATAATAATATTTTAATGTTAAAAATCAATAACAGATATTGAGATAGTAAAAATCATTGAAAGTAATTGAATTTTTAATCACTTTGAAATTTAATAATATTGTTTGATTATAATAATATTATGCAAAAAAAAATACTTTTTACTTCAAGATCAAAATATATTTTAATTTTTTCTATTAATAATATTCTAAATAAAACATTAAAATTTATATAAAAATATGGGTGTGTTATTTATTCACTATTTATTGTCGATAAATATATACACCAAAAATATGAAACAGGGATTAAATTTTATATATTATTAAAAATGTAAATATCAATAATGGTAAATTTCTTCAAATCTAAAAATTATCAATATAATTATATTAACATTTAGTAAACATGTGAATATATCTAGTTAAATTTAACAAATAATGAAGGGATAGATAAATTAAGGTTCAATTAATGATTTCAAAGCTTTATATGACGCGAAAAAAATGTGATTATGATTATGTTTTATATTTAAAGTGAGTCAAAAAAAGTTTGTCGATCGCTTATCTTATATGTTATTAGATATATATGTTATTTGCAAATATGTAAAATATACATAAAATATCTAACTAAAATTTACATTATTACTTCTGATAACAACGTTAAAAATTTATATTGATATTACAATATTTGTCTAGTTTTTTAATAAAAATATTGACAAAAATAATATTATATCTGATATATAGCATATATTTTCATTCTAGGAAATTGTAAATGATTTTTTATTTATTTTTTTAATTAAACAATTCAATTTTATTTAAAATGATAAATATTAAATCTAAAAGTGAACCGAACTGTTAATCTAAACTTATTTAGCACAACTGAAACGCGTTGTGCTAAATCTTTAAAAAAAGACTAAGCATATCAATAAAGGTTCGATTTTTTTTTACATCGACATATTACACGGCAATTATCATTATTTAACGGTTTTTTTAAATTATTATTTATAATAAAAAAAAAACACTCGCAATAAAACAACATTAGCAAAAAAAAAAAATTAACCGTCCACGAGGAAAATTTTTTAAATAATACCATACTGACGCAGTTTGTAGGCTTTGGTTATTATGCAAAAAAAAAATCGAGTTTTTACATTCGTCATTCTAACGCGCGCACGCCTCCGTTATTCGGTGAAAAATTCATACATCTTATAAAATACGAACGTCATAAAAATTACGCAAACAGAAGGAAAAAATACATACATATATATATATATATATATATATATATATATACTAGAATCTCATTATAAATATCGCAATAACGATTTATTTCTATAGACATTATAACAATTATTCATTCTAACATATCTATTAATAAAAGTTTAGTTACCTTCCTCTATATTTATTATCGATATTTAATTTTTTTATTAATATATATATATATATATATATATATATATATATATATATATATGACAAATAAAAAGAAACGTTTATGTTGAATTGAGTATATATAGAAATCGATAATGCAATATTTATTTTATCATCTTTCATTTTTATCTTTATTGAATGTTTTCACATAGCGCCAACGATTAAAAAGCGAAATTCTAAGAAAGTCGTATCTTATCGTTTTAACTTAAAGCGTATGTATGTTATATATATATTTAAAAAAATACACATATTTGCGTGCGAATTTTAATACATTATAATTTAATAAAAAAAAAATTAAATACATTAATGATATTAGTTCAATTCACATGCCGGGAGTATATTTCAAGGGTGGCCAATTTTACTCTTGTCGTAAATGATTTTTTTGTCATGTATAAAAATGCTGATAAAAAAATGAATATTTTTTTTAATTCTATTGACGTCAACATTATTTTTTATTGTATTTTTTTTAAACATCATACATAATCTTTTTATCGTCGTCAATCGAAATATAACAAGTATTAACTTTAAATGAATTTAATAATGTGTTATATTATGTATGCTCATGTTTCTATGTGTATTATATTATGGATTTTTTTTCTATTTCTTATATAACTATAAATATTTATTGGTAAAAATTATCGTCAAATCTCAACCGTCCCAACTTACACCGTCTTTCCCCTATTTGATAACCTTAAAAGATAAAGACGTTAATAAAATCTAATCTAAGATGTTATTTTCTTTAGTATTTATAGTGTAAAATACGTTATATTTTCAATATATTAATATTGTAATCACGTGTCAAAAATATTTAAGAATTCATGTAATGTATGGAAATTCTTTATTTTTCTACTATATTTTGCATCACCTTTTCATTAAATAAGCATAAAATAAAAAATATCATCTTTCATGATTAAATTAAATAACATATTGATTTTTATGACAAAAAGATAATAGAAAACCATTAATATCGATTGTCTTTTAATTCTATTATCATTTTATGGTTCAAACACTCGTTCGTGACTCGGAAAAAAAAACAATTAAATCCTATATTTATCCGTTGAAAAATAATGATTTTTTTTCAGGTCGTATTTAAAATCATAATAAATTTTTATCCTGTTCAAAAAATATATATTTTTAATCTAATAAAATAATATATATATATGTTATATTTTTAGCTAATATAATAAAACATAATGCTCTTCTTTATCTAATACACATGAATAATACGTCCTTAATATGCTAATAAAAAACAATCAAAAATAACTATAAACGAATCGCGCGTCGTTTTGATGTTTAAATACAATAAAAATTTATTAATTTTCAGTTGAAAACGCCGTTTTATTGCGGCCATTCTGCGGCCCATCAGAGGAAACGGTCGTTCGTTCCGAATCGATATTAAAATCGGACCATAATCTCTTTGTGATTCGATCGTTAAATAATAACGAAAGAAAGAAAGAAAGAAAGAACAAATTGCACAAAAGAAATCGTCGAGCACATGGATGAGTTTATTTGTTTGTTTGTTTATTTTCGTAACAGGTAGCGATCGAGGTCGGGTTTTTCGTTCGATCTGGGTTTTTTTTCCTCTGATCTCTGTCGTGTCTGTTTCTGTTCATGTTTCTTTTTTTTTTTTCTATCATCTCAACCAGATTCGCCGCCTATTTGCCTTCTCGGAATCTAAAGAACAGGTTCAAATCGATTGATATCGACTTTTGCCTTTATGTATTCGCGTAAACGTGTCGCACGTCGACACGATTAATGTCACAATTGAAAAATGTAATTATTATTTTTTTTTTAATATGAACCAAACTCAAATACATTTTACATTGATCATATTGATATATAATATATGTAAGATGATATTAAAGAAAAAAATGGTCCTTTTAACAATTTTTAAAAAGTCTCAAAATCGATTGAATACGAAAATGTACAAATTTCTTAAAGGAGGATATTTTTCAAAAATGGATGTAACTGTAAAAAAAGAGGACAGTTGATCACATTAGTTTCATCAATGATTCCTTTTTTTTCGATAAGCTAAGAATGCCGCTGATAAAAAAAAATATTTCGGACTTTTGAACAATAATATATACTTATTCAATAATTAACGGATTATATTGATTTATATGGATTATTTTAATTTATTTACTGCAGATAATAAAAAAAATAATATAATAAACACGCTAGTTACATGGTACATATTTTTTCATACAGTCTAACAATATAAGAGGACATATATAATTTATCTATTGGATTCACAGATTAAATATATCTGTGATTAATTCTATAAATACGTTTATAATATTATATTTAATAAGTCTTGTTTTTTTTTCTAATATATGGAAATTTATTTAATTCATAAAATATTTTAATACAAATTTAATTATTTCCGTGTCATTATTTATATCAAAGTGCGTTCCGTTATTATATTCAAAAGCAATATTTTAATATATATGTATTTATAATTCATCGACGATGATTTAGAAGGAAATTTCGCTTTGTGGCAATATCAACGAGGTATTTCCACATGTCTACCGGGAATTGTCTTTTAAATTTACAATATTTGCGTGTCAACATGTGCCAATGAGCGTGAACACACATTTATTACGTGTGCAAAATGTTCATGTCGCAACATGAACATGTTGCGATCTCATCACGTTCAAACTCGTATGACAATTGTAAATCGAGAATTATTGTGTAGTCTATGATTATTGCACGTTTTTCATTATTAATTTTGTTCTCATAATAAATATGTTTCCATTTGCATAATAAAATTTTCCTATATATTAAGGTGACCAAACGTCACCCTTTTATTGAAACGCGTTCTCTTCTAAAATATCATATATCATTTTTTTTTTTTTTTTGTAAATTTTTCTATTACATATGTTATAAGGGTTAAAAAACTTTTTCTTTTTTAAGGGTTAAAAGACTTTTTTTACAAATAAAAAATTTGTTCATTCGATAAATATCAAACTGTTTCCCATTTGACGTCACTTTAATCGATCTATTTTTAATGACTTTTCAGGAAAATCAAAGAAAATCACATCAAAATCTAATTATAATTTTCTCATTTTAAAATTGCTCTTTTTGTAAATATATTTTAATTAATTAATATTGTTTGTTTAAGGAAAAACATACGTTTATATATGAATAATTTATTATATATAATATAATCAAATTATGATTAAACGTTTTTATTATTTAAATATTCTAGATATTCGAATACTAATGAAATATAATAAAAATAAACCTTACATTGACAAACTTAATCGTTCTTTTTGTTATCTGCTTAATTAAAAAATAAATTAAAAAAAATGTTTAAATTTATATAAAATGTTTATTATCTTCGATTTATTTATTTTATCAACATGTTTATAGATCGACTTTATCTAAAATTTTATATTTATTTACAACGGCCTATAATATAGGGCCTATATTATTGTTTTTTCTTTTAATTCTTCCTACAAATTATATACACATTATAATAATCCAAAAACGTATGAAGTTATATTTTGAATTTAAAAGCGCAATAAATTTTCTCGGATTAAACAGTAAAATTTATTGTTATAAATTTTATTTGACTTTAAAAATTATAAAAAAAAATTAAATTATTTTCCATGTAATTCGAAGGTATATTTTTTTATTATACATTTTTTGTTATATTTTTTGTTACATTTTTTGTTGTTTTCACTTGCAGCGTCAATTTTTATATTATTTATTCACGAGTCAAACAATAAATTATCTTACAACATTAAGCTTTTCAAGTTTGTCCCAGAAGAATTTTGAAGTCTTCTGCATTATATTAAAAAGTATTTATTTTAGTTCGATTATAACTACAAAATTAAAGATAAAATTTAATATACACATAATGATAAGATCCAAATAACCCGTAACGTATAATATCAAACATTTGATATTCAACAACACACGAATATTAATTTCTTATATGTGAACCTGTTTGTGAATTCGCACGTGTATTTATTTAAATGCCGCACAATTTTATGCATCTGATCGTTTAAATACATTTTAATTTCATAGTTTTTCCTTGATATTATCATGTTCAATTTTATTTATTTTTATACTTTAGTAGCTTTCAATATGATGGTGGATAATTAAAAAAAAAAGTTTACTATTCTTAATTTAAATTTCTGGAATATCTTTAAATAATTTGTATATATTATATACAATAATATTTTAAATAAATATCACTTGTATATCACATATCAAATAAAAAATAATTATTACAAAAGATATATATAAAAATGACACCATTTATTACAATTTAATTATCTAAATATAATAATTGATTATTTTTAAATATCTGATAACTAAAAAAATATGTATTAATAACTTATATTAATTTATATGATATATAAATTGATATAATATTAATTCGTTAATTTTAACATATTATATATATATATATATATATATATATATATATATATATATATATATATATATATATATATATAAATATTAGGAAAAAATTGGTTTTTAACAATTTTTTTCATTTATCGCAATTCTTTGAATGTCGAAATCGAAAATAAATCATTTTTATCCATTCGTCCTTAGAGGTACCTTATATAATTTATTAATTATGGAAAAAAACCTGTAACTCCTTTCACATTATCAGATAAACTGGTCGGCGATCTTTACAACTTTTACATTCTATAATTCTATATTATGATCGTTTCGATGACATTATTCTTTCAGCAATGAATATTTCCATTAAATTATAATATTTATTTCATGTATAATGAAGATTTTTTTTATTTATTTATAATTTTTTACAGTAATGAAGTTTTAGCAGCATCAAAAAGTATTTGATTTAATTATTCCAAAAAAATTCATATAATATAATAAATGTCTTGTCAGCCTTATTCCATTTTGTTTAAAAATCATTGGTCTTTTGTACATGACACTAACGATTCTGCCTAGAAAAACAGCTCTTATGGCTTATTTATATTTTTAAGGCTATTATTTAAGGTTATTAAATGCAGTGTCACCAAAAAGATTTTAAACATTTTTTTTAATATCAAATAATGAATACCATAACGCTTAAATTTATGTACACGAGCCGCCAATGAATAAAATAATTTTAAAAATATATAATTATGTAAATTTATTACAATATATAGTCTGACACATTTTTTATGTTAAATTTTCCCCAATAGTCAATAGATTGGAAAATCCGCTTATATTATAAGAATAGTTGTTATAATTAATAATAATATATTTTTATTTCATTATACATTCGAGGAAATTTAATCATGCTACATTAAAATAAATTAAAGAGAAAAAAAAACTCGCGTTCGATGATATAAGATTCATAAAACATATATATTTATAATTAATCCCTTAATTGATTATAAAATAACAATTTATTTAACAATATCGTTTAAAGTTTAAATACTTTAAAGTATTTTTATGTAACTGCAGTTAAATTTTATTATTCTATTAAAAATTTACAAAACGATAAAATATATTTATAATTAAAATTCATAATAAATAATTGGTTTTATAAAAAAAAACACATTTTATTATTTTTATGTTTATTTTAAAACTTTATATCCATTCCTCCTATAATTATTCAGTTTATTGTACAAAATTATCGATCAATATCATATATTTTTATATTATAATTATAATCAAATAAAATTTATCTTAACTTTTAATTTAAAAATAATATTTTGATCACACATTACTCAAAAGTTTTCGATCCTGCAGTTTTCATAGCAAAAAATTTAAAATAATTTCGCATATTAATTAATAATAATTAAATATATAATTGATATTTCGCTTTTTAATACAGGATGATAAGAATTCGTAAATTATTTTTTAGTATGGATGTTACGATTGCCAATGCAAGATAAAAAAGAACTATTTTCATATAAATCAAAGTATTTAAAGTATCATTTCTTAAAATCATTACACATTTAAGTAGTTTTGTTAACAGCTTATGCAATAAATAAAATGATATATCACAGCTGCAATATTCAATTTTATTTATTACGTACATACATTCAAAAAGTAATTTATATATACATATTAAATTCAAGATTTCTTTAAATATGTTAATAAATCGAGTACTTTTGTTGATAATACTTATCTCAATAATATTAAATTCTTTTTAAGTTATAAATGAGATTCTAAATGAAAAAAAAAAATAAGAAATCCTGATATAGACCATCGAAAATATTAATTTTGCTCTTTAAAGATTTTTAACTTTTTTTTTTTGATATAAAATTTCATTCATATAAATATATATAAATTAAAAACTATTTTTTATCACAAATTAGTACATAAAAAACACATTGATATTGTTCACCTTTCGACTGCTAAAAATTTACTACACTTTATTATTATATATAAACCAAAATACAATTTAGAATAGAAAATAAATCATTGAATAGATATGTTAAAATATTTTTATTAAATCAAAAATAAATATTAATTTGTATTTTAATAAAAATAAAATTATTTTCACTACGACGTCGTATCAAAGTACGATACGTGCATATAATAAATAAACGTTTCACATAATAATAATAAAAAAAAAAACTATCCAAATGATATTTTGCATGTTGCATGTTTTTAGATGACGAAGATAAAAAGAGATATATTCGTACGACGTGCGATCTAAAAAACCGCGATACATTATACATAGAAGTAAAAAGTTTTGTCATATATATATATATATATATATATATATATATATATATATATATATATATATATATATATATATATTGCGCAACTTCGTATGCGTATTAAGAAGTGAACCAGTCAGGCAGTTTTGCGTAGTCAGTTGTCCAGTTGACGTCCGTCGTTTTTCAACAATTTTGCCGTTTGTTGCCGCTTTTAGTCGTCGAAAAGACGATAAGAATACATCGGTTGAACGACGCTGACTCAGTCTTGCCGAGAACGTTCGGTCGAGTGGTTGTGTGTGATTTGTTCATATACGAGCACTTGTATCTGTCGGCCGTCGCAATATATATATATATATATAAATCGAACGTATAATTACGGAATTACATGTCACAATAATGGTGTACAATACGCAATCAAGTTTAATACATTATTATAATTATGATAAGGATATACACGTAACGGAGAACACAATGGATATGTTGATACAAGCAGAAATGGATCATTCGATGATATTGCCTAGTTATTTTCCGAATGTTTCCAATGACGATTTCATAAGTCAGGCAATAACGCCGACTAGGATCGAAGTGATGCACGACGACATTATGAACTGCGACAGTGATATATTTCCTCAAGGCGATAAACAATTGGTAAAAATGTTGGCCGTCGATCCTGACGGTTTACACGATAAATCGGACTGGTCGAGCAAATTGGTGTGCTCGTGGAAGGATGAAGATGTTAAAAAATGGCTAATCGATACGGCCGCAGCTAAAGGATTCAAAACGACCAAAATATCTATATTCGAATTCAACAATATCGACGGGCAACAATTGACTGAAATGAGTCACGACGAATTCTGCAGCAGAATACATTGTATGCTGAGTTTGGAAGACACGTTCGATGTGAGGGAAACGTTGTACAAAGAGCTCATATCACTATTGGAATATCAACACAAACACGAACAAGATTCGGTTGTGCCCGTTCCGGTAATGGATAAATGTTTCTCGGAAGAGGATTTACATCAGAAACAGATTTTAAATTTGGATTCTTATTGTCATAAACAAAATATGCTAGATAGATTTTATGATTTATCATACGGCGGAATGTTACCGAGCGATTCTGGATACGATAGCGATCCTAAAATGGAGGAATGTTCAATAATGGGAAACGAACACGATATGGGTATCATGGATCAGACCCTGCCGATTGTCGTCACCAAAAGACCACCGGGTAGACCGAAAGGCAGCGGCAAAAAGAATCCTAAAAGGGTGAAAAACGTATCTGTGCCGGAATTCCTCAGGGATTTGCTGCTCAATCCCAAATATTGTCCGAGCATTATCAAATGGGAAGACTACTCCGTCGGCAAATTCAGGTGAATTTTTATTATATTTTATTGCTTATTAATTTTAATATCTAATGTTTTTTTTATGTTTTAATACTAGAAAATAATATAAATCGTTAATATATTTTATATATAATTTACCTCTATAAAGTCGCGTAGAATTGGGGCAATCCGTTTTTTTTTTTTTTTTGAAATTATACGCAGAAAATGTGTCATATTATTATTAGTTATATATAAACATTAAACAATTTAAAAACGTACTTCCAAATTTCTTGTTATTGAATCGAGTGTAATTTGCTTTAACGAATTTTTTTATAAAAATATGGAATTTTATTTCTACCGGATATAAAAAAATGAACATTTTATTAATAAATCTTTAAATAACGGTTATAAATATTTTTACTCGTATGATAATTTTTATTTAATCAGCTTATTTATAGTATAAAAAAAAACATTATGACGTACTAATTAATTAGTGCATTTTTTATACTGCCAAAAATATAATGATTCTCAATTATATTTTTGTGTTAAAAATCAATCTATTGTACAATAAAAGAATAAATATTACTTATGAATATTTATTTTAAATTTTCAATTAAAACTTATTGTTATTTTTTTAATAATCTTTTTTTCTAATACATTAATATTTATATTTGATGAAAATTGATGATATTAAATAAATATTTTTCTTTACTGTAAAAAATATTGAGAACCATTGGGTTTATAAACATAAATAAGATTTTATATTTAAAATTGATAAATATTCTTAATCTCGTACACAAAACATGTCTTTCCTTTATTCTAAAACAAAATAACCCTTAAATAAACATGCCCGAGTCTCGTTCGGGCATCAACAATTGACAAATAACATAAAAAATTTTAAATGCAGACCTTGTTATGCACAATTATTTTTATTATACATTATTGTTTACACTACTATTATAATTGTTTTATGTACTAAATAATGATAATAATAATGAAAAGTATAATAATTTTACTATGCATATATTGTGTGTATGTATGTATGTTAAATATTTAAATTTCTATAGTTGACGAGACGGGAATTTCTGCTGATAAGACAACTTTCCAACTCATCTGTTATCAAAACTTTTAACATTTGACCGCATTATAATACCTATATCTATATCTATATATATAAATATATATAATATGTTAATTACGAACGATTATTATTTATAACTAGCTTAAGTTATAAATATGTATACTCGATGTATTTACAAACACACACACACACACACACATATAAATATATATATATAGATATAAATATATATATATATATATATATATATATATAAATATATATATATATATATAAATATATATATATATATATATATATATATATATATATATATATATATATATATATATATATATATATTAGATACGTTCGAATGTACACGCAGAATTTTTTTGGACAAACCTATGACGCAAATCCGTTTGTGGGTTTTGCAATTGATAGTATAACTTTTTTAACCAGTTTACACTTGACGAGTCATAAGTTAACCGTTAAAATGTTTGTTTAATTCATATCTTATATATATTTATTAAAAGAGGGATATATGAATACAAATAATGCGTATATATATATATATATATATATATATATATATATATATATATATATATATATATATATATATATATATATATATATATATATATATAATTGTATTATTTATATCATATCGCATATGATTTATTTAATTTCGATAGTCATTTTATCAAACTGTATCCTGTATAATATTGCTAATTTATTAGACAAATTTAATATAAGAAATATACATATATCGATATATGTTATTTATATTTTTTATTAATAAAGTAATTAAATTGAAAATGTAAGTAGATATTTTAATGAAACATTTAACGATTACTGCATATATTAAATGTAATTGTTAACATTAACTGTTTTTTTTTATTATTATTAAAATAAAGCTTATAACCACAATTTTCATTCGTTGCCATACAATATAGTTAGTAATCATTTATTAACCTATTTTTTAAAATAATAATCAATCAATAAAAAATAAAAATATATACGTTAGATGGCATCATTATTATATAAAGTATAAATATTTATATAAATCAAAGTATTTTATGTTGTATTGTATGATGCATCTTATTAAATCAACATGTTCACATCATAATATATTTAAAATTTTAATCGCATAAATAAATTAACATTTTATGAGATGATTCTTCTTTTAATTAGTTGTAATTATAGTAATATAAGATATTTTTAAATTTTATATAATATAAAATTAAAAACGTTCAGATTCATCGACATACGAAAAATATGTATTGGACATTTTAAATACGATAATAAATGTTAATTTTAGATTTTTTTCATTTTTATTTTAATATTTTCTATATAATTTTATTATACGTATGAAATCGTATATTTTTATAATATTATATTATTGATAGCACTCTTAGAGAATTATTATGATGAATGTTTTCAATGGTTTATTGTCGTGCACACCTTGAACTATACTTAATTGTGCAATTTCCTTGATTATTGTGTAATTCGTTTTTTTTTCATACTTAATGTCAATAATATTACACTTTTATATATACGTTCGTTTCAATGGACATTAACAATGCACAAACACACATCGTGCATATATTTCTTTTTAATAATAACTTGACCTAAACAGAATATCGACCATTTGGTTTGTTAAATTGTCATATATTTTAATTAGGTGTTTAAAAATTTAGATTAATATAATTTTTAAATTATTGCATTTTTCAACTTTATTTTCTAGAAAAAAAATCCGAATAAACCAAATTTATAATTCGACTCAATTTTAACACTAATCAAGAATTTAAAGATTGTTATTATATAAAAAAATATATAAATAAAATATTTATATTTTTTTATTTTATTGTTTAAATAATAAAATCGTATTGTGTTATTAATAATGTTTTATTTATTTATTTATTTAATTTATAATTACATTTTTAATTGAAGTTATTCCAGTTTTATATGTTTATTGTATTAAAAAAATATACGTAGAAATATCGAGTTTAATTTTTATACGATTTTCCTCATTCTTACATATCAATACGGTGTAATTATTGTTTTTGTATATAAATAGATTATTTTAACAAATTATATTAATTGCTTATAAATAAATTAATTAACAATGCAGGAATTTGTAGATAACATCATTTTTTTCTATAATTTTCAATCTTGATAAATTTGAATTTATCAAAAAACATAATTTTTAGAAAATTATTATCTTTAATTATTCGTTTTATTCATATATTGTAAAAAACGGCTTTAAAATCTTCATCCTGTTTTAAGTTCATAATAAAATGATAATTTCTAGATTCAATTCAAACCCAAACATCAGTAATATTTTTTAATCTATATATATATATATATATATATATATATATGTATGTGTGTGTGTGTGTGTGTGTCTGTTTTATACTTTTATATGAATAATAATCATTTTTTTAATATTTTATTTATAATTCAATCATAATGTTTGCTATGCATTAACATTGTATGATTTTTATTACTGATGTAAAATCATTTAAATTTTACACAATAAATTATTTTATTTATTAATGTGTATTTTATAAAAAAAAAAAACGATATTTAATATAATAAATAAGCAGATGATCAAGAAATACTTTTATTTGGCCATCAACTCGGTCGTTTACAGTTAGTTGTTCATGGTTATGTTAACCTTTCATTTACAGTGACAAAAATGAAAATTATCATTGAAATTTAAAAAAGAATCATAGAATCAAAAATATAATTATTAAATATTTAATATATCAATTCTATTACATTTACATTGTGTACGTCATAAACAACATATTAATAAATAATTGTGAAATTTTGATAGAAATCTCCCAGCAATTGATTTCAAAATTGAAATATAAAAAAGAAAGATCTAAAAACAAAATATAATTTATACATTAAAACTGCTATAAATCTGATCATAAATCATTAATATTGAAATATATATATATATATATATATATATATATATATATATATATATATATATATATATATATATATATACTAATAAATAGATAGTAATTAAAAAAATAATGTCTTAAATGTATCTGAAAGATTCTGCTATCGGTTTTGTGGTAAGCCGTAAAATTTGCGGTTGTCCACATATTAAATGTCGATTCAAAACTTTAAAGTTCAATCATCCGAAAACCTTATGAATCACAATTTCGAAAATTAATAGTGACCATAAAACGATTTAGAAATAACACTTTTAATTACCGAAACTCAAATCAAAGATCAAATAATAACCAAAAAAAAAATCATACACAACAGGTATAAATAAAATACATATTTATTATATTGCAATTTTACTATATAGATTTTTATTAAACATCATAGTTATAATAAAACATGATATATGTGGAATAAATAATAAATTTATATTATGTTATCACTTATATTTTTATTTGATATGTTAATAGAAAATATAGATACTTATAAAAAATAAATAACCAAACCTATAAAGACTTGATTTATTTATTTATCGATAGAAAAAAAAATCGTTTTGATATGCACATGATAATAAAATTCTACAAAATATTTTATTATTGTTACATATTTATTTTTCATGACCCGCGAAATGATCTTTTCGCCAAAGCAAAGAAAAAAAAATATTATTCGAAACATTATAATTATATCAGCAAATATTAAGCGATAGATTATTTTTGCCAGCGGTTGGTTTTTCCGACGTGAAATACCAGTCTCATTATCACGTGATATAACGAATAAACAAGAACAAATCGCAATTACGATGATACAAATTACTATTTTTGAACATGTGTTCATTTTTTACATACTATTATTCTCTTGTATATAAAAATTATAAAAGCGCGTGTAATACGAATTATTAGTTCAGATTTGTTCAACTTTCAATAAATCGATAATGTGACATTAAATCTATTTTACTAATCAAGTTTAAAGTGTATTTTAATATATATATATATATATATATATATAGAATTAATTTTATATTTTAATATTGTATTCCTTTTTTTAAAAAAAATTAAAAAAATTGATGACTTTTTATTAACATTTTAAATTGATTATTTCATTTGTTTTATTTTATTATAATAATTTTGTCTAATCCAGACATAGTCAACATACGGTTTGAATAATTAATTTTCATTGCTAACGATTAATATTTTTTAATATTAACTATTCAAATACTAATAATTTCATTGTATTATAGTAAATAACAACTTTTGAATCGGATATAAATTGTTTGACTTCAACACGTCACGTTAGTATTTTGTTAATTTGTTATTAAATATATTTAATATTTTTAAATTTTATCCCACTCAAGGTTAAAAACAGTTGATCGCACCTGATTTAATTCTTTAAAAAACATTTAATTATCTTTTTAATCATTTATTGTAACATGACATTGTTTTGGATTTATGTACAGTAATTAATAAATTTAATACTTAACGGTTCTTCAATGACTTTTTTAATAACTATTATAATTTAAAAACAACTATTTATTTTATCATAAAAATACTTCCCAAATAAATAAAATAATTTATATAAGAAAATAACTTTTCTTCCTAATATTAATAGAAAAATATATAATTATAATTTCATCCTACTATGATATATTTAAAATATATTCATTTTTAGATTAACATAATGTTTTACTTTATATTTTCCGGTTATTTTTTTACCCACATAAAAACATATATGAAATTTTATTATACTTACATCATTTTAATAAATGTGATATTTTTTTAATTTTGTTTTTTTTATATTCAAAATTAATTTTCGAAGAAATATCATTTATATTTGATTTATTAATCGAAAAATTTCAACTACGCCTGTCTTACTTTCTTAATGAATATTTATAATTTTATTTTATAAATTTATATATATATATATATATATATATATATATATATATATATATATTCGTGATGAATAATCATATTTTTTAAGAATTCATAAACGTTTTACATTTATATTCATATATATACATACAGTATGTATGAGCAATATACCTGGTGTATGATTTTTAAAAGTATTCGATCTTAAGACGTTCCATAGCGGCCATGACCCCAACGAATTTTCCCTGCAAAAAAATAAACAAAGAATCGTATTCGACTTTGAATAACGCTGATCATTTTTTCAACTCAACGGTCCAAAAAAAAAAAAAGAAAAAAGAAAAACGTACATCAATGAACAAATATAAGTGCATTTTAATAGTATAATAATAAATTCGCCTTTGTACTGTGTAAGGGCTACGTTTTTCCGAAAGAAAAAAAAAGAAGAAAAATAAAGAAAAATGATGACAAAAACTCGAAGAGATCGAAGGTGATCGTCCTCGTAAAAAAGAATATGAGCTCCATCGATCAAGAAGTCTACCTTTTCAGGACTCGTTGACGCCTAAGATTTGACGTCAGAATTTTTTTATTTATATATTTATTTATTTTTTTAATGTCGAAACCTCTTTAATGATGTGCATCAACGGCGTCGACAACAATAAGTAAAATCTGTATTTTTTCTTCTCGCATGAATGTATGTTTGGTCTTCTTCTTCTTCTTCTTTCTTTTTTTTTGACGCAGATGCATTTTTTCACAGTTTATTGATCCTGAACCGGATTCCATTATTCATCGTCCAAGAGATCTCTTGACGTCGAAGCTTTGCGAAAATTCTTTATCGATTCAGGACGAAAAAACGGTTTTATTTCTGTTCAAAATTCTGATTTTCAGTATTTTCAAAAACTGCACGAAATATGTTTAAATTTGATAACAATTCTATCACATTAAAAAAAAATATGAGTACTTTAAATATTTTTATCTCATAATATATTATTAATATTATTGAAAATGCGTAGAACTACATAAAATTAACATAATAAATCAATATTGATTTATCTGTGTTTTTTTTATTACATTAGGTGACTAAATAAGTAATTACCAATTTCAAATACCATTTTTTTGCTGTTAATATTATATATCATAACGAATATAAAAATATATTTTAGATAAATTTTATATATTTTTTTTTGAAGCCTGAACTGATTCTTTTATATAATTAAAATTATTTCTTTAGAACTATAGAAAATATTTTATACATGAATAATTGATTATTTATTTATAAATGTAAAATAGGTGAAAAATTGAAAAACCAAATGTAATATTTTGTAAACTATTAAAATTTGCATAGATCGTTCATATTTAAACGTCAACATAATTAACATTACACTTATCGTTCATTTATTACACAACAATAAAGTCGTAATGTATTTGCAATCTAATTACTGAGAAAATTGCACGCACACAATAACACTGTAATAACAGACATTTAGATAAGAAAATCAAATGAAATAATAATAATAATAAAACTAATTTACACATCATATATCACTTCTTGGAAACTAGTTCGCGTTGAGAGAAAGGTGATTCTGAGAAAAATCAAATTGAATTGTAAAATTCTCGGTATTCGCAATTGAACCGTGATCATAAAAATATATGTAACATGTATTATTTAAATGTGTTAATAGATTATAAATCATTATCATATTTTTAACTGTAGAAAAATTTTGAGTTATTTATAATAATTTTTATATCGCATATTCGGTGATTCATATGGATTTTCCGTCATAATAATAATATCTCACATATAAACGTTTATATCATACTCTATTTCCGATTTAACCGTTTTTTTACATATATATAATTATTATTATTTTTTACAATTAATAGATTAAAATTTAGTATTAAGAATAATATTCTGAAACATGTTAATCGTTATATCGCCAAAATTATCTGCGGTTTGACACTTTTTAACCGTTATCCTTTGAAATTACCTACATTGAAAATTTTTATATGATATAAAAATGTTCTAAACCACATATAAAAAGGTTAATGAATCAAGGTTTTTAATAATATAAAAAAAAATAGCAACATAAAGTTTTTTTATTATACTTTCCGCAAAATTTATCATAACCGGTCGCGTAAAATAGGTTGAAAAATTATAAATAAATTTATATTTTATTAAATTTCATTAATATAGAAATATAATTTTGTTTTATCCTTTTAATATATACACGATAGTTTTATATCGATTTATTATATCTATTCAAAATTTCTTATATTTTATATTGAACGTAGAAAGAAATAATTATTTTTTCATGATAAAATTTAATAAAAAATATGATAAATATATACGGATTTCTAATTTTAAATAACTATTATATATACATATATATATATATATATATATATATATATATATATATATATATATATATACATAGTAAATAAAATTAATTAATAAATAATATTTTATTAACTCGTCATTTTGTTCATGAAAACGTTTTAGTTCAAATTATTGATTATTTTCTACCAATTTTAAAACTATTTTTACATAATTTTGTTTGATTTGTGAAAAACGTTTCTTTTTAATATTAAATATATATATATATATATATATATATATATATATATATATATATATATATATATATATATATATATATATATATATATATATATTTGACGATATAAAAACATTAATCGTAAATTATTTTCACCGTGATAAAAATGTGCTATAGTCTAATAACCTTTGATAGAACAAACTTCGTGTATCTATTTTTTTTTCTATTTACATATAATATATTATGTAAAGGCACGTGTATATAATTAACCAATACATTTGTTAAAAAAAAGACAGTTTTTTTTCTATTGCACATTTATTATTCATTATTCAATGAAATTATATTGAAATTCATGAAAAACCATAATCATGCGCACTTAAAAAAAAACGACGGAATACGATTGATATATATGAATATTTTTTACAAAATAATACAACATATTTATAATTGAATATATTTTTTCAAAAAAATATAAATTTATATAAAAATATCATTAATTTTGCACAACTAATTATTATATATATATATATATATATATATATATATATATATATATACATATTTTTTTTTGCATTTATATCGTCGATATTCTGACATGGTTAAATATTATTTATTTAAAACGAATTCATGACGTAAAAAACCAGTTTAATACGTGATATATGCATGTACTATTTATACGACGTAGTATTTCTATTTTTATTTTATTACTATTTTTTTTTTGATTGTCAATTTAGTGGAATTGCGTCGAAAATATCGCCAATTTAATATGTCGATCTTCGTACAACATTACTATTATTGTGTGAAAAAAATCTCACGAACAAATATGCTATGGAATTTGTAAATAGTAAAAAAAAATTCTATATTTTCACACTTGATATTTTTTTCTCTAATTTTTGCAAATGATTTATTAGATAAATAATTCCAAAAAAAAAACGAGTAAAAATTTAATGTCCTGTACTATGACTATTGAAATAATGATTAAAATCCGTTAAAATACTTCACTAATAATTAATAGAAAAATAAAAAATATCTAATGCACCTTTATTTTGTATTAATTAGATATTTTTTGAATAAATGCTTCAATATTGTTTCAACGCAATTTCATATAACAACAATACAAATAATCATATTACAAATCTTATTTCGAATGAAAAAAATATTTTCGTTACTTTTTTACATTAATAAAATCTTTAAATATAATAAAAAAAAAAAAATATATATATATATATATATATATATATATATATATATATATATATAAATTGTGCCATTGTCGACATAAATTTGTTTTCGTTGAGAACAAGCGGTTCAAAAGTCAATTCACTAAAATAAATACATATTATATACTTAAAACCTAATATTATAATAGTTTAGAGTCAACAATTTTTTTTTATTATTTTCGCGTAAACGTGATGTAATTTTTGTATAATATATACATCAGTCTATCTTAATATATGATCTTTTTTTATCGGAATATTTCTTTTATGATACGATGAATTTTATAAATCCAAAAATTTATAACAATATTAATAGTTTTATATTTTTTTTTTGTGCTGATTATTTCTTAATTTTTATTTTAATAAATTTTATATATATATTTAAATAGTTTGGATTATTGTGCATAAATATGTTTATAGTTTTAGATTGTTATAATTGAATAGTTATGTAAAAATATCTTAATTTTGACTGCATATCTTAAATCAAATCACAAACATCATCTCGTCCTTTTTGCATATATATATATATATATATATATATATATATATATATATATATATATATATATATATATATATATAAATTTGTACGCGTTGAAATTTCTTAGAATTCTAAAGAAAAAAAATGTTTGCACATAAAGTTTTCAATACTTATTTTTTTTGTATGCAGGTTCGTGAGAGCGGACGAGGTTGCCAAACTGTGGGGCGTAAAGAAGAAAAACGAGAAGATGTCCTTCGAAAAATTCAGCAGGGCTATGAGGTATCATTATAAACAAGAAGTGTTAAAATCTGTACCGACAGCAAGACTCGTTTATCAATTCGGACCAAAAGCTCCAAGATATGCCACATCGAATCCAAACTTTGAATCGGACAAGTTTAATATGAGGTGAAGACGAAAATGGGGAAAATTTGAACGCGAATCGTCTAAGTTTTTCATAGTTTCGGAAAACCGAATCAAGTCATATTTTTTTTTTAAATACATCGAAGGAGAATTACGGGATTTTTTTTATTAATTTTAAAAAAAGAACGACAATGTTGTCACATTTTTACTAGATAAAAGTTAAGCCATAATACCAGTACTATTTTTGTTGGCGCGATTATTTTAAATATCGTTATTTATTTTATCTACTTACTAGTGACGAAGTGATTATAAATTATATTAAGTTTTTTTTTTCAATACATTTTTATTGTTTTTAATTATTGAAAACCTGTGCTACTTATATTTTTATATCGCTTCTATAATAAACACGTATTTCTTTGTTGAAGCGAATTTTTGAGATATATTTAAATTACTTATGCTACTTTTATTTTTCAAAACCAGTGCAATTAAATATTTATTATGTTTTAATATTATTCAGGGACCAATTTCTTTTAATATTGATAAATATGCATTTATTCAATGTCTTCCCAAATATGTGAAAATTAATATTCGACGATTGTAATGTAAAACGTCCTCGTTATTGCTGTAAATATTGAAAAACTCTGAAAAATATAACATTAAACATATAATGTACACAATCAACATTTGAATAAAATATATTTTATATACATATTTAATTAATAAAAAATAATTTTATTTATTTTCATACAAATATTAATATGTTTACTGGTTAATAATGTAATAAAATCTAAAGAAGTTAAAATATATAGTTCCGATATTTTTTATATAGAAAAATGTATTTTAGTATGTGTCAAATTAATAGTATTTTTTTAGAAAATATACAGAAAATTTCTCTTTTTTTCTAAAATCAAGGGAATATAATATAATAATTCAAAATTAAATGTAAGCATTTTAAGTTTCCCGATGCTTTTTCCATTATGTCGTTTTTAATATTATTATTACGAATTTATAAATATTTTTAAATCGAGCAAACAAAAATAAAATGATGAAATGACTGATATTTCAAGATACCGTGCGTTATATTTATTCGTTTTAAAATTGTTAATATTATTATACAATATTAACGTAAAATAAGTATTTTTTTTTAATCGTGTATTTCATGCATTTTTCATTAATTGCGTGATTCTACTTTTCTATTTTTAATAATATAATTTATGTAAATTATATCAGAAAATTGATATAAAAAAAAAATAATGTCAGACCAGTATTCGAAATTACGATCATTAAGTTGAATTACTTCTTATTATTTATTAAAATTTAATATTAAAAATATTAGTTATATAATTATGTAATTTAAGTTGCATTTACATGACGCTTGGTAGCATTAGAATATTTTTTCTATTTTTACATGCATTTTTATTTTTTTTTTTATCAGAAAAATTCGTACGTTTTTTTTTTGCTTTTTATCATAAATATGATTTTATAACTGCTTGGTGCCATAATTAATTGCGATTATTTTTATTTTTCAAACCAATCTTTATTTAATATTTTTTTTCTAATTAGTTATGATCTCTTGCGATATTAGTTATATAAGTATGAATGTTCATTTTTTTTGTATAATAAAAAAATATTATAAAAATTCATAAAAGTCATTATGATGATATCTTGTTGCAATAACAATAAATTGTATTTACTATAAAATAAAAAATAAATAAATTGCTCAAATGCGTATAAAATTATTAAATGATATGATTAAATAAGGTGAGAAACATATTTATTTAAATGAATTTTTAAATTCGTGTTTCTCGAAATATTCACAATTAACACGTGAATGTTTTCATTTTTTTTTATTAAATCATTTCATATTTAATAATAATAATAATAATAATTAATTGTGATATAATACATCATCGCATAATTATTACCGGTAAAGGGTGAACGTTGAAAAAAGGGGGGCCCTTTTACTTTTTTAATATTATATTATAAATGATAATGTTAAAAAATCCCATTGTGTAGTCAATTGCCAGGTGTATACATTTACCAATTTATCTTATAAGTTATTTATTATTGTATATTAAAATTGTTATAAAAATGCAATATGGTATGTGTTTGAAGTGGAAATAAAAAATTCGAAATAATTAAAAACGTTTATGGTTGTGTAATGTTATTTTTTTTTACCAAATACCTCATACTGCATAATTTTGTATAAAATATATTTATTATATATGTTGTTATTAAAGTTTGAATTTTTATTAGATATGTTTGTGAAAAAACTTATGATTCTATTGCAAATTTACACATTTGTCAAATTCGAACTTTATAGTAACATATATAATACTTTGACGTGTTTGTATTATGTATTACCAAACGATTTTCAATAAAATAAATTGAAAATTGCCAGTGATATTCACAATTGTGTTTCGGTTTATTTTTTGTATTTATTCCTTAAACCCTTTTCTTTTCAAGAATATTTAACTAATAAATAAGTATAAAAAATTTTTACTCAATAAAATATAAACATTCGTAATATTTCAATATATTAATAAATGAATTAATCAAAAGTAAGAATACTATAATTCTCCTTGAATAAAAATTATTTAATCATCAAAAACTTACATATTAAAATATTGAATTATAATGAATTTTTTGAGAATATAATATTATAACAATATGAAAATATTATAACCTTTTTTATATAAACATAATTAATTTGATGTAAAACGAAGCTTCGAATGTTTATTCAATTTTTCCGAAACTTTCTAAGGAGTATTTTTTTTTAATTAACATACAATAAAATATTTTATATACAATATACGTGCAAATTTTTTGAACAAATATATATCGCGCTTCAATGTAAATAACGTTGCAATTCAAAACGCATTACATTTGTGTGAGAACAAAAAATTAAATAAAAGACAAAAATTGTGAATGAAAAAATATGAGGTCGAACCAATAACTTTTTAAAGAAATATGGAAGGTAAATTACAAGGTTGAAAATTTACATGGTTTTAAATTTAAACATCGTCTATTCAAATATAACGAAAAACATAGTATTCTGAGTTGTGACATTACTTTAAAATAGATATATCTGAAGTAAATTATTTCTATATACTTATCATAATATACGTATTATTCATACGTTTGTCAATATGTTTTGGATTTAAATACGTCTTTTAATTCGATGTTAATAAAATTCATGCAATTTATATAAAAATATATAATTATGAAGAAAACTGAAATGAAAGTTAATAAAAAATCTGCATAAATAAAAAAAAATAGATCTACGATAAATCTAAAAAAATAAGTCTTTAATTAAAAAATATATAGCAGAAGTTTTTGGTTTTTTTTCGATTGTGACCCAAAATTTACTAATTCTTCCAAAAAAATCTTCCCTAATATCTTAATAATCCTAAACAAACTAAAAAAATATATCATCTGTTTAATTAGTAATTACTATAATTATTTTTAAAACTATTATAATTTATTCCAAAAATCTTGACGACCCAATTTTGGATTGCAACACATAAATAAGTTAAGAAATCTTGATCTAGAGCTTTACTTGTGAAAATATAAAAATAGTAAAAGCGCAATCTATTTTTTTTTTAAAAGATCTAAGTTCAATTCTAATATATTCATAAAAAAAACGTGTTCATTTAAAAATTAACGATTATAACGCGATATTGTTTTCCAACATTATTATGATGAAATATATAAGATTTTATAGTAATATTCAGACTAAATTTTTCACAATGAAAAATTATATAAAAAAAAACTAGTTTTTCTATTAAACTCACTATATATATATATATATATATATATATATATATATATATATATATATATATATATATATATATATATCTATATATATATATATATATATATATATATATATATATATATATATATATATCTATATATATATATATATATATATATATATATATATATATATATATATATATATATATATTGATACAAAAAGTGTTAATTCGCAGTCTACACGTGTTTGTCATTTAAACATTTCACGGTATTTTTTTATTATTACTATTGGCATTATTATTATTATTATTATCACCATTTCGCATAGAAAATATACTGTCTACGTGATTCAAAGCAGGTGTTAAATGTGAACATAGACTTTTTAGCAAAATGTATTTATTTAAATTGTGGCCATTATAAATAATGCATTTTAGGAGATGTAACTGACTAATACCAATAAAAAAAATATGTGCATACATTATATAAAAAAAAAAGAAAAGCGTGGAAAAAAAAAGAGGAAAATTTATGCCATCTATTTGTTAACAATTAAAGTTAATACATTTAAAAATATTTTTCATAACAGTAAATAAAAATATTTATGTAAAAATAATAAGATGTCACAAATTCAATAAACTGTAAAAAAAAAAATATATATATAATATATTTTATGATAAATTTGTTCAATTTTTGATTTTATTTTACTTTATTCTATATCTTTTTATTTATTTTTTTCATTTTTATTTATGTTACTAAATATTTACATTTTTATAATATTAATGATTTCTACAATATATTTAAAACATTTAATAAGTGAATTAAAAAGAAATAGAATAGGAACTAAAAATTCGTCTCAGAGACACTGTATATTTTTTTCAAAAAAATAATTTATTGTACAAAAAGTTTATATATATTTATTTATACATATATATATATATATATATATATATATATATATATATGTGTGTGTGTGTGTGTGTGTGTGTGTGTGTGTGTGTGTAATTCTATTTAAAATGAAATTCAAAAACATTTTCAATTAAATAATATTGATATTGGAATAATACACTTTTATAATATTCATTTTACTAATGTTAAAAACTTGTTATTACTACTATTATTTATACTTGTTCGATTTTAATTCATAATATAATTTATATTCTAATATTAATAAAACTTAATAATCCTGTCACAACATTTTTAGTAAATTCACAAAAATAGTAAATTCTTCTTTATTAATGTTTTTAATAGTGCAATGTTTTATAATTAAAATTTAGTGTTTTATTAAGCCTTAACGCTATGTAAATATGGTATAAAATTTTACAATTGCGAGAAGTATAATTGTATGATAAAAATTATTTTAATTATTGAAATAAAATTATAAAATCATTAAAATCATAAGACGCCTAATCTTATTATAACATAATACAAAGTACAGAACATCATATAATACAAGAAAAAAAATAGAAAATCCTAAATAAATAGTTTTTATATAATATTTTTTAAAGCTTTCATAGTATTGAATTTATTTATTTATTTTCCATTATTTTAGCAAAATATTTTCTACCCTGTTTTAAATAATTCTTATAGTTATAATGAACTAGTTTTTTGTTATATTTCTTCTATTTAAAATTACATTATTACTAACTCTCATCACATAAACCAACACATTGTAAATGCATTTTAAAAAATAATAAATATAAAAAATCAACTTATTGTAAAATCGATTTTATATACACGTTTTTTTGTAAAATGCACGAAAGCAATTTTTTTAAACAAATTGCATTTTTACTTTACCTGTTACATTAAATTATCAATTATCATTGATAATGATATCTGAAACAATTTGTCAAAAGTTGATAATAATCAGTCTTTTCCAAGTGTCAATTATCGTTGACATTTAGATTATGTTTTCTTTCGTTGTCAGTGATATATCGTTTTAAATCAATTCAAAAATCACATGAATTTATTATCAAAACGATTTATATTATAACACAATTCATATATTATTATTATTAAACTTAGTTACAAAAAGTAATCTATATTTTTTTCTCAATAAACAATGAACATGTATAATTATATGTAAAATACACTAATGACTCGAAATTAAATTATTAACGAGACGTAGTGATAATATTTTTTAACCTGTCTTATACCAAATTGTACAAAATTATTAAATTTCATTCTTTTTATACTTTTTCAAATCCTTTTTTAAATAATGTAATAACAATACAGTATATTCAAATTCAGTTTCATAAAATAATACCAAATATATTACAAATAGAAATCTAATAACTTTTACTATATATATAAACAATACAATATTTAAAACAAACTGGACTAAATTTCAAGATGTTTGTTGAAAATGTTTCTTTTAAATATGCGTTTCTAATGAAAAAAAACATGCGTACTTTTAACTTTCCGACATTAAAACGAATATTCGTTCTCTTATTGTCATATAGTCTGTTATGGCCAAAAAAAATATATAATTTGAATATGGAAGAAAAGAAAAAGAATGAATGGAAAAAGAAATCGGTTGGACTGAACGATTCGCCACACAGAAAAGAAATATGTCTGTACATTTATTCTTATTCTTACGTTTTTTGGAATACCTTTGAATTCTGGGAATGATTTTAATGTATTTAAAAACAAAGGAGTGTTTTGTACAAATGTAAAAAAAAAACAGAATATTCAATGCAGATACCTGATAATGATGAAATCCTATATATATTTATATTCTTTTAAAAACATCATTATTTCAAATAATACAAACTTATATTGAATATTTATACTGAAAAAAAAATTAGAATACAAAATATTAATATGAAATATTTTTGTTTTATATGTAATATGTAATATTTCAAGAAAGTGTATATTTAAAAAAAAAACAACAATCTTCTATTCAATGATGTCATTGAGATATTATAGTTTGTTTCTGTCAAGTGAATTATTATATTTTACTAATGGCCAAGGTGTTATTATCTATTGTGATTGTTAATAATTATTTACGTGCTTTCAATTTATAATTATTGAAAACCATATGTAAAAAGAAATTGACCACGACATTTAAAGGTATATGCATATTATAAATTCAACGATCGTGTTCAGCAAGTCAAGGAAAACCTTGTTCAGAATATAGCATTTTAGCGATTGTTTTTATATTTACTAATTTTTTTTCTGTATCAGGAAATAAAACATCAAAAATATTAGATGAATACAAAATAGTTTTATTTAGACGAAGAATATATATATTAGTAATAAAGAATTATAGCTAAGCATCCAATGCGGATTTTGTTTAAAATTGATGTATAAAAAACATTAATTCATATAATTTTTTTCATACATTTATGTATTATAAAATAGTCATCAATATGTTCAATAACTTTTTTTTATAAAAAAACAAGTTATAATTTTAATTTATGATAAGAAGTGTAACACAATATTTTAAATTATCATTCCTGATAATAAGTATCATATGTTAGTTACATTTTTACATTAATACATTTGTTTAAAAACGCTACATTTTTCCATAATTACAATTTTCTACTACATTTTCATTGCAAAATAAATAATTTTGCCATATTTGTAAGCATTTTAACCGTGAAAATTTTATACTCTCAATGTGAAATCGCTGACATTAATTATGTACGTACTCAAATCTGATCTGAATACATAATTAGTTAATGAACAAGGAACTCTACAGTGTTTGAAGTTTTTAAAATATAAATGTTCTAGTTGAAGTTCTTTAATAAATTATATTATATTCAATAATTTTTCAAAATTAAAATAATTTCGTATAGGTTCTATATAATATTATATAAAAAAGAAGTTTTGAATTAAATTCACTATATTTTAAATATTTGAAAATTGGTCAAGGCTCAAATTTATTAATATAATATTATATGTACAATCTTTATAATATCGATAAGAAAATAATGATATATTATTTTTTCCAAAATCAAATAATAAAAATTAGATATAAGTAATCATTTACATAATAATGTAAAAGTATAATTGAAAAATCTTTTATTATTATTATTATTATTACCATTATTGTTATTATTATTTATCAGTAGAACGTTACAAATCTTATATTTTTCTTTCTAGTGTAACGTTGTGATTCATATCGTTGTGATACTTTACTGTGTGTGGACGTTTGCAAGCCAAACCTTCATTTCAAAATAATTATAAGTAAAAAATATAATTAAAAATTTTTAAAATTGAAAACTTATTTTTTTAATATCATATATCTTTTTTTAATTTTAGTGTTCTGATAATATTTATAAGATAAACTTTAAATTCATTTTTTTTTAATTTAACGGTAAGATACACTTTTAATCATTTAAAATAATATATTTCAATAATGTTTTATTTAATAATTATGAATTATAATTTATTAAATATATAACACAAAGAAAAAAAATTCATATAATTCCAAATTTAATTTCGTTACTTCAAATAATTTATATCGCAATTTTTTTTCTTTTTTATTAAAACTGTTTATTTCTATTATTTATAAATATATTTTGTTATTTTGAAAAACTAAAAGGTAACTACGATTATGCTCGAATATTGATATTCTTAGATATTTGTCAATTTCATGTTTATATTCTAAGTATTGTGTCAAATTTGACAGTAATTGTAAAATAACTAACAGTGAATCGTTTCGGTTAAATGTGAACACTTAATATAAACAATTAATAAAACTAAACATAATATATTAAAATAATAGTTATTTAATGCATATATTGTTCTTAAGACTTTTTTTATTAATTCAACTAATTTGTTTTATAATCTTATTAAAAAAAACTTATTAACTGTTAATCTTAAATATTAAATGTTCTCAAGAGTAATATAATAATATTATCTTATATAAAAATGACAAAAGAAAAAAAAATATGCTAATAATTATCAAAAAGTATTACGACGAAATTATTTAAATGTACTCACTGTCAAAACATTATTTTGGGGTCACACGTATATTCCAAATCAGATAGTTATTATCATAACAAATACATCTTATTTCCTTCCAAATTTATGTCAAAATCGATTCTTATCAAATTAAATAATGAACAATATATGAACGTGTATCATTAAAATTATCGTATTATATGTTTAACAATAATAATAATAATAGTAATAAGATAAAAATACACTTTTTTGTATTCCAAAAATCAAAATGTCTCATGAATCCACTGATAATCTGCTTGGAAGACGTAAGTCTTATTTACTTATTATTCATCTATCAGTTTTGATTATATATATTTTTATTGTAAACATAATTCTTATTTTTAAATTAACTAATAAATATTTATCGCGTGTTTATTTGTATAATTTGTGTTAATTTCAGGAGTTTCCATCAGAGACATGCACAGTGCTGCGCAATGGGTGAAAAAAAGTGCCAAAGATTTTTGTTCAGTGAAAACGTTAAAAAAACGTTTGCCCATAATCGAATGGCTTCCAAAATATAGATTAAGTTTATTTATACAAGATATTATCGCTGGTAAAATTAATAAATATAATTTTATTTTATACATTATTTTTGAATGATATTTTATATTATTTATTAATTTTTAGGTATAAGTGTAGGATTAACTGCTATTCCTCAAGGCATTGCATATGCCAATGTTGCAAATTTACCATTAGAGGTAATATTTTTACATTAAGTTAAAAATAAAATAAATTCACAAAAAAATATACAAATTTTATTTCAAAATAGAAACAAAAGAAACATAATCCATTATACTAAATAATATTTGCATTTGATGTCTGAGAAAATATTTGATTAATTGACAAAGTTCAAATAATCTTATCTTCAACTCTTTCCTACTTAAATTATTTCAATCGTTTTCTATTTGTGTCACAAAAGTAAATATAATAATTTTATTTATTTATTTGAAAATTTAATAACTTTATTACGATATTTTTAGTATGGATTGTATTCAGGATTTATGGGTTGTTTTGTGTATTTATTTCTTGGAAGTTGTAAAGATATAACTGTGGGTCCGACAGCCATCATAGCTCTCATGACACAAAAATATGTTAAAGGCTTAGGTCCTGATTTTGCAGTACTTTTAACATTTTTATGTGGATGTATAGTGTTTTTATTCGGAGTATTTAATTTGGGTGAGCAATTTTTACATTTTTTCTAATAATTTTACTAAATATTTTAACACGCTTCCATTTTTATTATACTTATTTTAGGTTTTTTAATTGAGTTTATTTCATTACCTGTAACAACAGGTTTTACTACAAGTGCTGCAATAACAATAGGATTTACACAACTACATTCCCTTCTTGGTTTAAAAGGTACATATTTTCTTTTTTAATATAATAAAAAAACTAAATCAAGTTTTATAGAAGATATTTTTTTATACTATTGCAAAAATATTTCTTTTTTGTTAAACAATATTTTTGTTTTTCAATATTTTATTAAAAGTAATTTAATTTTTTAGGCAGATCTGATACATTTCTAGACGTCTGGATAAATATTGCAGAAAATGCTAGTACAATTAAATTATGGGATTCCATATTAGGAATTGTTACCATTATTATATTACTTCTTCTGCGTGTAAATAGCTTAAAATTGTATATTATATACAAGTTTTTACCAGTGTTTACATTTTGATTTCTTTTTTTTACTTTCAGAAATTAAAAGATTGGAGCAGTAGAACTAGTAGACCAGATTTCAGTATATGGAAAAATATACTTTATAAGTTTAATTGGTTTATTTCTCTCGCGCGCAATGCTATTGTTGTTTTATTAGGATGTTTAATGGCTTGGATTCTTGAGCAAAATGGTTTAAAACCATTCACGTTAACTGGTCATTTGAAAATATATCTAATAAATAGTGATTATGTCGATTATGAAAAGTGAAATATTAATCTAAAATCAATTACAGGTGAAATTGGAAAGGGTTTACCTCCATTTCAACCACCTCCATTCGGTACAACTGTAGGAAATACCACATACACTTTTGGTGAAATGGTTCAAGAATTGAACATAAGTATTCTTATGATTGCTGTGATATCCATATTAGAAACTGTTGCTATTGCAAAAGCTTTTGGTAAAAATTACTTGCTAAAACTAAATATATTATACATATATGTAGAATAAAATCATAATCCAATTTTTCAATCTTAGCTAATGGAAAAATAGTTGATGCTACACAAGAAATGTTGGCATTAGGAGCTTGTAATATATTGGGTTCGTTTGTTAGAAGCATGCCAACAACTGGTTCATTTACTAGAACAGCTGTTAACAATAATTCTGGAGTCCAAACTACAGCTGGAGGAATATTTACAGGTTTCGTAATAATAGTAATATTATTAACCACCCACTTAATATTAAGTAATTTTTAATTGATCTTCTTATTTTAGGTGCCCTCGTCTTATTGACTCTGAGTTTTTTAACTTCCACATTCAGTTATATACCTAAACCGATACTGGGCGGTTTAATCATAAGTGCCATGATATTTATGGTTGAATATGAAGTCGTTATACTTTTATGGAAAACTAAAAGTATGCTTCGTTTAAAAAATATATTATATTTCATAAAATTATTTTTAAAATCGATTATAACCTCTTGTTGTTTATTTTTCAGGGGTGGAATTATTACCATTTTGTGTAACTTTAATTTGTTGTTTATTTGTTGGACTTGAAATTGGAATTATTGTTGGAATTTTGTTCAATATTCTAATGATTCTAGCAGTTACTGCAAGGCCAACTATTGACATAGAAAAACTTCAGGTATATAAATCATATAATATTTATTATTTTATTTTATCGAATATGCTAAGGTATTAATGTATTTTAAGATTGGAAATCATGACATTATTATGGTTCAGCCAACAGACAATCTGGTATATTGTTCAGCAGATCACTTTTCTCGAAGCGTTATGTCTGTTGTATTCGATAAAAAAAATATTAATAATCCTAATATCATAATAATTGTTGACGGATGCAAATTGAAAAGAATTGATGTGACTGTAGCAAAGGTATTATAATGATGAAAAACATGTTTACTTTAAAAATAATTAAATTGTATTAAATTATTTTTTTTATTTTAGAATATCAAAGTTTTATCTGATGGAATTAAAAATAATGATAAAAAGATTTTTCTTTGGCACTTTTCGTCATCAGTTAAAAAAATATGTACTGGAGTGTATTCAAAAATTTCATCTTTATATACTGATTGTGATACATTGGAAGAAATAATTAAATGTAAGTATTTATATTCGAATAGTTAAAAACATTCATTCACGTTTAATGAAATAACTGAAAGTATCACACTTTTCGAAAATTATTCATAGTAAAATTTGACTTTCTTATTAATAAGTAAACATTTTATTACGTATTTAGTAGGTACGACTTATTATTTTATTTCTTACTGGAATGACAATTTTATTAAAATTGTCATTTATTTAAGATACATATTTTTTGTCACGACCAACCTTTTTTGAATAAAAACAAAATAAAACTACATACTTTACAATGGAAATAATAATTTTAAAAAAATTGTCTATGGAAGAAAATTATGAAACTGAATATCATAATATTGAATGAATAATATTTTTTTATAAATTAAAACTCACTCTTGAGATGATATGCTATAATCATATAAGTTAAATGTCATTAATAATATGCAAATCGCGTTTAAATCAATAATTCAAGTTCAGTTTCAACATATTGATTTTTTTTTTAATTTAAAACAAACGGATTTTGATTCATATATATATATATATATATATATATATATATATATATATATATATATATATATATATATATATATATATATATATATATATATCAAATAAAATATACTACTATCGTATTATTATAAAAATATTTATATTTTATAGATGCTGCTTCAGAAGGTCCAAGTGAAATAAATACAGAATGATTAAATTGTGTATATATGTGTGTTTTATCGTAGTAAAATATTGAATTATGGTTTATTTATTTTTAATGTATCTGAAAAACTTAAAATAGCATTAATTATTATCTAATTTACGTAATATTAATCTGTGATATATTTAGATAAAATAATTGTTTTTATAATACAAAAAAAATATTTATTATTAAATCATTCCATTTTATTTGTATTTATAATTTTTCAAATATTGTTAAATTATAATTATGGCCACATTTTGGAAAATTTTATTAAAATAAAAAATAAAATTGAATACTGTTTTGTTTGTAAAATAAAATGAAATGCGTCCATATTTATGTTCTTAACAGACATAGTATGACCAAAAATAAGAATAGAAAATTCCAGTTATATTGCAAATAGATTATATTTGTTTAAATTTATAAATTAAAATATACTAATCATGAACTCATCATAATACAACCAACAAATAGTCTGCTATATTGCTCAGCAAATAACTTTTCCCAATATGTTATGTCTGTCGCATTCAACAAAGAAAATACTAACGGACTCAGTATTATAACGATCATTAATGATTGATTTTTTAAAACATTTTGAGATTCAAAAACATTTACGTCAATCGCATAAAAGAAATATCAAATTCAATCTCGCAATCATTAAAAAAAATCTTGTTTTTCTTTTGTAAAACAATATCTGATAACGCTTAATAATATATCCTTACATATGTATGTACATCATGAAAGTATCGAAATAAATTAAAAATTGTGTTATCAATATTTATAAGTGTATGATTTAAATGTTTCAAATGCTTCATTAGAAGAATCGAATGAAATAAGAAAGCATATTATTTTTATATTTAAAAAAATAAAATTATCTTTTATTTTAATATTGTTGATATATAACTGTGATACATGTATTAAGATAATCTAACAATCGTACTGTTCGTTTTATATGATTTTAATCAATTCATTATTAAATTTTAATACTGACATATTATAGATTATTGAAAACTTTATTAGATTATAAAAATAATGAACACAAAGATTCTTAAACGATTTTATTTTATAAAACAAACATTAATTATTCCACATCACAACATGATAATTTCTTTTACCAACTCTTAATAATGATATTTTGTTTGGTAAAATATGTGCGGACTCTGTTAACGCTTCTTCAGGATTTGTAGTTTTTAAATAATTTATATAAAATCCACCCGCCTTTATTATACGGACTGCATCAACTAAAAATTATACAATATTTTAAAAAATCAATTGAATTTATATATAAAGAGATTAAAATATAGAAATTAAATTACCCTCATTTAAAAAACATTTTGTAGCCATTGCTAACTTTAAAACGGTTAGGCCAGGTTCTAAAAATATATTGTGAATAGGAGAACCTTCAAAACTTTCGGCGATTGTTGATGAACTTAAATTACTTAATAAATGTATATCATTACTATATAAAAGTTTTGAGCATACTTTAGCACGTTCTAAACCGCTTTCTATATAAAGAGAAGAAAAAAAAATAAATTTGAATATTCAAAATTAAAGAAATCATACAATGGCTATAAAATACCTCCATGCACAAGTATGGTTAAAAATTCGGCTAATTTCGTCTGGGCTATTCGTAAATCAGGTTTATTCTGGTGATTCATCATTATATCTTTAATTTCGCCTAGTTTAAATAGCGTGAAATATTTTAGAAAAGATTCAACATCACTATCTTTAATCCTTAAAAAGTATTGATAAAACGCAAATGGACTAGTTTTTTCATTATTTAACCATACTGGAGAACCTGCAGATTTACCAAATTTGTTTCCTTCTTCATTAACGATAAGTGGTAAAGTTATTCCTGCAACAAATATAAAATCATAATACATATAAAATATTCCTAAATTTTATTTTGTTAAAAAAATCTTTTTTTTTATATTGAATAATTATTAAAATAATCTTTATAATGGAGCTGCATACCATAAACTTGTTTACCAAGTATTCTACTTATTAAATCATGCCCAGCCCACATATTGCCCATTTGATCACTTCCACCAATCTAACACAAAATATATATATTATTAATGCATATACATTGATAATACGTAAAAATATTCAAATAAACTACCTGAAAACAGCAATTATTTTTGCTATATAAATAAAACCAGTCATATGCTTGAAATATTTGGTACGTGAATTCAGTAAAACTCATGCCAACTTCTGATTCAATTCTTGATTTTACAGATTGTTTCAACAACATTGTACCCATTCTAAAATGACGTCCAACTTTACTAATAAAATCTATTGAATCCATTTTTCTGTACCAAGTTTCATTATTTAGTATTCTGATTAAAAAAGAAACGCGTAAAACATTAACACTAGATGACTAACACAAAAATAAGTTGATTAAATTTATATAAATAATATTTACATAGGAGGTTTTAGTTTTGATTTTTCATTTTCGTCTTTCCAGAAATATTCAGCATGATTTTTAAAAATTGAATTTAAATTGTTCTGGATACCTAAAAGATTCTTATCGATTTCAGATCTATCGATGAATGGTCTATCTTTAGTTCGTCCACTGGGATCTCCAATTTGTCCTGTGGCACCACCCACCTATTTTCATTTAAAATCAAATTTATAATTATTGTTCTAAAATTAAATATTATTATATAAATTCGTAACATTTCTTAGATTCCTTAAATTTTAATTAACGATTTAAGAAAAATATTTTTTATCTTGAAAAATAACAACAATTCCAGTTTAAATATAATTTAATATAATATTTTTACAAAGTGATCACGGAATATTAATTTATTTGAATTTAATTCTGAAGATTTTTAGTGCTAACAGATATTTATCAAAAGACGTTAAGAAGAATTTTAAAATATGTAATCACAATTATATTATCATAATTTTTATTTCCATAAAACTTTAATTATAATATATATAAATACACTGACCAAGGCTATTACTTGATGTCCACCACGTTGCCAATGTAATAAATTAACAATAACTAATAAATTTCCAATATGTAAACTATCAGCTGTCGGATCAAATCCAGCATAAACACATTGAGGCGATGAATTTAATAAATCAGTAATAGCTTTCCTAGAAGGAAAATAATAACAATTATCAAAATCATAACAAACTTATAAATACTAATTTTATATCATTACTCCGAATCTCCGGGAAAAACATCTTGAATTGATCCTCTTTCTTTAAGACTCAGTATGTTTCTATTTGAATAACGTCTACAAGTTGAAATACATAACCTTAAATGCCGCAACATTTTTAACACTCAATAAGTAAAATAAAAGAATAATGAAAGCAAAAATAGTTGAAAATTAATTTAATTAAAAAACTTGATTTTATAATCAATAGAATATGCAATTTATTAAAACTGTCAGTAGAGTTTAAAATAAATATATTTGACAGTTCACACAATATTATAATTTTAAACCATGTTTATAACGACCATTTACTTTACTTTATTATTTATTTAACATTGACGGTATAGCGCGATTTTTCTTTTGTAACACTCTCAAAAAATACTTTTGTTCAAAAATCGATGTAATTTCAAAATTATTTAACATTAAAAAAAAATAGATATACATTATCATCGAATGAATATGATGCACGGTACTACTTATCTCGCATTTCGTGTCGAGTTAAAAATAATATAGTACATACTACAATTCCCTACAAGTAGGTATTAATTAACTATTGAACTTTTAATAATTGTTCAAATTCATAAATTTGTGTTTACTAATTTTTTATTGCATAAAAATATTTATTGAGCATAACTTTGCTGTTTTTCTGGATTTTTCCTTAGTATTTGAGATTTTAAAATCATGTTCTAGTTTGTTAAAAAATGAATTCTTTTGCTAATCGTGGCGTTATTTAATATATTTAATCCACTGAAATTAGGTCTTTTTGAACAAATGTCGAGAGTGCAAAACTTTTTCTGAGTTTTAATTAAACCTTTTGACAAACAGACGCTTGGCAAATATTATACTGTCCAACCAACTTAGGAAATAAAAATACAATTTACCTGCCTTCCTAATGCCCAGGAGTTATAAATGACAATCCCACTTTACTTTTTATGTATAAAATTAATATTTAAAAGTATTTTTTTTTCATTTGTATATAATTCCATTTAATAAATTTGTAGTGCGTAGTTTAAATTAATTAAAAATGATATTTTGATTATCAAGTTTATAACGCGATTTGTTTCTTTTTTTTTTGAGTGCGACCCACAATACAACTCATGTGTTCCTCAATATAGTAAGAGACCACTCGTGATAGTTACAGATAGTTCACGAAAATAACAATTTTCATATCTTTATTATGCTTATTTGATAAAAATAAAAAGTATGCATAAAACCAAATATACGTTTATTTAATATATATATATGAATTACAATATTCATTATTTTTAAATATTTGGAATATTCACATATAAAGAAAAACAAGACATTGGTGTTCATGTACAAGAAAAACTTTGAGAATAAAAAATGTTAAACACAACGATTTCAGTTGTAACTATATCCTTTTTAACACTAATATTGATAAAAGATATCAAAATACAAGTAAAAAAATTAATGGAAAATTCATATGAACTAAAACTGAATACACCTCTATTATTAAAAAAAAAACAATCTTCCCTTCAATCCTTTTCCTTTTGAATAACAATAATATGGAAAAATGCTATAAATCACTTTTATATTAAAATCATTTTTAATAGAAAACGCAAACTAAAAATATAATTATATTATTATTATATTTTAAAGACGATAAATTTAAATAAAAAAAATCTACATCAAATTATATTTTTTTCCTAAGATATACGAATGAAATATGAAATATAATAAGATAGCTCAATTATAACATATATAACAACATAATTAAAGAATAAAAAAACTCATTTAACATATTAATTTCAAATTTTGGTCAAATCAGATAAATTATTCCTAATTATAATGGTGCAATACCTGAATATTTTTATTATTGAACATATAATTAAAAAGCATCAAAACATTTTTAAATATAAAATATTAATCAAATAGTTTTAAACAGTACTATAACTTTCCATGATTAATACTGTACCGTGATAGCAATATGTATTTTTTTTAATACAGCATTGCATAGAAATTAACCTGAGAATGTCTTAATATAAAATAAAAATTTCAATAAAAGCACCATTATAATCAAACATATTTGATTGCGCAAGAAAAAAGTATATCACACTCAATTTAAGAAAAGGTTATTGAAAAAGTCAAATATTATATATTTTAAAATACACATAGATAACATTACTCATTAGAATACTCATTCTGAGGGATTCCATTCATACTGTATATTATACCATTAAAAAAATATATATTAACTTTTTCAATTGAATATTTTTCTTAATAAAAATGTACCCTTCAATTCGAAATGCATTTGATGCACGAATCAGTAGAATTAGAATTTCCTTTATAGTTGACTCGGCAAAAACTAAATTAAACATAAAAATAATTTTGTTTTACAAATATTAACAATATTTAATCTTCAAGTGTTACATTTTTGAATAAATAAGACATCGATTCCTTGTTATGAATACGTCTGATAGCTTCACTAAGAAGAATTGAAATATCAACAGTCTTAATTTTATGACATTGCATTTTTTGTAATTCGTGTGGAATAGTATTTGTCACAACGACTTCATCAATGGCTGAATCATCGATTAACCGTGGAGCATCTGAAGATAGTAATCCATGAGTTGCTAAAACATATATTTTGTAAGCACCCCTTTCTTTTAAAACTTCTGCAGCAGCAACAAATGACTGAACATCATCTATTAAATCATCCTAAAATTGAAAAATTATCAATTAACCATTAAAGACACTGTCACAATTCAAAATATGATTGAAATTCAATTTCTATTCAAATTTATTTTTTACGTCAACTAAATAACTTACCACCATGATAGCAATTCGACCACCAACATCGCCAACTACATTAATTGGCGGTTTTTCTTTTGCAGGATGCACTGGTACACCAACAGAAACATCCATTGTTCGAGATCGAGGAATAGTAGGTGGAGAATATCTTCCATCAACTTCATCACTCTCAGCTTCTTTTTGTTCTCCATGAATGACAGCAATACCTAATCGAAGTCTTTCAGCATAAGATGTAGCTTTTTTGGCAGAACCTGGATTACGGGCAACTATTACAGAATTACGATAATCAGGTATCTGGAATATAATCAACATTAAAACAACATTAATTAGAATTATAAATTAAACTTAACATTGATTACTAGTTTACTTACACATTCTTGAATATATTGCAATAAAAATGGAGATGCGCGTAAATTATCTACTGGACAATCGAAAAACCCTTGAATTTCTTTCTGGTGTAAATCCATAGTAATAAGGTGGGTTAATCCTGAGTTGCACATCATTTTCGCTAAGAGTTTACTAACTATACAACCACGTTTTCTCATTTTGCATTGTTTACTATATGGCAAATATGGCATCACTCCAACAACTGATCTGGCTGAAGATGTTTTACATGCATAAGCCATCATCAATAATTCCATAATATTATTGTTTACATCCCTAATAAAAAAATGAAAAATAATAAATACAGTAAAAAGAATCTATTAGTATTTTGTAATAAAACCAATACAGACTTGGTGCCTGTTTGAACTATATATATATCTTTGCCCCGGACAGAATCACCAATTTCTACTACAGTTTCACGATTTGTAGTATGAAATACAGCGCATCCAGCATGTTGTACTCCAAGTCGACTGAAAACATCGTTTATAATTAATTTATAATTATGAAACATTTAATATATAATTGTTAAATAATTATACCCAGCTATTAAATTTAATAACTCCACATGCGAATTCCCACCAATGATAACAAGATCTGAGGTCATCGGTCCATGCATGGACCTTTCCCCTTTGGGGATTCTAAATGCTCCAAACCTAAAAAAATCAATAAAAAATTAAAATATTTAATATAAATCTAGAAATATGACTTGTACAACATCAATAAATAGCTTGAAAAAAAAACAAAAAACTTATAATTTTCATTAGATTTTATCTAATGATTAATTTAATATACGATTAAAAATCAATATTCATAGAATTTATATTATATAATCATAAATTAGTGTATGATGAAAAAAATAAGAAATAATTAAAATGATTGAAGACAGTTGTAAATAAAATTAATCCATCAGGTCCCATTTTATTCATAATAATATTTGATTTTTGGCATTACCAAAAGGTACAAAATGGGTTTAATGATTTAATTAGTAAAGTTTTTTTATGTGCACGTAAAGGTTCATTATTGAAATTAATAAACGATAATAAAATTGACATGACAACTGTAAAACGAAAAAACAAAAAATAAAACAACAGCAAATAAAGCAATAACAAATTACACAGTCGAGATCAAGTCATTAATTACATTTTATACATTTTTACTGTTGATATTTCTTCGATTTTTCTACTTTTCAGTCGAAAAATGTATACAGTTTATTGAAAAATTGCTGTAACAAAAAATAATATCTTCAGCATTATTGAATCGACATCATATAAATTATATATATATATATATATATATATATATATATATATATATATATATATATATATATATATATGGTATATATACATATATATTAATTAAAAATAATATATAGAAGTAGATCGATTTCGTTACTTCTTAATTTTAAAAATAATTTTAAAATTTTAGTTGAAAAAAAAATTTTTATTTTCGTAAAAAAAATAAAATTGTTGAACATTCAAATTTTACTTAATATTATCTTTAGAATTAGTGTTATAATATAATTATGCAAAAGATATCTGAATTTGAAAATATATATTAGAGGTCACGTCTTTACGCTTCTAAGTATCAAGGGTCAGTGAATAAATAACAACTGCGTTCACAAAATTTTGAATGATCTAAATTTTATACATATCATAAAATATAGATAATCATGAAAATTCAAAGCGAATTTCATATGCAAATGGAATTTAAAAACTTAATTTATATATATATATATATATATATATATATATATATTTATATATATATATATATATATATATATATATATATATTTATATATATATATTTATATATATATATATATATATATATATATATATATATATATATATATATATATAATACCATATCTATTACCTATATAATTTTTTTGACATAAATATTTGAACTTCTAAATCTAAAACCTATTAGTTAGAAAGTAATAACACTAAATTAAAATAATAAACGTAAAAAACATTTTAATACTAAACAATTTCAAGTTGTTAAGAGGATATTAAATCAATAAAAAGTGTACTCGCATATAGAAACCGACTAACTCGAGAATTTCATTCTATTAATTATATTAATAATGTTCAATAAATTGTAACAGATTAATGTGGTTAATAACTTATTGCGGTCGATATTATAAAACGGGACGGTCGATTTCTATTTATTTTCCTCTTAAAATTATGATTTGATTCATCAATTTTTTCATATAGTTTTGAAAAAAAAATTCATAACAAATTTGTTACATTGTATAAGTGATTTATCAATTTCTACTCATTAAAGTAAAAACTAATTGTAAAACTGCTATATATGATAAAAAAAAATTTTTTTTGAGGTAAACAGAAAAGCGCCGTAAGATTAACTCTATAACCTTAATCAAATTATTATATATTTTCGTAAATATTTCAAATTGACCGTCTTATATATATTACGGAATGAAATAGGCATGTATATTATTTTTAATTTATAAATAGGACTGCCGTTCGATTCGTTTTAAATCTGTATATCCTTCTATTAAAATTACATATATCGTCGGTTGTCGGTATTTTACTTAAGCGCACAAGTGGCACTAATGTAGATATTTTAAAATATCTACATTATCAAAATTTTTAAAATACGATCGTCATTTTAATAAACTTCAAAACATAACAATCACGACCATAAGTAATGTAAAAAATAATAATAATAATCGAGGATCTAACGCGTTCAACATACTGCGAATACGAAAACTTAACAAGATTAACGACTCGGTCAAAGTCTAAATAATGCATCGATATGATAAGAGACCACGATACGCACATGAGGTCGATTTCCTCTTCACAATATCAACAAATGAAGAAACGAAGGCGGAAGACGGCGCCGGCACAACGCGCCACGGAAAGGGGCGAGAGGGGATAAGGCTTCGTCTCGAGGTCAAAATGTGCCGAAAAACGACCAACGTCACAACGCCGCAACGTGCACGGGCGCAATGACGCCCGAACGACATATCGCCAAAAATAATAAAGACACTCGTCGACGTCCAGCGGAAATTCGGAAAAAATCGGATAATAATCGCGAAACGAAAAATACGGATCGCTTCACCTGGTGCCGCTGAGAAACATGTCGCTTTCGAAGCCGGTCCGATCGACGCCACCGCGGCTATATTTATACTTGTTGACATTGCGATATTCTAGATTCAGCTGAAAATCGTCTCACTCGGTCGACAGCGATCGCTCTCCGATCGATCGTTTTCGATCGAATTTTATACGCCGTTTTAGCGTTTTTTTTAACGCTCTATTCGAATTTGAATATATAATACGCGTTTAAATTTTTGCTATTTATATTTTTTTTTTCAATATCATATTCTTCTTCGCAATTATAAATTTAAATAATATTTTATATAGTATATTATAATATGCGAATATTAAAATATTCAATTATATATTGACATTAATTGTGATATTTTATATTAAAAAAAATATTTTATTGAAATATATACGATCGAAAATGTTAAAAATATATATTATAAACTGTAATAAAATTATTAATAAAGTAATAAAAAATAAAATAAAATTTGTACCGTCGAATTGACTTACTTTTCTTCAAATATTTTTTTTTTATTAAAACGCATCCAATAATCGACGAAATATATTTTGTAATGATGTTAAAACTGAGCGCTTAAATATATTTTAATTATTTTAAATAATTAAAATATATTCTGTAATAAATTTATTATTTACCACTGGCAATTGTTAGCTCGACGTGTTATTGTTTTGCGTTTACGTTTATGTCAGGTTGTCGCGTGTTCGCTTCGAGGTTATTTATTAGAGGTTCGCGTGTTCATCTTTTTGTACGTCTAATTCTTAAAAGTCATAATTTTATTTAATAGAACCGACCGTATAGATATTTGTCGCGATTCGATTCTAAAAATAAAAAAATCCGCGGTGTAATTCGTAGTTTGTCATGAAATTGGTCGCATCGTATATTTCTAAATTGTAAATAATGGGTTTAACAAAACAATATTTGCGGTACGTAGCCGGAGGAAGTTTCAATATAATATGCAGTCCAGATAGTAACATTACTCATGTAGTGTTGAAAGGCTGTAGCGGTCGATATATTGCCGTCGCGGCATGCGAACACGTTATCATATGGGATATGCGGTTATCCGAGAAGGTTATTAAATATTTTCAGTTTTAACTAATTTTTGAAACATTCTCAAATATTGTATGAATGTTATTTATTTTTAGGTTCAAGTTTTATCCGGAGAAAAATCACCAGTAACTCGAATTTGTAATTCTGGCGATCAAATAGCCGTCGGATACTTGGATGGTACAATTCAAATATTTAATTTAGTCTCTGGTGAAGTTGCTTGTGTTTTTTCTGGTCACAAATCCGCTATAACTGCGCTCTTGTTTGATATATCAGGACATAAACTATTTTCCGGGTCCAAGGTATATGTACTTTTCAATTTGTCAACTTGTTTCCAGATAACCCATAACGTGTTTTGTTTTTATGTTTTTAGGATACCGAAATTATCGTTTGGGATGTCGTTGCTGAAGCCGGTTATGCCCGTTTAAGTGGACATAAAGGCCCTATAACTGAACTCCGTTTTATTGAATCACATCAGTGTATTGTATCCTGTTCAAAAGATACGTTTATCAAATTTTGGGATTTAGAAACTAAACATTGTTTCAAAACGTTAAGTGGGCACAATTCAGAGGTGAAATTTAAATATTTACTATTTTGTACGTTTACAATGTAATTTTCGTTTTATAAAATTAACAATATATTTTTTTCAGGTTTGGGGGTGTGTGATGGTAAAATCTGAAAGATATATGATAACTGGTTCAACTGAAAATTTTTTAAAAGTATGGAAATTGAAATGGAAAGATGATGAAGAGAAGATTTTGGATAAAGCTAAAAATTTAACCTTAACAGAATCTGATGTTGACGATTTGAATGACGATTCTGTAAAATTATTTAAATATATTTTATTATTAATGTCTTATATTTTTAAACCAAGCTAAATATTGCTTTAATTTATAGGTATTACAATGTTTAATGTTGGGAAAACTCATAAGAAGTGGTCGCGGTCGTGTTGTATCTCTTCAAACAGATGTAAATGCTAAAGTGGTTATTTGCCATGGTACAGATTCTGTGCTCGAATTATTTTCGATCAACGATGACGATGAAGCCAATCAGAGAATGAAAAAACGAATTAAAAAAGCTAAGAAAAAAATGTAATTTAACACAATCACTATTTTTTTTTCATAATTCGATCTATAATTATTAATTAATAATATTATTATTATTAATTAATAATATGTGTTTTGATTTGATAGAGACAAATCGATTAAGTTAGAAGAAAATAATATAATAGAAACGCTTACTTTATCTGATGAAATAAGAAAATTGCCTAATATTAAAGTTGATGTAAAGATTAAAGGTGTCGATATTATTATGGGAGTCGATGGAGAGCTAAGAATAGGTATATCTTTAACAAATAATTCATTAGAATTATACAGTGTTAAATTTGTGGGAAAAGATACTGAAGGTAATAAAATATTTCATAAATATATTTATTTCGATAAACCTGCAAATTTAATAAAAATATGGTATTTATTTATTTTAGCCAACTTATTGCGTCAACTAGCATCACATGGCCATCAATCAGAAGTTCGATGTGTAGCTTTTAGTTCTGATAATTTGGCTATTGCTTCTGGAAGTAATGATTCTGTGAAATTGTGGAATCGGTAGAATCATTATTATATATATATATATATATATATATATATATATATATTTAGTTAAATGATTCATTAATTACAAATATTATATTTTTTCATTGCAGACCATCACAAATATGTTTAAGAACAGTAAAGACTGGTCCTGTCATAAGTTTGACTTTTATACCTGGAGATAGACACTTATTGGCTGGTTTACAAGGAGGAAAATTACTTATAATTGATATTACAGCTGGTGATATTATTGAAGAAATACCAGCACATGATGCTGATCTTTGGTCTGTTTCATTACTTCCTGATCAGGTATGTTCAAATTAATGAATCAACTGGTATTTCTATTCGTTTTATTATATATATATAATATATATATATATATATATATATTTATATATATATATATATATATATATATATATATATATATATATATATATATATATATTTATATATATATTATAAATACTTTTATATTTTTTAGCTTGGTGCTGTGACTGGCAGCAGTGATAAAACTGTAAAAATATGGAAGTTCGAACTTGTCTCTGATACCACCGGAAATACTAAAGCTAGAGTTCTTTCGCTTTTACATATGAGAACTTTACAATTGGACGATTCTGTTCTCTGTGTTAAAGTTAGTCCAAATTCAAAATTCATCGCTGTTGGTCTTCTTGATTCGACTGTTAAAATTTTCTTCCTAGATAGTTTTAAGGTAAATATTCTATATTTTATATATTGAAAAAAATAAATTTCGAATATATATATATAAAATATCTATATTTTTTTCAGTTTTACTTATCTTTGTATGGACATAAATTACCTGTACTGTGTTTGGATATTAGTTATGATTCTACCTTGATAGCTACTGGATCAGCAGATAGAAATATTAAAATTTGGGGTATGGATTTTGGTGATTGTCATAAGTCGATTTTCGCTCATGATGATTCTGTTACTGGATTACAATTTATTCCCAAAACTCATTATATATTCACCTGTGGTAAGGATGGTAGAGTTAAACAATGGGATGGAGATACTTATGATAAAATAAATACATTACAGGTAAAAATAAGTGTTTTTATTAGTTCTAATATATATATATATATATATATATATATATATATATATATATATATACATTAATATCAATTATAGGGTCATGCTGGAGAAAGTAGATATATTAGTGTAGCACCATCAGGATTATGGGCTGTGAGTTGTGGTTCTGATCGTGTATTAAGACTGTGGGAACGTACAGATGAACCGTTGGTTTTAGGAGACACAGATGAAAACGCTGACGATGAGTTAATCACTGGCGAAAAGGTTTTTTTATTATGATTTTATATTATAATGCAAAAGATGTATGAAGCTTGTATTTTAACTCTTTTTTTTTTCTTTTATAAGCCACCTTTACCGGGTGTTCCCAATTTAAACATGCCATCGAAAAAAACAATAGGAAGTGAAAAATCTGTATGTATATCTAGGTATTTATTGTTAATTTAAATTTAAGCATTTCAATACTTATTTATTGTATTTGTTTTAGGCTGAGTCTATTTTGGAATGCTTAGAAGTGTGTCAAGAATATCACATGAAACGATTAGAATCACGCGGTAAAACGTTTCAATTACCAGTACTCATGCAAGTTTTTCAATGTAATACTCCTGAAGATTTCTTATTAAAAACTATTCAAAGAATACGTTCTTGGTAAATTATTATTTTTTTTAATAATATATTTTTTTCTTGTTTATTTATTTACTTTTGCTTATATATTTCTAGTGATTTAGAAGAATCTTTACTTATACTACCCTTCAAATCTGTTTGTGAAATAATTACAATGCTGCCAAATTTATTAAAAAATACAAATAATCCAGAATTGGTGTGTAGACTTATAATATTTTTGGTTAAAGTCCATCACTCTGTAATTGTTACGAGTAAAGAATTATTTAATACTCTTACAGAAGTTCATACTTTAGCTACAAAACAAATTACAGAATTTAGGGTAATTCATTTTCTTTTATATCTATATTACATATAAATATATTTTGATTTAATAATGTATTTTTATTTTAGGATATTATTGGATATAATTTACATGCGCTAATGTGGAAGCAGCGACTTATAGAACTCTTCGCAAAAGAGGCGCTATTTAAAGACGAAACTAAAGATAGGAAAAAGAAAAATAAAAAGAGAAAGGGATCTGAAACGCTAAAAAGATCACTGATTACACTTAATTCATAAAAAAATAAATATAAATACATTTATTTGTTAAACTTGCGTTTTTTTACACTATAAATCAAGTGTATCAAACTCATAGCATATCGTGGGCCACATGAGTTTTGTGTACTAAATCGTAGGTCACAGTTTTCATTTTCATTCAAATCGCGGGCCGCAAGTTTCAACTAAAAACGTTACAAGCTTTATAATCAATATATTACTTTTAATTAATTTAATAGTACACTACAATTTTATTTTAAACAGAACTACATACAAATGAAAAAAAAAACAAAATTTACTTTTAAATATTAATTTTACATATGTATCAAAAACAGCGCATCTCGGCGGGCCGCAATTTTCGTATTGACATGCTTGCCGTAAATGGTATTAGGCGATTTTGAATTAAGACGTTTGCACTACAAAGGATAAATTCTCGAAATAGGAATTTATTTACCAAATTCGTTCCTCGTGCTGCAGACGCTTCAATTAGTTATTTCTTTCCCTTTGTTAATTTTAATCTCGCAAAAAATAATTTTACATATCAAAATATAATTTTCTTGCTGTTTAATATAACACAATGTTTTAAAAATAATAGTCTCCTTGAGAAGGTTGGCGATCTATACAGCTAAAGAAACTTTCGAAAATAATATAAATATATAATACTATAATATAAAAAATAACACAATATAACACAAGAAAAATATTATTTTCAAGGAAACATACAAGGTTTAATAAAAATAATGAAAATGTTAAAATAGTTTTAAAATTGACGCCGTATTTGTTTATTTTGAAAATCAAGTGTAAAATGATAATAAAAAATGAATTGCTTAATTTCACATATTTTAAGAAATGAAAGTTTCAGCATAAAGAAAGCTTTAAATAGTTGACTAAAAGGATAAGCATTGATCGTGATGGCATTATGATGAAAGGATTTCCAATAAGATGATTCATAATGGTGAAATAAAAAAAAAAGAATAGCTGCTACAATTTATTTGTAAAAAAATACTCTAAACTACATAGCCAATTTTTTTAAAGTTAGTTTTTAGTAAGTATCCATCCCTGCGTAAGTAAGTCACAAGATCATTATCAAATGATCCATTCTTAACATGGAATATTATTTAAAATATAATAATTAGGTATTTTTAAAATGAGTATTAGAATTTCGTCCAAAGTAATCTCATATTTTTTTTCTTTAAATTGGTAGAAACCATAATGATAGCGAATTTTAAATATTTTTCTCTCCAATATTTTTACATAATAAGTGATGAATCAGTCGTAAAGCTTAGGATAGTAAAGCTTTTATTTTTTTTTCTTTTAAATCTATATTAAATTCAAAATAATATTAGCATTCTATTGCTTATTCGATTACTTTTATTTTGCTCCAAATTATTCAATATATTCATGACCTCACATCAACAAATCATCAAAAGGCAACCTTCCATGTTTAAAACGAACAATTTTCAAAAGGGCAACCCATTATTTCACAATCATTAATTTATATTGTTTTACACAATGTAACTTTATGATAAGTACTAAGCAACAGAAAATATTTTAAATATATTTCTTGATAAATATATCAAATCACTGGATCAACTATCGCAAAACTCGATAAAAAATCATTTTGATGTTACATTTATAAAACAAACAAGCTTTTATTTATGTGTAAAATAATCATACATATTACGAATAATCAGTTTGTATAATCATTAAAAATAATAAAACTATAACCAATACAAAATTATAAAAATAAAGTAATTAAGTACAAAGCAAACGTGGATCCATTGCACGTTGAATTTTATGCGTTATTTTAAACAAATACAAATGCAAATATGTAAAAATTGTTGAAATAATGCATTTGCCCTTTTTTAAAAAGTAGAAAACAAAATTACAAAGACAATAATTATATAAATAAATAATACACACAAAATTATAATGGACAATAAATAATAAGTTACAGTTTGGGTTAAAAAAAATTTTTTTCTTAAAATTAACACTGTGCAAATTAATGTTAATTAATAATAACGATATACATAAATGCCTAAAGCTTACACAAAAAATACTATATCAATATATAAAACATAAGAATACTGTTAATTCATAATGTAATATTAAAAAAAATGCTAGAAGCCTACAAATATAAAAATTCGTTTCATAAATATATAAAAATACTGATAATTCTTTTCATTTTTATTAATCTTTAGTGCTACTAATACCATCTCATCCACCAGTATTCAACAATTAAAGCATTTATTCAAAACATGTTAAAAAGGTCACTCAGAAACTAGAGTTTTTTTTTTAGAATTTAATGCACACATACAAAACACGCATTCTCCACGTTGACGAATGCAAACCACAAGTAACTGACACCCTGTATTTTGAAAATCTTATTACATAAAATATCTTTCATATAGTAACAATAGATGATAAGAGTAAGGTACTACTTACAAAAAATCTGATTTTTCTCTATACAAATCGAGACCAATGGTAATAATGATAATTTAATGAAAATTATCGAGTTATTCTTATTTAATCACAGGGTAGTATCAAGGTCTCCTTAATATAAATATCATTTATATAATATATATATTTTATATATTACAATATATAAACTTCAGTGAGGTAACCGTAACAAATATGAATTTTTCAAAATTAATAAAGTACGAACAATAATAATAATCATTTTGAATCGATTTTAAATATAGGAAATTTAATTACTACATGATATAAGAAATAATAATAATAAAGATGATCACCTCACTAAAAAATAATATCTGTGAGAGAAAGAGAGCAAAAACAACTGAAAATAATGGAAATATTAATGGAAAAAAAAGCAAAATGAGAAATAAAAGTAAAACATTGTCATGGTAAATAAAGTACTAAATATATACACACACATTTCACAAAATTATTAATTACGAAATAGACAACACATTAAAATGCAAGAATTGCAATCAATTTAAAAATTAACACATTTTGTATTATATATGAGCACATCCATAATCAATTTTACTTCAGATATACGTAATTATAAATACAAAATAGAATAAAAAATGAAACAACACGATATAATTATTATGTATAATATCACCAAAAATATATATATAGAATGATTATACAAGTCAAAATAATTAAAAAGTGCATAATATTAATACACACTTATGATATATAAATATAAGGAAAGAAAAATTGAATATACACTGCTTGTAAAGAAATAAAATTGATATCAGTCAACGCAACAATTTCTATACATATTAATAATGTCAAATATGAATTGTAGAATAGATTAATATTGATAAAGCAGTACATATTATTGCTGTACTTGTTGCTTGTGTGCATACAACTTAATACGAAAAGAAAAGTTCAAGCAGAATAGAAGAACAACCTTTTAATTAAGTATGTTTTGAAACATGCTCATACTGATGTTAAAGCTCCCAATCAGAAAACAGATAGGAAGACAATAGTCCTAAATAATATATATATATATATATATATATATATATATGCATACATTTTTTTGGTAGATATTGTATTTAACTTCAATACTGGCAAAGAAATAAAATAAGAAATAATACGTGGCCATTATTTAACTACAAAAGGTATTTTAAAATATCATTTTTATATCACACATGATGATAATTAAATGCAAATTTGTATATGGAATAAAAAATATCCATATTATGCATGTGCAATTTCAAAGCTGGCGCGAACAATATACTGTTATATAAATTTTATTTTAATGTATGGAATAAGCCAAAATTTAAATTATTGTCATGAATAAGAATGTAAATCGATTTTTTATAATATACAAATATAAATATTGCTATAAGAATAGAGATTGTGTCAATTTTTAGTAGATAAGATTACATTATTACTGGCTAAAATATCTTCGATCATACTTTAACTCTCATGTCTTCAATTTAATACAAACATCATTAAAGTTATTATTACAGTTATAATTATCATTATTTTTAAAAATATTGCAGTTAATTTCGCAATTTTACTAACATAAAGGAATATCGTACAATATTTATTTTCTGGATGTAAAAATATATTGTATTAACTTATAACCAAAAACCAATAAGTATTATAAAAAAACACAACTAACTTAATAAAATTATGTAAAAATTAGAAAAATTAATATCTCATATTTTTCAATAAGAAAAAGAAAATCAAATCCATTAAAATCAGAAAGTACATATCATTTATTTCGCTATTTTTATTCAAATTAGTAATTTCTCTAACAGTTAATATATGCTTTTCAAGCATAAATATATATTCCAAATAGGAAAATCGAAGAATTTTATATAAAATATTTCAATATATTTGTTCAAATTCGAAAAATATTGAGGAACCATATCTCAAAATTTGAAAATCGCAGATTTTAAGTAAATAAAAAAGCACAAAAAATGACACAGAGATCATGTATATTCAATACTGATTGTTTTAATTTTAACTTTAAATGTTACCAGAACTAGTAAATATTTTTAGGGTTAAAATTAATAATAAAATTATATCAAAAACGAATCATTATTAGTCATGTAAATTTAAAAACAAAAATATCAATTCAATGAAATAACAATACTTTTTATCACAATAAAAATAAAAAAACTTAATAATACTTTATCATCGTGTAGAGGCAAGATATATATATATATATATATATATATATATATATATATATATATATATATATATATAACCTTTTCTTAAAAATATCTTACAAAATTCACTGTTATTAATATATAAATCGTTAATTATATATTATGTTCAAGAGTGACCACATTCAAATGTTGATAAATAAATAACAATAAAATACAATAAAAATGGATGCAACACTGGGCTCAACAAATATTAAAATAAATAAGATTCTGTAGACAAAAATTAACAAAAAAGAGGGTTTTGTTGTGATATAAATTAATGTCATGATATCCAACTAATATTAGGCCTAAAAAGGTCTTAATATATATAATTATAAACTTTAAATATGAATATTAAAAGACACACATGATGTGCATTATATATATATATATATATATATATATATATATATATATATATAACATTGATGTAGTACATAAAATGTACTTACAAACTTTAACGTGTAAAAAAATATTAATTGGATTAATCCTACGTATAAGTGAAAAATTAAATGATGGTTGCTAATATTACTATTAAACTGGCCACATAAATTACTCACATTGTCACTGCCTTCTTTTATATTTTATGGGGGGTAAATAGATATTTCTATTTAAACATTGCTTTGTTTCAGAGTCATAACTTTACAATTTTTGTACATTAATAATATCAATATTTCACATGAATCTCAATTGCAAAGTAATACGTATCCATATATACATGTGTATGTCAATTTTATAATAAATATGAATATCGTACTAAAAAAAATCACATAAAAAAATCGCATTATTCAAATATCGTAAATAAATTTAATATGAGATTTACATGTAAAAAATTGTGACAAACACAAATAAATATATAATAAAATACTGATAATGAAATTCTATTACTGCATTATTGAATAAAATAAATTTTATTCTTCAATGAGTATTCACAGGATATATATTGGCAAGTTCTTGCTCAAAGAAAAATAATAAGAAATATTTTTTGTAAATAACCACATAATTAGAAATTAACCATTCAATGCATTTCTTCAGTAGCAGTTAAATGAGTTGCCACAAGATTTAATGGAGTGTCTTCACAATCAACTCTATCCATTTGTAAAACTGGTGAAATCTGATTATTAAAAAAAAATACGTAAAACGCGATTAAAATTGTGAATTTTTTTATTCACTAATAAACTCGTTTTTTTTCTAGAATAATAATTAACTATAATTATAATAAATACTTACTGTTAATGAATTGTTAGTGCGCTGATGGTGAGCTTGTAAAGCCATTAGTAAATGAGGTTGTATACTACGTCGTAAGGCTGCCAACATATCCCCAGTTCCACTACTACTACTTTCGTTTAATGCAGGATTTTGTGATATACTTTCATCATTTCTACATCGGTTACTTTTAGATTCTGTAAAAAAAATAATATTAATTAAAAACACAATTGATTGATTTTCTTTTCAATTACACTTTAATACTCACTTCGACCAGGTTTAAGGGAATCCCTTGGTCGCCGTCTTCTTGTATGTATTGTGTCTCTTCTCATTGCAGTAGGGCGTGCTACACCATGTAATTTAAAATACAAACCACACGCGTTACATACCATATCGCCTAAATAAAATATGAAGTATGTTTTTATTAATGTCAATGATAATATATACAATATATATATATATATATATATATATATATATATATATATATATATATATATATATATATATATATATATATATTACCGTTTGTATCACGCCTCCATATAGTAGTTGTACGAGTACCACAATTATTACAAGCTAGATCTACTCCTCTTTGTTTTTGTCCTACAGCAGGAGCCAACATAGGCAAACGTGGCGTATTTGTTGGCGGTCCCGTAGGAGATAAAACTCTGTCAACTACAGTAGAATTTGTCAGTGACATAGATTGATTAAGTGAATCGTCATCTCCAATCTATTATGAAAAACATATATTAGTTAAAAATAAATTAATAAAAAAAAAGAAAAAGTAAAGCAAAATATAATTACCTGGTCACTTGCAGAATATGTACGTTTCCAAGCATGATCAAAATCACCTTCATGTGATTCCAATTCGTTGTCAATACTATTTGAAAGTTTGACACTAGTTAATGATGCAGTAGCACGTGAAGGAAAACTTTGTTTACGACGACCACTTTTACTATTTGCACTGCGAACCATATTGCTTGGTATGTTTTTCTACAAATGTAGATTATAAAAATTAGCAAGGAAAATTGCTTATTACAAGCAATAATAATTATTTTCAAAATTAACCTGAGATGTAAAACCGTTTATATTATTTCTACTAGAAAATTTTCCATGAGATACTGGTGACACCGTCATTCCTAATTGTTTACAATTAATCAATCGTTTAAGTAGTTGAGTTCCTTCTCCTTCTATACCTTGGAAAAAACAGATTTTATTGTATTCGTATAAAAGATAAATTAAAAATAGGAAACATAACAAAAAAAATGAATTAGTTCCTCCTATTTATAACAAAAATTATATTAAATTACAAAAAAATCACCATTTCTTTGATGAAGAGCATGCCAAATAGAATCCCTTTCCGTATTATCTATTTGAGGGGAAGGTGGAGCTGACATAGTATCCTCATTTTCATCTTCCATCTATTAAAAGTAATAAACAATGATATATAAATTGAAAGTTACAATAAAAAAATAACTTTATATACAATGCAATTATAAGAACCTGAACAATATCCATTTGTAATCGATCTGGATCTGATTCACTACTACTCTGACTATTCTCATCATAATGTATATTATTATCGCTAGGTTCTTGAATAATTTTATTCACATTGTGACTTAAGACAGATCTTACAGAAAGACCGATTTGAGTTTCATTACCTCTATATTTATCACAACCACCATCAACAGGAATAATTTCACTTTTGATTTTTTTTACAATAGTCAAATCAATTTCTTTTTCTGTATTATTGTCAGACTTTAAAATATTTTTACAAATATTAAATTCATTCGAGAATTCCATGTCGTTGTTTTCTTGCTTTATTTCTTGTTTAATAATTACATTTGGATGATTATCGTCACTTTTATGTGTATCACTAGATTTGGAATCCAAAGATGATTTATAACGAGAATCATCACTTAATCGTTCTGCTACAGCTTTATCAAATAATATATCGAGAATAGGATTGCAATGGAGACCATCAGTTGATCGTTCCATTATAACACCACTGATACTATTGAAAATAATTTGAGGCTCGCCTTCAGGCTTTATCACAGCAAATTTACTTGTGTCGTTATTTTTAATTTGAAGAAGTGTGGCAGCAGCTTCTCTGCTTTCAAGATTTTTCATTTCATCAGTAGCATCTGGAATATCATTATCCAAAATTTGGTCATTAAATGAAGAACACTTTGTATTTTGTACAATAGATGGTATTAGCTCTTCTAAAGTAGCTGTAGATTGTTCGAGTATTTCCTGAAACAATAAAGAAATACGTAAAAAAAATATAACCAATTTGAAATACAATCAATAATTTGAACATAGCAAATTGTTACATGAAAAATTTACAGATATGTCGCTGATAAAATTTTATCAACTGATAACAGAACGAACAATTTCTCAAATAGTTATCGATAAACGCGTAAAGGATACAGATGGAAAAATAAGCATAATTATTATTATACATCAAAATGTTTATAGTAAGTTGTTAATTAAATATGATATGAAATTATTGAATAATTTTAATGTATCATTATTATTTTAATCGTCAATATTGATAATCGTAACTAAAAAGATCCTATAATTTTAAATATAGAAAATAGTTTTCTGTCTACTGTTTACAAATTTAATAAAATGTGAGTCTGACAATATGCAGAACAATAATATATGTGAAGTGTGTAAGTGCATTTATGAAGAAAATATAGTAAATATCGATTGTAGCAATAGAAATTTTAAACAATCGTTAGATAATTGGACAACATTTTCATCAAATATAAATGTTTCGAAATGTAAGTAATCAATATTTACAACCTATTTTATACAAAAATCCCAAATTTCAAATACAATTTATTTCAGATAATCATTTTATAATATCGTTTAAAAACAACAATTTAATCAACTTGAAAAGTCTTCCTAAAATATATAATGTGACCGTTGAAATGTCTTTTGCTAACTGCAGTCTTAGCAATATTAATGATGGAATATTTGAAAATATTCAAAATTTGACAACTCTAGATCTTTCATCTAACAAATTAGAAGGTAATAACTAATAGGTTATAATTATGAATATGATTACAAGATATTAAAATAATAATAAAAATATATATTTTAGTGTTTCAAAATTTAATTATTTTTATAAGACAATAAAAAAAACACTTATAATATTCTACAATATTGTATATTATTTAAATATTCATTTAATATCATATTTCATAAATATTTAATGCTGATTTTTTTCTCTTAGAGTATCGTATTTTGTGTATATTTACAAAAACTTAATCTTAAAGAAAAGGATTTGAATATTAAAATATTCAAATCCTAGACGATTAGAGACGATTTTATTCACAAAAAATATTGTCAAGTATATTACAAGCATTTTTATTTGTAGGTTCAGCTGTAAGAAGAAATATTTTCAAAAATTTTAATACGAGTGTTCAGAATGAACCATGTCAGTTAGAAATAATAAATCTAGGAAATAATAAAATCCATTCCTTACAACGCAAAATATTTAATGACATGCCAAAATTAAGAGTTTTATATCTAAACAATAATCCCATTAAAGTATTTGATTCAGCAACAATTATAGCAATTTCACAACTTTATAAATTAGAGGTATATTATATTTTTTTAATTAATATTTGCCTCAAAAACTACTTAATTGAATTTTTCAGATATTAGATATTTCATATACGGATGTAAGTGAAATACCAGATAACTTATTAAGAAATTTAAAAAATATTAAAGAACTATATCTAACAGGAAATAAATTGAAAACAATACCAGAAAGTCTTGGTATTTTAGGAAATTCGTTAGAAGTTTTAATTGTAAATGAGAACCAAATAGTTGAAATAAGCGACAATAGCTTTCTGGGTATATACAAAATAAGCATAGAAAAGAATAGTTGTTTATATTATAAATTAATAATATAATATAAAAAACTATTTTTTAATTGTAGAATAAGATTGAAAGGTATAAAACTGATTCTAGTTTTTATGCAAATATGTATAAAACAATTCTTTAATTACCAATTTAAGGACTATGGAGAATAGAAGTTTTACAAATAAATGGAATGTCAACCCTAACAAGCATCAAACCAAACGCTTTCATTCAACTGAAGAGTTTAACAAAATTGCACTTGTGCGCCAACCCAACATTGGAATACATTAGTCATGACGCATTTGATGGTTTAAAAATAAACTGGCGGTTAAAAGAGGTAACTAAAGTACAGAACATGAATGAGAAGTTTGTTTATTAATAATATAGAAAAAAATCGTGTCAATCATTAAATTGTGATGCATCACGTGCTTAAATACAAATTTATGACATCATTGAAATACACTCACTAAATGTCTAAAATACACTATACATATGACTCATCGTAAAGATAAGCAATCATTTGATATATATATACATATATATATATATATATATATATATATATTATATATATATATATATATATATATATATATATATATACACATATATACATATATATATATATATATATATATATACACACATATATACATATATATATATATATATATATATATATATATATGATATATAATATGTGTGTGTGCATGTTTCATATCACATTTTATAATCACAAAGGTAATACATTGATACATAATTACAATTACATTAATATATTATTTTTTGTTACGAGTTTCGCATACAAATTTTCAAAGTGAATATATATTTAAAAATATTTTTTCTTAATTAAAAATATTATGAAAAAAATGAATCAAGAACCAACGCTATCTCATTAAAATACCATTAAAAAAATCCAAAAACATTAATATCGTAAAAATCATACACAAAACATATTTAAAAAATGCACATACACAAAAATATCTTTAGAAAAAGTGCGATTAAATTTCGCACTTTATGGAAATCGTTAAAAATCACAAATACACACACACATAAATATAATCGAACAGTAAAAATAAATATGAAAATGTTAATTTTTCATAATTTAGGTTTATTTGAATGACAATAATTTGAAAACATTGCCAAAAGAACTATTTCTATGGAAATCACTAAACAGTATTAACCTGGATAATAACCCTTGGAATTGTGACTGTGAAATGAGTAGATTGTTGGAATTTGATTTAAAAGAAAAAATAGCAAAAGGATCTCATCCAAAGTAAGCGTTACTAAAAAGTTAGAATAATGATAATATATTTTATCACATATATTATAAATTCACAGATGTATAACACCACTAGAAATGAGCGGTACCGAACTATTAGATCTAAATCTCAAATATATCTGTCCTTCAAATGGAAATATTCACGTTGAATCAACATCATCTTATAAAAGTTCAAATAAAAACACGAAAAAAAATAGTATATTAATAACTTTTTCAGTATTGGCAATTTTATTATTGGTAGGAATAATCGTTGGAGTACGGATAAGTCAATGGAGAGAAAATTTGAGAAGAGTAGTGACTGCTCCTACTCCCGTAAGATATACAAACATTAGATCATTTTAGGTATACTTTGAATTAAGAAAAATCAACCAAAGAAAATGCAACGTCACAATACTATTATAGAGTAGATAGAATAAATAATAAAATTTACCTCATCTGTGCCACTTAATGTTTCCGCATATGCGAGGAACTGTTTTAAAATTTTCTCCGATTTTTGTGACAAATTTTTAAAAGTAAAAAAGGCATCTAGTTTATCCATACAACTCTCACATACTAAATGGGGTAAGCGATCATCGGGAGAGACCTGTAAAAGAAAAAATTGTTTATTTAAAAAATAATCGTAGCAATCGTCATTTTAAATAAATTAATTTATAACTAACTAGATGCGTTAATTTCTAAGAATTCAAAAGTAACGGTAAAGGTGAATAAGAACATTAGTGAATAATAAATAAATGACACAACAATTCTTAGAAATCATTTATCGAGAACTCTTTTTATAAGAGAAGTAAATACAATATATTTTTAATTAATTATTTTGTAAATTATCAAATGTAATCATTATAATTTTCAAGAAATTAACAAATGTAATTTAAGGCACTAATTAATAGTAATACAAATGCAATATGTCAATTCGCTTTGTGTACGAAAAGTAAGCGTTTTGAAAAATAAATAAAATCTCGAAACATATTTTCTTCAATGTTTTATCGGTACTCGAGATATTTTCATAATGTTTACTTTAAAATAATTTGTAAATACAAGTCATATATATATATATATATATATATATATATATATATATATATATATATATATATATATATATATATATATATATATATATATATATATATATATATATATATATATATATATATATATATATATATATCAAAATACAAATAGTGAGTGTTAATTATTTTAATTAGCGAATATAATCGTATTTTTATAATGTAATAAAAAATAATAAATTATTTATCATTTATTCCGTTTTCATATATTTTTTTTTAAAAAATCCCAAAAGCGCTCTTCGATTTTACATTATAACAAACGTTACTAAAATTTAAAAAGGAAAATAGTCGATAAAAAAACGTCACGTTAACACGATAAATATACAAAATAGAGATCGCGGGAACGGTTTAATCGAGTCCGGGATATTTTCAATTTTCATAGAATTTATAAAGAAAAAAAAAAGCGCGCACGGTGAATTTTTTACGTTTGTTACATATTTTAGGTTATATCTTGGCTTCGTCTTCGTTCGATTTGCGATTCGTCTTATAAAAAAACCGGTACCGAATCGCCCGATGAAAATGAAAAAGATCAAACGATCGGAAATAGTTTCAAAATCCGTTTCGCGCGAACTTCGATCGACTTCTAATTTTCCGAGTCCGAAAGCGATACGAAAAAAATATTACGTCCCGTAGCGATTAAAATCGAGCGATAAAATTAACGGTGACGAAATTCGATCCGCGAAAGCGGAATCGAAAGACGAAAACGAACGCGAAAAGGTCAATTTCCGGCATCGAGACGGCGAACCGATAAACAAAGGACGATCACGGATAAGGGAAACGAACGCTTTCGGCCTTATCGCGAACGATCCGAGTCGGGGGGGAGGGACGAGGAGGGGACGGGTGCCATAATAAACAAAATAAAGATAAGGGCGTCGCCGGCAAAAAAGGTACGTCGAAAAGAGAACGTCGAAGCGGTTGAAGCGGTCAAAGCGGCCGAAGGAATCGAAAGCGACCTTTGTTATATATATAGACATAGACGCGACGATTCCTTTGTTCGAAACGTCGAAGGCGTCGAGCGACGATCGTCGACGCCGAACGTCCAACGCGCGCTCGATCGCGGTCTTTCCGAGCCGAAGGAGCGACGTCCGACCGGAAAAAGGGAATCTCGCCGCCGGAAGTCGCGATCCTTATCAGAGATAGCGCACGCGATTACCGTCAGCTGCAGACACTGCAGAATCTGCGCGTGCAACGGCTCCGGATGCGTCCTGCGGCAGAGATGCGCCGCGTCGAGCAAGGGACAGGAGTCGACGGCGACGGACCGTCGCCGATCCGTTCGCGGGTCCGGGTCTCCCGATTCGGTTCCGGAGTCCGAGCCCGATCCGGTCACCGTCAGGCAGAGACGGCAGAGCGCGTCGAACGCGCTCGGCAGCTTGCGCATGTCGTCGCGGTCTCGCATCGCGTTCCCTCCGCACGGGGCGATCTGGGGGCTCCGACCGCAGCCGCAGCCGCCGCCACCGCCGCCGCGCGCCCCCTTCGCCCCTCGCGGACGCGCGCTCTCGTCGCCGCGAACGCGCAACACGCGCGCTCGCGAACGAGGCGCCCTCCGTGCGGATCCGCAAACGCGGCCGCGGCGTTCGCGAACGTCGCTCTCGACCGCGAGCGCGTCGTTCGAGTCGTCGCGACCGTCTCGCGAACGAAAAGTCGCCTTTCGCGCGTTCCGAACGTTTCCGAACCGCGATTTATTATGCGACGCGACCGATAAAAGCGAACCGTCGTAACCGACCGTTTCCCGTGCGATCTGCGAAAGTTCATCGCGACGCGCGCGGAATACCGTAGCGCGTATCGTCGTTTATAATCCGAATTTACCGAAAGTAAATCTTCAATATGTACGTTTCTCTTAATCTCTGATATTTATATAAATACATAAATAAACATTATTTATATAAATAAACAGATATTAAAATGAGAAATATCGTAACGTAATTAAAATAATGATTTCGCTTTCTTAATCTACGACCGGCGTTATCTATCGAAGCGCGCATACAAACGGCGCGTCCAGAGTAATGCTAGACGTACACCGAACGCTTACAAAATGATATCCGTTGTCTACTTAGTTATAATAATATTTTCTTTGAAGACCTTTAAAATTTCTATAGTAAAAAAATCGGCTTAAATTTTACCAAAATCTTATGAAAGCGCCCAAACGTTAAAGGATAATTATTTATAAACTACTTTTGCGTTGGTCGTTACCTAATTGTCTATCATCTTTTGTTGTTAAAAATGGACTGGTGTAATAGTTTTTTATTTGTATAATTTTCATTTTCCAAAAAAAAATAAAGTGGAAAATTTTCTCAACATCATATATATGTCAATTTTGAGGATGAAATTAAAATGCAAAAATAAAATGTAAAAATGAATCTAATTATGACATATTACTTTGAATAATATTTAAAATCTAACCCCTATACTTATTTTAACTGGAATCGAATTATAAAAGTTCTTTATATATAAAATGACAACGTTCATGTAATGTTTAGTTTATGCCGACGTTGGAATTTATTATGGCCGGATTCCAATACGGAGGCTGACAGTTCGCGTCGTCAAAGTAACAATAGTGTTGTATTAAATGGACATATTTGTTTATTACGCGTTGGCGGCGACCGTCTTGCTTCCTGCGATTTTATTCTTCAACCTATGGGCGGGACTCGGTTGGGGACTCTTCGTCAACAATTAATTTATCATCATGATTGTCATCGTTGCATATCCGATTGTGCTATCTCATAACGGTACTAACCACCATCCTCATATTTTCCAATCGCATCATACGATTCATGTGAAAGACAAACTTTTATGAAATGTGTTCGTGCGACAACACTTTTACATATCTAATTATTTTTGTCTAAAACGATGCAAATATCTATAAACGACTAATGAATATTTATATCGTGTCCATTTAATACTTATAAAAAGAACTTTAAAACTAATGGTTCGTTTATGAAAAATCGTTTAAAACTCGTTCGATAAAATGAGTCATAAACGAAATGCCGAAGATGATACGGCCAAAAAGAAAACTAGGCCTCACAAAATCAATACGATCGAAACGAAGTTGGAAATCATCAGACGTTCTGAAGATGGCGAATCGTTAGCGTCCATTTCCCGTACGATGTATTTGAGTCGGTCTACGGTTTGTTCAATCCTAAAACAAAAAGATAAGATAAAGAAATTCGTTCGAGAATCGGGCAGTATTTCGTCTAAGATTATTTCGAAGAAACGCGGCATAGTTATGGAAGAAATGGAGCGATCTTTAATGTTGTGGATTGAGGATCAACGACAAAAGAAATATCCTGTTAGTATTCAAATAATTCAAGATAAAGCTCTCAGTTTATACGATTATTGGAGGGAGTATTTAGGTGTTTCGGATGCTCCAAAATTTCAAGCCAGTAAAGGCTGGTTCGAAAGGTTTAAGAGTAGAGCGCGTTTGCATAATATTAGTTTAGGAGCCGACACGGCGAACATAGATGTAGTAGTACAAGAATTTTCTACAAAATTTTATAAAATAGTTGAAGAAGGAGGTTATTCTGCTCAACAAATTTTTAATGTTGACGAAACGACATTATTTTGGAAAAAGATGCCCTCGCAAACTTATTTAACAGATGACGAAATTACTAATGATAAACTAACACTACTTTTAGGCGGCAATGCTGCAGGTGATCTCAAATTAAAACCGATGGCAATTTGTCATGTAGAAAGTCCTTACTCGATACCAGAATCTAATATTGAAATGTTACCCATTATATGGAAATCCAGCTCCGATGGTCGTGTTTCTGCAAAAATATTTCTAGATTGGTTTAATTTCCATTTTGTTCCAACAGTTAAACAATATTGTGATAAGAATAATTTAGCCTTTAAAGCGTTATTAGTGTTAGACAATGCACCTGGACATCCAAAATCGTTACAAGATCTTTATCCAGAAATAAAAGTTATATTCTTGCCGCCTAGTACAACTTGTGCAATACAACCTATGGATCAAAATGTTTTATCGATTTTTAAAAGATATTATGTTAGGAAAATTCTTAATCAAGCAATTTATGAAATAAATGGGTGTGCTGTAAAACAATTCTGGAAAGAGTATAATATTTATAATGCGGTAAATAATATTGCAGAATCTTGGCTTGAATTAAAAGAAACTACAATGAATGCCTGTTGGAGAAAATTATGTCCTGTATTAGTACACAGTATTACAAATTTTGAAGAAACACCTGAAGCCGCGACGCGTGAAATTGTCCAGCTTATGAATGTGTTAAATCTAAATGTTAGCGTTAGAGATGTAGATAAATTAATCGAGTCATTTACTGAACCTTTGTCAGATGAAGATCTCATTCACATATTAGAAGAAAACAAAATACTGCCTGAAAACGATTATGATAATGCCGGAAACAATAATAACGATGATGACGATGACGATGATGCTGATGATAAAAGCAGCGATCGTGAAAACGATGAGGATGATGATGATGATGATGACGATGACGACGATGACGATGACGATAACGACGATGACAATGATGATGACGATGATAATGATAATCACAATCATAAAACTACTTCCAATAAAGTCCTTACTCAAAGAAAATTAAATGTAGCTTTTGCACATCTCGAAGAGTTTTTAAATATTATAGACGATTATGACTGTGATATTGAAAGAAGTGCTAAGGTACGGCGAGCAGTTGAAAGAGATACTGCTTGTTATAGACTTCTTTATGAAGAGAAAAAAAGAGGAGTTTTTAAATTTCGTTGGAAAAAAAAGTAGTTTAAAAAGAGGCATAAAATTTATTATAATTATTTATTTTTATTTTTCAATGTTTACTTACTTTACTGTTATTTTAATTTCAAATAAAATTTGTAATAAATTGGATATTGGATTTGTAATAAAATTATCTTTAGTATGCATATTTTCAGAATTTAGAAATATACGTTTTATAATTTCAGAAATATTTCTTAAATTTTAAAATAAATATAGAAAATATAATGAACAGCAAATTATACTTGTTGCTAAAAGGAAGATATAAAATTGTCATTAAAATATTGTATTATTTAACTAAAAACTAGGAATCAAATACTTTAATTTCTTTTCATTTATATAAAAATGATATTTTTTTTTTATTCATAACTAACAAATCATAATATAACATAGAAATCATGACTATCATAAGTTTTTAAATATTAACTGTATATAAAAATACACATAATTTAAATAATTTATACATTTATCACTTTGTAATATAGATTTGGTGTATCTAAAATGGCTTGAAACTAAAAGTATAATTAAATTTATATCTCATTTGATAATAATAATTCTTCTAATCCCATACGTCCTGCGTGACGCCAAACTCTATAACGAGCTAAGTCTTTACGAGTTACCATTCCAACAACCTAAAGAAATGAAATAATTCAAGTATGCCAAGATAATAAAAGAAATGTTTTATGCGTTAAATACTACCTCATTTGTATCATTAACAATTGGAAGATGTCTCAATCCAAGCGCCCTAAAAAGTCTAAATACTCTAGGTAACGATGCATTAAGTAATAATGTGTAAGGTGAAGGATTCATATATGGTCTAAGATCGATGGTATAAGTTTTCTCCACTTCAGTTAAAAACACCTGTAATATTATTATGAAGTGTATTTAAAATATACGAAACTGTATTAATTTAATAGATATTTATTTATTAAATTATTATACTTTATCAATTGTCGGAAATCTAGGATATTCTTGTCTAAATGTGTTTATATTTAATGGTTTATCTCTCCAAGGTTGCTGTATTTCATTAAAGGCTTTTTGTTGTAATAATACTATTAACTGTGATCTCAATATGAGACCACGAAACCTTCTATATATTGGTATATCATGCTAGAAAAAAAGGAATATTTATTAATTAATAATAAAAAAGTAATAAATAATAGGGTATTGTATTACTTCATCCACTGAAGGAGGATCAACGACTGGAAAACCATTGTATGTGACTGATTTCAATACTTCTACGATATGGCCTACACTTTCAACCATTTTAAACGACACAACAGGGTGGCTCATTACTTCAGAGGCGTATATATTGTGTGCTAATGGTGGAGGTTCCCATGGTAAAAGAGGAACACCTGCTAATTGTATATGAATATCGTAAATTCCCTGAAAATTTATATTGGTTGAAAAACATATTTCACAAGTACCTAATTTTATTTAAAATCAATATATACCTCGTTAAAGAAATCTCCAGTCCATTTTGCTGCCATTACAGTAACAATAATAGGGAATGCGTTTGAAATATCACCTGTTGTTTCTAATATTATCACAGTTAATGACAAAGTCATACGAACAACTCCACCTAGTTGAGCTGCAGCTCCAATTAAGGCATATTTTCCAGGATGAATATTATCCTAAATTAAAATTTAAAATTAATAAAAATAATCATATTACAAAAATTGTGATTTAGAAATAATATTATACCAATGATGGTATGAGATACTGTAACGTTACAGCAAAAAGCCTTCCCCATGCAGCTCCAGTTAAAAGACTTGGTATAAAAAGTCCACTTGAAACAGAAAGTCCAAACGTCCAACATGCCAATAAAAAGTAAAACACAACAAATACGAACAAAGATAATATAGTGTGAGATCCTGGAGGATCATGAAGTAAAGAACGCACAGATGCTTCTGGTGTTTGAAACCATATAGCAGCAACAGCATTATATTCACCATCTCCACAAAATAGCTATAAATTACAATGTAATTATTATTGCAGTCAAAAATAGTATGATATATAAAAATAATATAAAAACCTGAAGAGGATATTTTGTAGGATCTTGGCCTAAAGGACGACAATCGTTTATAAGATACATAGTAAGAAATCCAACAGTTGCACTAACAGCTGCAACTATACATGCTTCTATAACTTTCATCCATCTCAATTGAATATATCTGAAAATATGTATTATAAATAGGTTTGACATATAAACATAGAATTTTAGCACTGGAAATTGGAATAAGTATACCTCAATCTTAAAACAGATAACTTATAATTAATATGATTCCATAATGCTCCCATTGCACCACCAAACGCACCAAATGCAGCAAATAAAGGTAATTCGTAAATTTCATAAGGAAATGATTCTACTTTACCTAAATTAAGTAAGCCTATAAATATATAACAAACATAAAAAACAATCAAAATGGAAAAAATCAATGTTCTCAGATATTGTAAAAAATACCTGGATTACTTAAATCTCCAGGATGACCTTGATATGTTGATAAAATCAAATTTAATGTAAACGTTGATACAACAGAAGCAAAAAAAATTCTCCACGTTAAACTTTGATTCCAGAAACTTGCACCTTCTTCTAAAGAAAATAGTACACCACCTAGAATAACATAGAATTACAGTAGCATTATTTTTTCCAAATTTAGGAAATACTTCCATTTAAAAAAAAAGCATTTTGTAAAAAAATTCAGAATATTTCTTAACACAAAATATGTTTTTTGTTTAATTTTTATCTTGATGTTTTTGTTTTATAATTGTATCTATAATATTTTATCAAAAATTTATCAGTAATTATCTAATCTAGTTTGTTAAAAAAAGGTATATATCGTAAATTTCGCTTACCTACTGGTGCTCCAAAAGCAGCAGAAACACCAGAAGCCGCACCACCCGAAACAAAATCTCGTTTTTCATGATCTTCTCTAAAGTAATCAAATATCTTCATATCTTTTCTAAAAGTTGTACTTTTTCCTTGGGATATACCAGCAGCCACTACAGCCCCACTATGAATCAT